>CM052668.1:3124897-3173479 GCA_028533165.1 Leontopithecus rosalia | reverse complement strand
TTTTTTTTTTTTTTTGAGACGGAGTTTCGCTCTTGTTACCCAGGCTGGAGTGCAATGGTGCGATCTCGGCTCACCGCAACCTCCGCCTCCTGGGTTCAGGCAATTCTCCTGCCTCAGCCTCCCGAGTAGCTGGGATTACAGGCACGCGCCACCATGCCCAGCTAATTTTTTGTATTTTTAGTAGAGACGGGGTTTCACCACATTGACCAGGATGGTCTCGATCTCCTGACCTTGTGATCCACCCGCCTCGGCCTCCCAAAGTGCTGGGATTACAGGCGTGAGCCACTGCGCCCGGCCAGGCTCCCGTCTCTGAGCCTGCTTCAGGGTCTTGGCGTGTGTCAGGCACCAGCTGTGTTGGGAGCGTAGGGAGGAGGCAGGAGGGATGTGACTGGGGGCCCTGCAGGTAGAGGCTGTAGCAGGACACAGCTGCTCACCAGCCTCTTAGGCACCCCCAAAGTGGGGGTCCAGGCTAGAGGCCCTCTGGGTAGACTTTCCAGTTGAGTCACGTTCCAGAGTCTGGGTGTCACCACCCCACTGCCGCCCTCTCCTGGGCCAGGTGATTAGGCAGCGGTGTAAACACAAGGGTGGGGCTGCCTCTCCCTTCACAGGATGCGGGAAGCTTCCTCTCGCCCCAAGCGGGAGTATAAGCCCAAGCCCCGGGAGCCCTTTGACCTTGGAGAGCCTGAGCAGTCCAACGGGGGCTTCCCCTGTGCCTCAGCCCCCAAGATCACAGGTAATGGTGCATGGAGCCATCTTCTGGAGGTGGATGCCAGAGGGTGGGGGTGGCTGAGGGCTGGGCCTGTCTCGGGTCTTTGCGCCAGGCCCCTGGGCGCAGCTCTCAGCCCTGCTCCATCTGGACCGGCAAGGGCTGGCCCCGGCTTGCTACAGAAGAGGCCCTGCCTGACCATATTGAGCCCCACCCTCTGCGTTTTGCTTACGTTTAGCTTCGTCGTCTTTCCGATCTTCCGACAAGCCCATCCGGACCCCTAGCAGGAGCGTGCGTGAGTGTCCTGGGCCCGCCACAGCCTCAGTGCTGCCTTCTACCTTCCACCCTGGGCCTCTGCCCAGCCCAAGCAAGGAGACAGGCACGGGCACAGGCCCATACCCTGCAACATGCCACCCCTCTGCGTCTCAGCCTCACTGTGTGAATGAGGGACTGCCATGTCCCCACTGCTGTGACTGCCAAAGGCATCAGCTCAGCTCTAGGCTGTGTGGTGGCTGCAAGGGTTGAGGGGATCTGGTCATTCCTTGTCACCCCAGCAGCACTGGGTGTCCCTAGTACCTCCTAGGAGCAGCTGTGGTGACCACTTACCAAGACTCTCCCGTCGTCCCTGCTGGGCGGCAGTAGAGGCTATACCCCAGAAGTGGCAGCGGGTGGCCTCCACCCACCCACAAGCTCCAGGCCACAGCAGGTCTGAGTTGAGACCCTAGGCTGGGTGGGGTGGGGTGGGGTGGGTTGTAGGAGCCCCGGCCTAGGCGTTAGCCCCACAGCCCGCTCCCGCCCCCAGCACCCCTGGACCAGCCGAGCTGCAAGGCGCTGTATGACTTTGAGCCTGAGAATGACGGGGAGCTGGGCTTCCGAGAGGGTGACGTCATCACGCTGACCAACCAAATCGATGAGAACTGGTACGAGGGCATGCTGGACGGCCAGTCGGGCTTCTTCCCACTCAGCTATGTGGAGGTGCTCGTGCCTCTGCCACAGTGACTGGCCGGTGACCACACCCCACCCCTCCGTCCACACTGGCCGCCACACCCTGCCAGGTCTCCTGCATTCTCCGGGGTCCCAGCCTGCCGGTGCCCTCGAGGTACTTCCTGAGCAGGGCTCCACACTTGGCTTGGGGGGGCGTATCTGGGTGGGTGGGGACGCCTGTTTACACTAGTGCTGACCCCCCGTGGTGATGGCTTCCTTCCCAACTCCATGGCGCTGGCCTCCTCCCCGCCCAGCTGGCCGAGGTGGGGCAACACTACGGTGCTCTCAGAAACACTAAAGTTCCTCTGGGTGGCCCCCACCTCCGTCCTCATCCCACGGGGGCCCGGCCCACTGCCTGCCCTCAAGTCCTGCGGCCTTAACAGGATGGGATTGAGTGTCCCTGTGGGGTGGCTCAGACAGGACCCTGGTTTTTGAGACAGAGTTTCGCTCTTGTTGCCCTGGCTGGAGTACAGTGGTGTCATCTCGGCTCACTGCAACTTCCACCTCCCAGGTTCAAGCGACTCTCCTGCCTCAGACTCCCCAGTAGCTGGGATTTACAGGCATGTACCACCATGCCCGGCTAATTTTGTATTTTTAGTAGAGACGGGGTTTCTCCATGTTAGGCTGGTCTTGAACTTCTGACCTCATGATCTGCTTGCCTTGGCCTCCCAAAGTGAGCCACTGCACCTGGCCTAAACCCTGGTTTTAAATCCCCTCCCAGCCTGGTGCTGGCGATGGGCCACTGTACCCCTCCCTCGCGCACCCACACTCCTTGTGATGAGGGCCAAGCAAAAGGCCAGGGCAGAGGCCCTCATCACTTCCCAGGCCTGATGTCAGCTTGCAGCCTGGGGACAGAGGCCACCTGCGATCCTTGGGGTAGCCCTGCCTGAGGACAGAAAAAATGGCGTCCTGTAGGGCCCCAAGCTCCCAGTCCCCACCCTCAAGTACCTTTTCAGCTTTTTAACTGCCCCCAGCCAGGCCCATAGAGGCCTGTGTCACTCAGGCACAAGCTGCCACACCAGCCACCGACACACCCCTAGCACACCTTACACTTAAATGGGACCACGGCCCTAACCACCCTGCTGAGGGCCAAGCATAAAGGCTCCAGTGAGCGAAATCTTCCAGTCCCTGGTGACCAGGCCTCCCCTTACTGAGCCACGGCCACCCCACCTTGTGGGAAGTGGCCCAGCCCTTTCCTCTAGACCAAGGCAGGCAGCCCCAGAGTACCTGAGACCCCCTGCCCAGACCAGCAGGGCCGCAGCCCCAACATCTGCTTCCTCTGTTGCCCAATCCAAAAACTGATGAAATCGGGGCGGGGGGGGGGGCGTCCTCTGGGCCAGGCCACATTCACATTCCCCTCCTCCTGAGGCCCGGCAAAGCCTCTGGACCCCAGGCTCTGCTCTGCACCCCCCTTGTCAGCAGTACATGAGGGGCAGACACGCCAGCGTAAGTGAGTACACCGCCTTGGGCATGGTCCAGGGCAAACTGAAATGTACACCTGAATTTTGTAAACAGAAGTATTAAATGTCTCTTTCTACAGCCCCTTGCCTCGTCTTGGTGCAGAGGCAGGCCTGTCACCCACACCCCAGCAGGTCCCCTGTGCCCCACACGTGCTGCAGAGCCTGAGTCGGGTGGGACTGGCCCTGAGGCTCCTGCACCAGTTCCCGGGTGCAGGGGCTGAGGAATCCCCAGTGCCCTGGAAGCAGGGGTGATGGCATGAGCCTGGGCACCCAGCCACCCTCACTCTAGCCTTGGGGAGACCAGCGCGGCTGGCTGCTGCTTCCATTTCTTTTTATTACCTGAGCCCATCTGGAGCCCACCCTACCCTGGGAGGCTCAGCTCCCCTGCTTGAGGACACCGCACACCTGCTCCAGCACGTGGCACAGGCTCTGATCCTTAGGTGTCCTGCTGGCCAAGGAGATCTGAAACGAGAGAGCTGGGCCTCAGGCTGTGCCCAGGGGTCCCGGCCAGCCCCGTGCCTCACCATCCAAGTCCAGCCGCCTGGCTGAGTCCCCTGAGACCAAGGCACAGGGCTAGGGTCCCACAACACAGCCTGCTGCTAAGCCAGAGGGGTGGTATGTAACAGGAGGACCTGACTCCTGGGGGTGGTGGTGCCACGTGGAGCAGTGGGGCTTACATGCAGGTTCCCGATCCTGCCCTCACCTCAGCCCCACCCTGCCTGGGTTCCAGACACCCATGGCAACATCACAGCTGCCAGCCGAGAGCTAAGCATAACAAGCCCCTTTCTCCGCAGGTAGGGTGATAGCAGGAACTACCCTAAGACACTCAGGGACACCAGGCCCTTAGGCAAACATTCCAGGATCCTGGGCCCTCTGCAAGGAGCCACTCCCAAAACCCGCTGCTAGGACCTCGTCCAGTGCTGCCAGGGCTTAAAGTTCCAGTAAAACCTGGCCTGCACCCTGCTGGGGTGGCCTTGCGGTGACCAGGGTCAGGTGCACTCCGCCAGCTGGGCCCACGGGGTTCACTACGGCCACCTTTTAGGCTTCCCCAGGGGCCTCTCCTGGGGCTGCGTTAGGAGGTCTGCGGGGGATGTGGGGCTCACCTTCAGCTTGTCGAGGTAGGTGTGCTCCTGGCTCCAGGGTTCCTGGAGCCTCACGAGGTCAGGGGCGCCCTTGTAGAACTCCACCAGCAGCATCTGCAGGACAGGGCAGCATGTACTCCCAGACTCCCTCCCCACCCAAGGTGCACCGGCCCCTCTCCTGGGTTCCAGTCTCAGGCAGGCCCCAGACACTAACAGATAACCACAGAGATCAGAAGCGACCTTAGCTGGAGGCTCACCTAGCTTAAGGCCAGGAGTGCTCTCTGGAGGGGGAGGCAGCTGTGCTACCCAAGTGGCTGCCACGACAGGTCCACCTGGACCTGCACTCACTGAGCCCAATTCTCCAAGACCACACCGGCCTGACATGGCCCCTGGTCCACCTCATCCCAGCAGTGACACCTGTGAGGTCGCAGGTTTGATGAACTAATTTGGGTTTTGTTGCTTTTTTCTTGAGATGGGGTCTCACTCTGTCACTGAGGCTGGAGTGCAGTGGCGCAATCTCGACTCACTGCAACCTCCACCTCCCAGGTTCAACCGATTGTCCTGCCTCAGCCACCCGAGTGGCTGGGACTACAGGAGTCCACCACCATGCCTGGCTAGTTTTTGCATTTCGGTAGAGACTGGGTTTTGCCATGTTGGCCAGCCTAGTCTCCCAACTCCTGACCTCAGGTGATCCACCCGCCTCAGCATCCCCATGTGCTGGGATTACAGGCAGGAGCCACTGTCTAGCCTAGTTTATGAATGTTGAACGTACAACTGTTAAGTGTTCATCCAGGTCCCACCGAAGTCGCTGGGGTTGCTCCACTGGAGAGCCTGGCAGAAGAGGCCAGCCCTTGGAGAATAGCAGGCAGTGGACGAGGGAGGGGGCCTGGCAGGGACCTGGGACTCTATCCTGAGAGGGATGGAAAAAGCCCTGACCCAGGCCCCCAAGGCACCACCAGCCATAGCTTCCTGAGCCCACCAGTGGGGAGCAGATCAGTGCATCTTGTGCACCCTACTATGCACTGCCAGCCCCTGCCTGCAGCGAGCTCACCATCTCGTGAAGGATGTCATTGGTCAGGAAGCTGTCCTGGACGTAGGCCATCTCCACATCCATGGGGATGCCGTAGTCACTCGGCCTTTGCTGGTAGGGACACAGGTCAGTCAGAGAAGCCTCTCCAATCCCCAGCCCAGGGCAGTTGGGGACAATGGGCAGTGCCAGGGCTGGGAATGGGAGTGTATACCCCAGCCCAGCTCTGCACTGGGATTGGCACCTGGCAGTGGTACCAGGGAGGCAGGGTAGCATCCTCTCTCTGACAGGCCTAGAAGAGAGCCACGGCGCTGAAATTACTTTCCAGGCTGACCTGACTTCAGGGCAGGCTTAGGGAATGAAGCCGGGCAGGTTCAGGATGGGAGCCCTCTTGGTACTCAGCAGCGAACTATACACGGAGGCCCCACACCCAGGCTCACCAAAGTCTCAGCCCGGCAGCAGTGACGTCCCCATTTCACAGATGGAGAAACCAGGGCCCCAATGCTCCAGTGGAGCCTGGAATCAGGGGCCCCGCCCAGTCGTGACCCAAATGCCCAGGTACTCCCCCCGCCCAGCCCCGGCACCCCAGGCCCCCGGGGCAGCCCCACCTACCTCGGGAGGAGGCATCACCCAGAAAGGTGAGATCTTGGATTCCGGGCCTGGGTTGCCAGAGTAGTAAGGAGCTGGCGGAGGAGAGGGAGAGAGGGGCTGGGCCTGGGGGCTCGGGTGGCCCAGCAACGCCCCTTTTTGTATCCCCCCATGGCCCCAGCAGTGGCATACAGCAGAGCAGGGCGAGACAGGGCTGGAAGCCGTTGCTGGAGCCCTGAAGCCGCAGCTGGTAGTCCATCTGTGTGTCGATGTCCCGCAGGGATGGCAGCGCCGGGCTGTGCGGGTGGCTGTGGTACCAGCCCACCAGGGACAGGCCCCGCAGGAACAGGCTCTGGTAGATCTGGGGACAGAGGCACAGCTCAGGGGTCACAGGTGTCTGAACGGCTCCAGTGAACTCAGCCGCCCAGCCCTGGATGAGCCCCTGCTGTGTATGCTGAGTCCAGCGGCAGCTAGAGAGACAGCCCGCAAGTGTATCTATAAATCTAAGACACACCTGGCCACAAAGCAAGTGCCCGAGAGTTGTTTTATTCACCACTATACCCCACCTTAAGGAGTAATGGCCGCCACACAGTGGGCACTCCATAAAGACAGGCTGGGCACAGTGGCTCAGGCCTGTAATTACCCCACTGTGAGGCCAGGAGTTCGAGACCAGCCTGGCCAATGTGGAGAAACCCCTTCTCTACTAAAAACATAAAGTTTAGCTGGGTATGGTGGTGGGCGACTATAGTCCCAGCTACTCAGGAGGCTGAGGCAGGAGAATGGCTTGAACCCGGGAGGTGGGGTTGAAGTGGGCTGAGATTGTGCCACTGCCCTCCAGCCTGGGTGACAGAGTAAGCCTCTGAAATAGTTAAAGATACTGGCCAGGGATGGTGGCTCACACCAGTAATCCCTGCATTTTGGGAGGCTGAGGCTGGAGAACTGCTTGAGCCCAGGAGTTTGAGACCATTCTGAGTAACACAGCGAGACACTGTCTCTACAAAAAATACAAAAATTACACCAGGCGCGGTGGCTCATGCCTGTAATCCCAGCACTGTGGGAGGCTGAGGCGGGTGGATCACGAGGTAAGGAGTTCGAGACCAGCCTGGCCAACACAGTGAAACCCTGCTTCTAGTAAAAATGCAAAAATTAGCCAGGTGTGGTGGTGAGCGCCTGTAGTCCCAGCTACTCTGCAGGCTCAGGCAGGAGGATCGCTTGAACCTGGGAGGCAGAGGTGGCAATGAGGGAATACCACACTCTTGCACTCCAGCCTGGGTGACAAAGTTAAGACTCCATCTCAAAAAAAAAAAAAAAAAAGCAAAGTGTGGTGGCATGTGTCTGTACTCCCAGCTACTCTGGAGGCTGAGGCAGGAGGATCTCTTCAACCTGGGCAGTTGATGCTACAGGGAGCCCTGATTATGCCACTGTACTCCAGTCTGGGCAACACCGCAAGATCGTGTCTCAGAGAGACAGAAAAGGGCAGCTGGTACTTCCAGAGCCTTTACTAGATGAGGCCTGGAAAAAAGCGTTCATTATTGGCAGCCCTTCGTGTTTTATTGTTTTAGATACAGGATCTTGCTGTCACCCAGGCTGGGGTGCAGTGGCGCCATCGCAGCTCATGCAGCCTCGACCGCGCGGACTCATCCATCCTCCTCTGTCAGCCTCTCAAGAAGATGGGACTACCTGGTATTGCTGTGGCCCCAGGCTGGTGTAGAACTCCTTGGCTCCAGCAATTCTCCTGCCTCGGCCTCCCTAAGTGCTGAGATTCCTGGTGTCAGCCCCCATGCCTGGATCTGATGACCTTTCATTTAAGCCGCTCGTTTGACAGACAAGGAAACAAAAGTAGTGCTCTCAGGCCGGGCGCGGCGGCTCACGCCTGTAGTCCCAGCACTTGGGAGACCGAGGCGGGTGGATCACGAGGTCAACAGATCGAGATGGTCAACAGTTCACTGGTCAACATGGTGAAACCCCGTCTCTACTAAAAATACAAAAAATTAGCTGGGCATGGTGGCGCGTGCCTGTAATCCCAGCTACTCGGGAGGCTGAGGCAGGAGAATCGCCTGAACCCAGGAGGCGGAGGTCGCGGTGAGCCAAGATTGCGCCATTGCACTCCAGGGGTAACAAGAGCGAAACTCTGTCTCAAAACAAAAGACAAAAATTAGCAACGCATGGAGGCACAGGCCTGTCATCCCAGGTAGTCAGGAGGCTGAAGCAGAAGAACTGCTTGAATCCAGAAGGTTGGAGGTTGCAGTGAGCCAAGATCATACCGCTGCACTCCATCTTGGGATACAGAACAAGACTGTCTCAAGGAAAGAAAGCAGTGCTCCTAACCCTTCACTGTGGGGCTTCGGGCACAGAGATGGTGACACCGCCAGCCACCAGGACAGCTACTTCCCTCCCCAACCCTTCCTAAAATGCCACCTCCCAGGCAGCCCCTCACCTCCTCTTCAATGGCAGCTGCAGTCTCCGCGTCCCCGAGCCGGCTCCTGCAGGGGAAGGCTCTGAGCACCGTCAGCACTGTGGGGAGGGGAGGGAGGCTGTTACCCCGTGGTCCCCGGTCCCTCAACGCTCCCCTCCAACCCAGCCCTGGATACCCACTCTGGCTGTTGATGTCCCAGCGGCCGCCCAGGTAACCCACGACTTCACTTCGAGTCAGGTGGCTGTGGAAGTCCTGGGAAGGGAAGGACAGTAGGAGGAGGATCGGGCAGTGGCCCTGTCCCAACACTGGAGCCAGCCTGCCCCCTCATTCTCTTTATTCCACACCGAGTCTTGCTCTGTCCCCCAGGTTGGAGTGCAGAGGCACCATCCCAGCTCACGGCAACTTCCCTCCTGGGTTCAAGTGATTCTCCTGCCTCAGCCTCCAAGTAGCTGGAATTACAGGTGTACAGCACCACGCCCGGCTAACTTTTGTATTTTCAGTAGAGGAGGGGTTTCACCATGTTGCTCAGGCTGCTCCTGAATTCCTGAGTTCAGGTGACCCGCTGCCTCAGCCTCTAACAGTGCAGGGATTACAGCTGTGAGCCCCCACGTGTGGCCATGTACCCTCCTTCATACGTTCATTGAGCATCCACAGTGTACCGGTAGCAAACAAACAGCCAAAGTCCCCGGAACTGACACACCGGGGAGGCCCTCCTGCTGCCCCCTGGCCCTGGAGCCCCCTGCCCTGGACAAGGTGGGCCACACACCAGCAGGAACAGCACATTGCTGGAAACAGCCACGTTGAACGGCTGGAACTTGTTGATGGCTGCAAAGGATGTGACTTCCACCAGGGTGTGGGGGTTCCTGTAAGGGCCAGGAGGATTGCACAGCCTCAGGAACCACCCCTTAGGCTCTTCCCTCGCCCTCACCCCACAACTCTGAGGATCTGAAGCTCTGTCCCACCCCCCAACTCCTGCCCTTGCTACCCTCAGACCAGCAAGAGATCCAGGGGAGCTGGGGCAGGGGCAGGGCTTGGGATGAGTCTGACCTGGCAGAGTCGCGGCTGCCTAGCATGCAGTAGCGGACCGGGACCCGGATCTTGCTGTCCACCCGCTTGCCCAGGGTTGTGGCCTCTGAGAGAGAAAAAGGCAGGATCAGTCCCTCCCAGCCCAAGGCAGAAAAGGCTAGGGGGTCACTGGGCATGATGGTGCATGCCTATAATCCCAGTGTTCTGAGAGGCTGAGGTGGGAGGATCGCTTGAGCCCAGGAGGTTGAGGCTGCAGTGGCTCACGCCTATAATCCCAGCACTTTGGGAGACCAAGGTGGGAGGATCATGAGGTCAAGAGATCAAGGCCAACATGGTGAAACTCCATCTCTACTAAAAATACAAAAAAACAGGCGTGGCAGTATACAACTGTAATTGGCCTGTAGGGACTACAGTCCCAGCTCCTTAGGTGGCTGAGGCAAAAGAATTCCTCGAACCCAGGAGGCAGAGCCAAAATCATGCCACTGCGCTCCAGCCTGGGCAACACAGTGATACTCCATCTCAAAAAAATTTTTTTTTAATTTTACACTGAGAAGCTAAGGTGAGAGCATTGCTCAAGTCCAGGAGTTCAAGACCAGCTTGGGCAAGATGGTGAGATCGCATCTCTACAAAAAATACAAAAATTAGCCAGGTGTAGTGGTGCACACCTGTGGTCCCAGTGACTCAAGAGGCTGAGGCAGGAGGATCACTTGAACCTGGGAGGCTGAGAATGCAGTGAGCCGTGGTGCAATCACAGCCTGGGGAACAAAACAAAACCGTTTCTCAAAAACAACCGCAATAAAAACTCACAAGATAAGAAAAAAAAATCAGGGGACAAGTCAAACAGAGGAGTCGTCAAAAATTAGATAGCGCCAGGCGTGTTGGCTCATGCCTGTAATCCCAGCTACTTGGGAGGCTGAGGCATGAGAATCGAATGAACTCGGAAGCCAGAGGCTGCAGGGAGCCAGGATCTCACGACCATTCCAGCCTGTACAACAGTGTGACTGCATCTCAAAAAAAAAAAAACTAAACGGGGAGCTCAGGAAACCAGGTGAAATCAGGCAATGAGACAAAGAAATCCCACAGGCAAGCAAGAAATCAGGCAGAGAGCACAGAAATCGGGCAGTGCATAAAGAAATACAGCAGCGGGGGAGGCAGAGGTCGTAGTGAGCCTAGATAAGGCCACTGCACCCAAGCCCGGGAGACAGAATGACACTGTCTAAAAAAAAAAACAAAACCAGGCTCGGTGGCTCACTCTTGTAATCCCAGTTCTTTGGGAGGCCAAGAGAGGTGGATCCACCTGAGGTCAGGAGATTGAGACCAGCCTGGACAACACAGTGAAACCCCATCTCCTAAAAATACAAAAGTTAGCCAGGCATGGTGATATGTGCCAGCTACTCAGGAGGCTGAGGCAGGAGAATCGTTAGAACCTGGGAGATGGAGGTTGTGGTCAGCCAGGATCATGCCACTGCACTCCAGACTGGTGACAGAGTGAAAAAATAAATCTCAAAAAAATAGATACATAAAATAAAATGAAATAAAATCCAGCATTTGAGCTTGAAAATTCAGGCAGAGTGTGAAACTGGGCAGTGGGACTAGAAGTCAGCCAAGCATCTTGGGGGCCTTAGGGGAATTTCAAGGCCCAACCTCTCCCCGGCCTCCTCCCAGACCCAAGCTGTACGCGTCCTGTCCTGCCTCCCCTTCCCACTCCTCTCACCCGGGTGGGCAGGCTCTGAGGGGCTCTTCCCCGGTGCTCTCCGACTCTTGTCCTCTGCTGAGACCCCTGCCAGAACCTCCTCCTCCTCTTCCTCCATCAGCAACTCCTCCTCCTCCCCTTCACTGGCCGGGCTCTGGAGGGGTTGGGGTTGGGAACAGCAGTGGGACCCTCAACTGGTGGGTGGCCCCCACTCTCCCTACTAAATCCCACCCCAGCCCTTTGGCCTAAGCAGTAGGTGCCATTGCCCCAGGTGACCACCAGAGGGAGGGAGGGAACACAGGAGGTCTTCGGCAAAGACCTCAAATTTTTTTTTTTTTTTTTTTTTGGTGATAGGGTCACTCTGTCGCCCAGGCTGGCGTGCAGTGGCGCCATCTCGGCTCACTGCCACCTCCACCTCTCAGGCTCAAGCGATTCTCCTTTTTTTTTTTTTTGAGGCGGAGTTTCGCTCTGTTCCCCAGGCTGGAGTGCAGTGGTGCAATCTTGGCTCTCTGCAACATCTGCCTCCCAGGCGCAAGCCGTTCTCCCGCCTCAGCCTCCTAAGCAGCCGGGACTACAGGTGCCTGCCACCACCCCTGGCTAACTTTTGTCTTTTGAGTAGAAACGAGGTTTTGCCACGTTGGTGAGGCTGGTCTCCAACTGCTGACCTCAAGTGATCTGCTGGCCTCGGCCTCTCAAAGTGCTGGGATTACAGGCATGAGCCACCATATTCTTATCTGTAAAAGGGCACAATGATCTCTAGCCCCACAGGGGTGGCATCCGTGTGAAATGAAATCACATATGCAAAGCATTTACATACACCCAGATCTGAGTGAGCTAGCACCATATATTGATTATGTACAGTAACCTTCCCCTCAGCCGTGAGCAGTGGTTCACGTCTGTAATCCCACCACTGTGGGAGGCTGAGGTGGGTGGATCACCTGAGGTCAGGAGTTCAAGACCAAGCTGGCCAACGGTGAAACCCTCTCTCTACTAAAAATACAAAAATTAGCCGGGCGATCCAGCTGCTCCGGAGGCTGAGGTAGGATAATCACTTGAACCCAAGAGGCAAAGGTTGCAGTGACCTGAGTCGTGCCTGGGCCACAGAGCGAGACTCAGTCTCCAAAATAAAAATAAAGGCCAGGCACAGTGGCTCACGCTTATAATCCCAGCACTTTGGGAGGCCGAGGTGGGAGGATCATGCAATCATGATATTGAGACCATCCTGGCCAACATGGTGAAACCTGGTCTCGAGTACACACACACACACACACACACACACACACACATATACACACACACACACATATACACACACATACACACACACACACACACACACACACACACACAAGCTGGGCATGGCGGTGCGGGCCTGTACTTCCAGCTGCTTGGGAGAATCGCCTGAACCCGGGAGGCAGAGGTGGCAGCGAACTGAGATCGCAACACTGCACTCCAACCTGGCAACAGAGCGAGACTGTCTCAAAAAAATATATAAATAAAAAGTAAAAAATAACTGTCCTCCAGTTCTACCCTACACCCCCCTTCCGGAGATGACCTCTCTGCGTCACCTGGGCAGCATCTGACCCAGCCCATCCTCCCGCCTACTGGGAACACAGTCCTCACGTGATCCCCGGGGCCCCTGCCCTTTCCCAGCTCCCTCTCAGCTCCCCATCTCTCTGTTGCTGGCCCCAGGCTGTTTTCAGGCCTCCTCCCTCCACACCCCTCCCAGGAGGCCTCACCCCCTTCTCAGGGCTCCACATCCCGCCTACACCTGACACTGCCCGAGGTCCTGTCTCCAGCCTAGGCCTCGCCCAGCTCCAGACTCAGGGCCCAGCTGCCCCTCCATGTCTCCATGTGGGGCTCACAGGGTCACACTCAACGCGGCCATGCTGGGCCCCCAAGTTCTGCCCTTCCCACAAACCCCCATTTTGGCAGCTCCATCCACCCACTTGCTCAAGACCCCACATCTGATAGATCCACTTCCAAAACTACCTGGAACCTGCCCACCTCTTCCCACCTCCATGGCTGGCCTGGCCCACCCCACCATCCCTCACCTGGACCAGCTCAGTCACCTCTACCCTGGTCCCTGGATCCCAAGTCCTCCCCACAGCAGCCACCAGACAACGCCTGTAAGCACCTGAGTCAAGTCCTGTCCTTCCTCTGCCCGCAACCCTCCATGGATCCTGCATGACCTCCCCGTCCCCTTCCCATCCTCCCCGCCTCCCTCTTCCCCTCACTCAGCTCCAGCCACACAGGCCTCCTCTTTGTTCCTGCAATACACCAAGCAAAGTCCTGCCCCAGGGCCTCAGCAGGGGCAGTTCCCCAGAAATCCTCATAGCTCTCCCTCCCTCCCCCAGCATCTTCAGTTAGTTCAAAAGTCACCTTCTCATCAAGCCTCCCCTGACTACCTTCTTCCCCCACAACTCCCACCCAAAGGCAGGGATTTTTGACTTTTTAGCCCGTTGCTTTATATATAGTGCCTAAGACTTGCATACGGTTGGCACTTACTGAATACCTGCAGAACTTAGCTAAGCCAGAGCGCCCAGTAATTTAATCAAACACTGATCTTGGCATTACTGTGACGGCATTTGTTAGACGTGATTCACATCTACAGTAAGGTGACTCTCAGAAAGGACATTACTCTTGGCCAGACCCCACGGCTCACGCCTGCAATCCCAGCACTTTGGAAGGCAGAGGTGGGCAGATCAGAAGTTCCAGATCAGCCTGGACAACACGGTGAAACCCTGTCTCTACTAAAAATACAAAAATTGGCTGGGCACGGTGGTTCAGGCTTGTAATCCCAGCACTTTGGGAGGCCGAAGTGGGTGGATCACTTGAGGCCAGGAGTTCAAGACCAGCCTGGACAACGTAACAAAACCCCGTCTCTACTGACAATACCAAAATTTAGCTGGGTCTAGTGGCAGGTGCCTGTAATCCCAGCTACTCGGGAGGCTGAGGCAGGAGAATCATTTGAACCCAGGAGGCAGATGTTGCAGTGAGCAGAGATCACACCACTGCACTCCAGCCTGGGTAACAGAGTGAGACTGTTAAAAAAAAAAAATTATAAAACAGACCCAGTCACTTAGCCACCGAGGACTCAGCAGCCTCCCCATTGAGCACTCTCGTTTCCCGACGCTCCCTCCCTCCCACCAGCCTTCTCCCACCAACACTGCCTCCCACAGGCCATTTCCACCAAGGAAAAGGAATCCTGGCCGGGTGCAGTGACTCCTGCCTGTAATCCCAGCAGTTTGTTGAGACCAAAGCAGGTGGGTCACCTGAGGTCAGGAGTTCAAGGCCAGCCTGGCCAATATGGTGAAACCCTACTGGGGTTTAAAATAAAATTAAATTAAAATACCAAAATTAGCCAAGCTGTTGGTGCATGCCTGAAGTCCCAGCAACTTGGGAAGCTGAGACACGAGAATTGCTTGAACCACTGCGCCACTGCACTCCAGCCTGGACAACAGAGCAAGACTCCATCTCAAAAAAAAAAGAATCCTATCTATGACCAGTATCCAGAATCACCACGCTTTCAACCCCTTTGCTGATGCATATCAGTGATAACCTGCTTCCTGCTGGCACTGAGGATTGTAACCATTTGAGAATTCAACAGAGGTCGGGTGCAGTACCTCACGTCTGTAATCCCAGCACTTTGGGAACCTGGGATTGCGGGCAGATCACGAGGTCAAGAGATGGAGACCATCTCTACTAAAAACACAAAAATTAGCCAGGTGTGGTGGCAGGTGCCTATAAGTAATCCCAGATACTCAGGAGACTAAGGCAGGAGAATCATTTGAACCCAGGAGTCAGAGGTTGCTGCGAGCTGAGATTGTGATTCTAGCCTGGGTGACACAGTGAGACTCCATCACACACATACATACACACACACACACACCCAGAATACAGGAAAGTCATCCAGCTACAGGGTGACCAGCGCAAGAATATCTGCCAGTTCCTTATAGAGACGGGACTGGCTAAGGACAATCAGGTGAAGATTCACGGTGGTTTTTTTTTTTTTTTTTTTTTTGGGATCGAATCTCACTGTCACCCAGGCTAAGTGCAGTGGCGCCATCTTGTCACTGAAACTTCCGCCTCCTGGATTTAAGAGATTCTCCCACCTCAGCCTCTTCAGTAGCTGGGACTACAGGTGGCCACCACCACGCCCAGGTTTTTGGGGTTTTTTTTTGTAATTTTAGTAGAGATGGAGTTTCACTATGTTGGCCAGGCTGGTCTTGAACTCGTGACCTCATGATCGGCCCACCTCGGCCTCCCAAAGTGCTGGGATTAAAGGCGTCAGCCACCACACCAGGCAGGTTCATGGGTTTAAAGTGCTTGTGGTTCACTGAAGCTTACGTGAGGATTTCCTTGCAACGAGTAGAATTTCCTTTCTGTCCCTTGTCACAAGTTTCAAAACCTCACAGCTTGTTTAACGTAACCATTTGTGGTCTGCTTTTAACTTGGACTAGTGTTAATTCTGTGTAATAAACTGCATACATTAAAAAAAAAAGTTTATAAGCCAGTTCGGTGGCTCATGCCTGCAATCCCAGCACTTTGGGAGGCCAAGGCAGGTGGATCACGAGGTCAGGAGTTCGAGACCAGCCTGATCAATATAGTGAAACCCTATCTCTACTAAAAATATACAAAATCAGCGAAGAGTGGTGGCGGGCACCTGTAATCTCAGCTACTGGGGAAGCTGAGGCAGAACTGCTTGAACCCAGGAGGCACAGGTTGCAGTGAGCTGAGAACGCACCATTGCACTCTAGCCTGGGTAACAAGAGCAAAGCTCTGTCTAAAAAAAAAAAGTTTATAAAAACATATCTACAAACAGAAAGAACATTACTTTTTTTTTTTTTTAAAAGATGGGGTTTCACCATGATGGCCAGGCTGGTCTTGAACTCCTGACCTCAGGTGATCCACCCATCTCGGCCTCCCAAAGTGCTAGGATTACAGGTATGAGCCACTGCGCCCGGTTTTTTTTGTTTTTTAATACAGGGTTTCACCATGTTGGTCAGGCTGGTCTTGAACTCCCAACCTCAGGTGATCTGCGCACCTTGGCCTCCAAAGTGCTTGGATTACAGGCGTTAGCCACCACGCCAGGCCTTTTTTTTTTTTTTTTTTTTTAAACCAGAGTCTTGCTCTGTCGCCCAGGATGCAGTGCAATAGCATAGTCTCGGCTCACTGCAACCTCTGCCTCCCGGGTTCAAGCAATTCTCTTGCCTCAGCCTCCCGAGTAGCTGGGATTACAGGTGCCCGCCACCACACCCAGCTGATTGTTTGTATTTTTAGTAGAGACGGGGTTCTACCATGTTGGCCACGCTGGTCTCGAACTCCTGACCTCAAGTGATCCACCCGCTTTGGCCTCCCAAAGTGCTGGGATTGCAGGCGTGTGCCACCGAGCCCGGGCTTGACATTACTCTTGATACATGGGTGGGCTTCATCCAGTCAGTTGAAGGACATAAAAGGAAAAACAGAAGGAAAAAAAAAACAGAAACAGGATTCTGCCTCACGACTCCAGCATCTGCTCCTGTTTCCTGCCTGCCACAGATTTCAGACATAGGCACTGTTACCAGCTCCGTTTTACATAAGGAAGAAAACTGGCTGGTGCAGTAGCTCACACACCTGCAATCCCAACACTTTGGGAAGCCAAGGTGGGAGGACAGCTGGAGGCCAAGAGTTCGAGACCAGCCTAGGCAACATGGCGAAATCCATCTCTACTAAAAATCCAAAAGTTAGCCAGGTGTGGTGGCTTGTGTCTGCAGTCCAGCTATAGGGAGGCTGAGGTGGGAGAACTGCTTGAGCCCGAGAGGTGAAGGTTGCAGTGGGCCGAGAGGTTGGCACTGCACTCCAGCCTGGGCCACAGAGAGAGGCCCTGTGTCAAAAAAAAAAAAAAAAGAGCCGGGCGTGGTGGCTCACGCCTGTAATCCCAGCACTTTGGGAGGCTGAGGCGGGTGGATCACGAGGTCAAGAGATCGAGACCATCCTGGTCAACATGGTGAAACCCCGTCTCTACTAAAAATACAAAAAATTAGCTGGGCATGGTGGTGCGTGCCTGTAATCCCAGCTACTTGGGAGGCTGAGGCAGGAGAATTGCCTGAACCCGGGAGGCGGAGGTTGCGGTGAGCCGAGATCGCGCCATTGCACTCCAGCCTGGGTGACAAGTGTTTTTGAGACAAACTCTGTCTCAAAAAAAAAAAAGAAAGAAAGAAAGAAAAAAAACTAAGGCACACAAAGGGTCCCTGGCCCCTCTGGTCCCTGCCTACACCTCCAGCCCCTTCAGCCACCCACAACCCCAGCATGCCTTTCTTCATGCCTACATGACTTTGCCCATGCCATTCCAACCTACTAAAAAGCTCTTCCCTTCAGCTTGCTCTGACAAACTGCTACTCATCCATCAAAGCCCTAGCTCCCACGTCCACTCTCTCCGCCCCGGCCCTGGAGGGATGGAGACAGCGTGTCCCACGGTAAGCACCTCATCTGTGTTTGTGTATATTACTGTAATACCTCCTCCTGGGAGAGCCGTGTCAGGCTGGGCACCCCTCATGCCAGTGACCCGGGCGGCTTCCTGGAGGAGGCTGCCGTACGTACCTCCTCAGCAGCAGCTGTGGGCGCGTGCAGCTGGTGCAGCCGGAGCCAGGTGGCTTTGTACTTGTCCAGTTTCTGGCCTTTGTACTTGACAGAGGCCCAGCCACAGCCCGACTTCTTGGCAGGGTTCACCAGCTTCTTGCAGTGGGTGGCCCAGGCGCTGGGTGAGTTGAAGACCTGCCCCGTCTCCTGCCACATGATCCTTCCGTCTGGCTGCAGGTCTCCCAGGAACTTCTTCCCCTATAGCCACAGTTGGCTGGCTGGGGCCAGGACCAACACCCAGCACGCCCTCTTTCCCAGGGTCCTCCCCAGCCCCACGCTCCCCGAGGCATCCACTTGCAGGGCTTCCAGAAACGCCTCCCAGGCTGGCTTCAGGGTCCACTCAGTGCCTGGGAGTCCATCCCACACACCTCATCAGCCTGCACGAAGCTGCCCGGCAGGAATCTGCACCCCAGCCGTCATGACCAAGAAGCCCCTAATCAGGGACAGGGTCTGGCAGTCCTGATCACTGCTGTGTCTCTAGGACGTGACGCTCAGCAGTTGCTCAATTCAGAAACTCCCATTCACAAACTGACAATAAGGACAACAGTAACGGTAATAACACAGGGCCAGGTGTGGTGGCTCACGCCTGTAATCCCAGTACTTTGGGAGGCCGAGGTGGGTGGATGACCTGATCTAAGGAGTTCGAGACTGGCCAACATGGTGAAACGCCATCTCTACTAAGAATAAAAAAATTGGCCGGGCACGGTGGCTTATGCCTGTAATTCAAGCACTTAGGAGGCCAAGGCGGGCGGATCACCTGAGGTCAGGAGTTCAAGACCAGCCTGACCAACATGGTGAAACCCTGTATTTAAAAAAAAATAATAAAAATAAAAATAAAAAAATTAGCTGGACGTGGTGGCTGAGGCAGGGGAATCTCTCAAACCCAGGAGGTGGAGGTTGCAGGGAGCGGATATTGCCCCATTGCATTCCAGCCTGCGCAAAAGAGCAAGACTCTGTCTCAAAAAAAGAAAAGGCCAGGTGCAGTGGCTCACGCCTGCAATCCCAACAGTTTGGGAGGCCCAGGCAGGTGGACAACGAGGTTAGGAGTTCAAGACCAGCCTGACCAACATGGTGAAACGCCATCTCTACTAAAAATATGCAAACAAATTAGCTAGGCATGGTGCTGTGCTCCTGCAGTCTTCCCAGCTACTTGGGAGGCTAAGGCAGAAGAATCACTTGAACCTGGGAGGCGGAGACTGCAGTGAGCTGAGATCGCACCACTACACTCCAGCCTGGGCGACAGAGCTAGCCTCCATCTCAAAAAAAAAAAAAAGTAATACCAACCACAGATAAAGCTCTTAGCATGTAGCAGGCACCTGGTGAGGGCTTGATTCATTTAACCCTCCCCTAATCTTCCCATGGAGGGAAAATATTCCATTTTACCGTGGCAAAACTACAGGAAGGCCCCGGTGTTGCCCATCTGACCCTGCGTGGGTGGCGGCTCCTCTGAGCCTCAGTTTCTCCTTTGCGGGATGGAGTGCTTGGTGACCTATGTCCTCCCCATCAGTAGGACCCATCTGTGCCTCAGATTTCTCTGTCCACACGGGGCTTGTCCAGCAACAAGAGCTTCAAGCCTCAGTTTACCCTCCTCACACCTGGCTCCCCCATCAAGGGACCTTCAAGCCTCAGTTTACCCTCCTCACACCTAGTTCCTCCCTCAGCAAGGGAGCTCCAGGCCTCAGGTTCTCCTCCCCACACCTGGCTCGTTCCTCAACAAGAGAGCTCTGGGCCTCAGTTTCCCCTCCCCACACGGGTTTGTCCTGCAGCAAGGGAGCTCTGGGCCTCAGTCTCCCCTTCCCACACCGGGACTCGTCCCTCAGCAAGGGAGCTCCAAGCCTGTTTCCCCTCCCCACCCTGGGGTTTGTCCTGCAGCGAGGGAGCACCGGGCCTCAGTTTTCCCTTCCTGCCCAAGCCGCGACAAGAGGAGGGAAGCGAGGTGCTCACCAGATAGTAGATGGACAGCACCCCGGCGCCGGGCTCCAGCAGCGCGTCTTTGAGGAGCACCCGCAGCGTGACCGCGCGCCTGGTGAGCGCGCCCCCCGGCCCGCCGCAGCCCCCCGCCCCGGCCCCACCGCCGCCGCCTCCTCCGCTGCCGCTGCCGCCGCCGCCGCCACTGCGGCCGCCGACCGCTCCCGCATTCGGCCGCTCGGGGTCCTCGGCCTCCGCCTCGTCCTCGTCCTCCTCCGGCGCCTCCTCGCCCGCGCCGCCCGCCGGGGACAGCGGCTCCGGAGCTGCGGGCAACAAGAAGCTGCAGAAGGGCCGCGCGTCCCCCGCCGCGGTAGCCGAACGCCCCGCGCCCCCGCCCCGCTGGGCCCGCCGTACCTGCCATGGCCGCGCCTCCCCGCGCCCCGAGCCGCAGCCTGCGGCTTCCCGGCACGTGACGCAGCCCCGCCCCGGGGAGGGAGGAGGCGCCCTAGTCATTGGCCGCCGCCGGGGCCGGGGGAGGGGCTCGGCGCGCTGGGGTGGGCGGGGAAACTGAGTCCTCGGGGCTGCCCACGCAGGAGAGACCGGGGACTCAGCCTTCCCGAAACTTTCGGGAAACTGAGGCCTGACGCTCCGCTCCATGGGATGAGCTGGCGACCGGGAGCTCATTGGTGCCAGTGGGGAAACTGAGGCCTCGCTGTTCAGGGATAGCGGTTGCAAGGTGGAAGCCTGGGGCGGGTGCGTGACTGGCTCAGCCTGCTGCAGGGAAAGGAGAAGCTGAGGCTTGCGCCCACCGCGCTTAAGGACCGCAGGCCTCAGCCTTTGAGATCAGGAGAGAAACTGTGGTTCGGGGGGGACAATGCAGACTCCAATAGGGAACAGCCTCGCGCAGACACAGGTGGAGCCAAAGCGCCCAAGCCGGCCTCAGTCTCTAAAGGATTAACTCACACCCTCCCGGGCGGCCCTCGACTGACTCCATGATTGGACCGTAGCAGAGCCCGCCAGCCAATAATAAGAGCCCATTTATTTCACCCTCAACCAATCGGTAGCAAGCTTCTGGATTTCCCGCGTCAGCCAATCCATATTAACTATCTGATTACACCAACCTGGATTTGACCAATGGGCAGACGTCCACTTAGACCAATCAGACGAAACATTTAGTTCTGAGCTCAAACAATCAGAGTCAGGGACTGGACTCAGCCGGTCAATCAGCTCCGGGTATAAGGCCCGCCGAGTCCGGCCTTCCATAAGCCTTGGGCGGGGCAGGTGGCAGGGCCGGGCAGGTTGCCCGCCCCATCAGTGCAGTCCCGGCCTTTGTCCCGGACCCCGTACCGAGACCTTCGTCCCCGAGCCCGGGCGCTGGGATTTCCCCCCCACACTGGCACGGCTGAAAGTCCGGGATGGGGACTTCCTAAAGCTACGGGGCGCCGTGGGATGGGTTCAAATGGGGGTGGCTTTGCCCAGACACCCAGTCGGGAAGTGGGGACAGGACAGTAGGGGTGCGGGGGAGGCTCTCCAGGGCTCTGGGGAATGTCCTCAAGAAGACCTGACCGAGAGCAAAGACCGGGTACACGTGAACTATTGTTATTATTATTATTGTGCATTCCGGGCACCCTGTAAGGGCCCCACCCTGACTGTCCAGCCGACCACGGGCATCCCCAAGGCTCCCAGACTGAGCATAGCCCAAACCGGCCTCGGTTTCTTTTTTTTTTTTTTTTTTTGGTCGATCAATGAGAACACGTAGTGATGCTCAGGTTGGCCTTGAACTCATGGCCTCGCCTCCGCAAGCGCCAGGACAACTGGCCGGAGCCACTGTGGCCCCCAAGTCCTTACATGCTTCCTCCTTGGCTGTTTTCTGTCCCCTGCCTTCCAAAACCCTGAGCCACACTTCCAGCTTCTTGCACCTGAATCCTGGCCATCCCAATGGGTCTCAGGCCTCCAAACTCATGCCCCATCCTGTTTATCTTCCACTGTTACCCCAGAGGGCTCTTTCTAATATGCACCTATTACCACCTCCCTCCCATATTATTATTTTTCTTTTTTTGCAGGGGGGACTAGGGTCTCTCTGTCACCAGGCTGGAGTGCAGTGGCACGACCTCGGCTCACTGCATCCGCTGCCTCCGGGTTCGAGCAATTCTGCCTCAGCCTCCCCAGCAGCTGGGACTACAGGCGAGCGCCACCACGCCCAGCTAATTTTTTTGTATTTTTAGTAGAGTCGGGGTTTCACCATGTTGGCCAGGATGGTCTCCATCTCTTGACCTCGTGATCCACCCGCCTCGGCCCCCCAAAGTGCTGGGATTACAGGCGTGAGGAATTTTTGTGTTTTTTTGTTTCTTTAAGACAGAGTTTCACTGTTGTTACCCAGGCTGGAGTGCAATGGCGCGATCTCCGCTCACCGAAACCTCCGCCTCCTGGGTTCAGGCAATTCTCCTGCCTCAGCCTCCCGAGTAGCTGGGATTACAGGCACGCGCCACCATGCCCAGCTAATTTTTTGTATTTTTAGTAGAGACGGGGTTTCACCTTGTTGACCAGGATGGTCTTGATCTCTTGACCTCGTGATCCACCTGCCTTAGGCTCCCAAAGTGCTGAGATTACGGGCTTGAGCCACCGCGCCCGGCCTATTTTTTTGTATTTTTAATAGATATGGGTTTTCACAGTGTAGAGCAGGCTGGTCTCAAACTCCTGACATCAGGTGACCCACCAGCCTTGGCCTCCCAAAGTGCTGGGATTACAGACGTGAGCCACCAGGCCCGGCCTATTTTCTTTTATTTTCGAGACAGGGCCTTGCTCTGTCTCCCAGGCTGGAGTGCATTGGTGCAAACATGGCTCACTGCAGCCTTGGCCTCTAGGACTCAAATGATCCTCTTGCCTCAGCCTCCAGAGTAGCTGAGATAACAGGCATGCACCACCATGCCTAGCTCATTTTTAATGTTTTTGTAAGAGAATAGGCTCTCACTATGTGGCCCAGGCTGGTCTCCAAGTCCTGGCCTTAAGCATTCTTCCCATTTGGGCTCCCAAAGTGTTTGGATTAAAGGTGTGAGCCACTGCACCTGCCCTCCTCCCATGCTCTAAATCCTTCTGTGGCTCCACATTGCCTTTGACAAATAAAATGAAAACTGACCACCCTGGCTGGGCGTAGTGGCTCACACCTGTAATCCCAGCACTTTGGGAGGCTGAGGCGGGCGGATCACTTGAGGTCAGGAGTTCGGGACCAGCCTGGCCAACGTGTTGAAACCCCATCTCTATTAAAAGTAGAAAAACTTGGGCCGGGCGTGGTGGATCATGCCTGTAATCCCAGCGCTTTGGGCAGCCGAGGCGGGTGGATCACGTGAGGTCAGGAGTTCGAGACCAGCCTGACCAATATGGTGAAACCCCGTCTCTTTAAATAAATAAATAAATAAATAAAATAAACTTTAAAAAGTAGAAAAACTTGGGGAGGAAGGGGAGGGTGGGGAGAAATAACATGGGGAAAAATGTCAGATGTAGTATTCGCCTAAAGTTAAAAAAAAATTTAAAAAATAAAATATATGGCTGGGCACGGTGGCTCACACCTATAATCCCAGCACTTTGGGAGGCCGAGGCGGGTGGATCACTAGGTCAAGAGATCGAGACCATCCTGGTCAACATGGTGAAACCCCGTTTTTTTGTAAAAATACATTTTTGTAAAAATACAAAAAACTAGCTGGGCATGGTGGCTCGTGCCTGTAGTCCCAGCTACTCAGGAGGCTGAGGCAGGAGAATGGCCTGAACCCAGGAGGCGGAGGTTGTGGTGAGCTGAGATCGCGCCTTTGCACTCCAGCCTGGGTAACAAGAGCAAAACTCCGTCTCAAAAAAAGAAAAAAGTGGAAAAACTTAAAGCCAGGCGCGGTAGCTCATGCCTGTAATTCCAGCACTTTGGGAGGCCAAGGCGGGTGGATTACTTGAGGTCAGGAGTTTGAGACCAGCCTGGCCAACACGGTGAAACTTTCTTTTTTTTTTTGAGACAGAGTCTCACTCTGTTGGCAGGCTGGAGTGCAGTGGTGAGGATCTCCGCTCACTGCAGCCTCCACCTCCCAGGTTCAGGCTATTCCCCTGCCTTAGCGTCCCCAGCAGCTGGGACTACAGGCATGTGCCCCCATGACCAGCTAATTTTTTGGGGTTTTTTTTGGTATTTTTTAGTAGAGACGGGATTTCACTATGTTGGCAAGGATGGTCTCAATCTCCTGACCTCATGATCTGCCCACTTTGGCCTCCCAGTGTTGGGATTATAGGCGTGAGCCACCATGCCCAGCTGAAACTCCATTTCTACTAAAAAACACAAAAATTAGGCTGGGCGCGGTGGCTCACGCCTGTAGTCCCAGCACTTTGGGAGGCCGAGGAGGGTGGATCACGAGGTCAAGAGATCGAGACCATCCTGGTCAACATGGTGAAACTCCGTCTCTACTAAAAATACAAAAAATTAGCTGGGCATGGTGGCGTGTGCCTGTCATCCCAGCTACTCAGGAGGCTGAGGCAGGAGAATTGCCTGAACCCAGGAGGCGGAGGTTGCGGTGAGCCGAGATCGCGCCATTGCACTCCAGCCTGGGCAACAAGAGCGAAAATCCGTCTAAAAAAAAAAAAATCAGCTGGGAGTGGTGCCGGGCGCCTGTAATCCCAGCTAAAAAGAAGCAAAGCCCTGCCTCAAAACAAAAGCAAAAAGAAACCAAAAGCTAACTGCTCCGACCTTGCTGAGTACAGCTGATACTATCAATGTCATCAGACAGCTCCGCGGACGAACGCACTGTCCAGAGTCCCACGGCCCTTCAGCCGTTTCTAAAACACCTGTTCTGCTGTGTGTACAAAACCCCGCAGTCCAGCCCTGGTAACTTAAGGAAATTGACTCTGTAATATTAAAACTCCCAAAAACGCAATCTCCAAGCCCAGATGGTGCCACTAAGGAATTCTGCCAAAAGTTCAAAGAAGAATTAACACCGATGTCACATAATCTCTTCCAGAAAATTGAAGAGGTCAATTCCCAGTTCATTATATGGAACTATGACCCTGATACCCAAAACCAGATAAAAACGGTAGAAAGAGGCCGGGCGCTGTGGCTCACACCTGTAATCCCAGCACTGTGGGAGGCCGAGGCGGGTGGATCACGAGGTCAAGAGATCGAGACCATCCTGGTCAACATGGTGAAACCCCGTCTCTACTAAAAATACAAAATTTAGCCGGGCATGGTGGCGCGTGCCTGTAATCCCAGCTACTCAGGAGGCTGAGGCAGGAGAATTGCCTGAACCCAGGAGGCGGACGTTGTGGTGAGCCGAGATCGCGCCATTGCACTCCAGCCTGGGTAACAAGAGTGAAACTCCGTCTCAAAAAAAAAAAAAAAATAGATATCCACACCCCAATCCTCAAAATCTGTGAATATGTTACATGGCAAAGGGGTTTGAAGATTGAAGATGGACGCCAGGCACAGTGGCACACACCTGTAACCCCAGCATTTTGGGAGGTCTAGACTGGAGGATCACTTGAGCCCAAGAGTTCAAGACCAGCCTGGGCAACATAGCAAGAACCTGTGTCTACTAAGTGATAAATTAGCCGGGCGCGGTGGCACGAAGCACTGGTACCACCTACTCTGGAGGCTGAAGCTGGAAGATCGCTTGAGCCTAGGAGGTCGAGGCTACAGACTCATGATTGCCCCACTGTACTCCAGCCTGGGCAACATACCGAGAACTCATCCTTAAGTAAAATAGGGGCTGGGTGCGGTGGCTCACCCCTGTAATCCCAGCACTTTGGGAGGCCGAGGTGGGTGCATCACAAGGTCAAGAGATCGAGACCTTCGTCAGCCAATATAATGAAACCCTGTCTCTACTAAAAATACAAAAATTAGCAGGGCATGGTGGTGCGCCCCTGTAGTCACAGCTACTCGGGTGGCTGAGGCAGGAGAAGGACTTGAACCCAGGAGGTAGAGGTTGTTGCAGTGAACCGAGATCACACCACTGTGTTCCAGCCTGTCTACACAGCGAGACTCCATCTCAAAAACAAACACAAGAATGTTCTAGAGCTTGCTTGCAGGATAAATATTTCCATTCTGGGCTGTGGTCAGGAGTAGGCTGCTGTGGTATCTGTGAGAAATAGACAAGCAGCCTGGAGGTATTGGCCGCAGACGTCCTGCGATCAACTTTTTTATTTTATTTTTTTTTTGAGACGGAGTTTCGCTCTTGTTACCCAGGCTGGAATGCAATGGTGCCATCTCAGCACACCGCAATCTCTGCCTCCTGGGTTCAGGCAATTCTCCTGCCTCAGCCTCCCGAGTAGCTGGGATTACAGGCACACACCACCGTGCCCAGCTCATTTTTTGTATTTTTAGTAGAGACGGGGTTTCACCATGTTGACCAGGATGGTCTCGATCTCTTGACCTTGTGATCCACCTGCCTCGGACTCCCAAAGTGCTGGGATTACAGGTGTGAGCCACTGCGCCCGGCCACAATCAACTATTTGATCAGGACGCATCCTTCTGTAAAGCTCCAGGAGAGCATGACCAGGGTGGGGACCTTTCTCAAAAGGAGGGGTGGCTTTTCCACATCCTCATCATTTCTTTTTTTATTACAAAAAACAAACAAAACTAAAATAAGGCTGGGTGCGGTGGCTCCCACCTGTAATCCCAGCACTTTGAGAGGCCAAGGTGGCAGAACACAAGGTCAGGAGATCGAGACCATCCTGGCTAACACGGTGAAACCCCATCTCTACTAAAAATACAAAAAATAAGCTGGGCGTGGTGGCGCACACCTGTAGTCCACGCACTCTGTCTCAAAAAAAAAAAGTAAAACAGGCAGAGCTCAGTGGCTCAAGCCTGTAATCCCAGGACTTTGGGAGGCCAAGGCGGGTGGATCACGAGGTCAAGAGATCTAGACCATCCTGGTCAACAAGGTGAAACCCCGTCTCTACTAAAAATACAAAAAATTAGCTGGGCATGGTGGCGCGTGCCTGTAATCCCCGCTACTTGGGAGGCTGAGGCAGGAGAATTGCCTGAACCCAGGAGGCGGAGGTTGCGGTGAGCCGAGATCGCACCATTACACTCCAGCCTGGGTAACAAGAGCGAGACTCCGTCTCAAAAAAAAAAAAAAAAAAAAAAAAGTAAAACAAATTAGCTGGGTGTGGTGGTGCCCACCTGTAGTCCCAGCTCTTCGGGTGGCTGAAGCAGGAGGACTGCTTGAGACTGGGAGGTCAAGCCTGCAGTGAACTATGATTGCACCACTGCACTCCAGCATCAAAGACAGAGTGAGACACCATCTAAAAAAAATTGCAGACGAATTGAAGTTGCTAGTCAGCTCACTTTAAAATAGGGAGAGTACAGTGGATTACCCAGGTGGGCCCAATCTAATCATTAGGGTTCATCAAAGCGAGAGGAAGGGCCAGGAGTGGTGGCTCACACCTGTAATCCCAGCACCTTCGGAGGCCGAGGCAGGCAGAATACTTGAGGTCAGGAGTTCAAGACCAGCCTGGACAACGTGGCAAAACCCCATCTCTACTATAAATACAAACATTAGGCAGGCGTGGTGGGCGGCACCTGTAATCCCAGCTAGTCAGAAGATGGAGGCAGGAGAATCTCTTTGAACCTGGGCGGCAGAGGTTGCAGTGAGCTGAGATCGAACCATTGCCTGGGCGACAGACTGAGATTCCATCTCAAAAAAGAAAAAGAATAAATATCCGGGTGCGGTGGCTCACACCTGTAATCCCAGCACTTTGGGAGGCCGAGGCAGGTGGATCATGAAGTCAAGAGTTCAAGACCAGCCTGGCCAACATAGTGAAACCCATCTCTACTAAAAATACAAAAAAAAAAAAAAAAGTAGCTGGGCATGGTGGCAGGCGCCTATAGTCCCAGCTACTTGGGAGGCTGAGGCAGAATTCCTTGAACCCAGGAGATGGAGGTTTCAGTGAGCCAAAATCACACCACTGCACTCCAGCCTGAGTGACAGAGTGAGACTCCATCTCAAAAATAAATAAATAAATATAAAAAGAAAATAATAAATAAACGAAGAGACAGACCATGTCCCTGTCTTTGCAGATACAGCCAATATTATTCTTCCATTCCGGCAGCCTCATCCTTTCTCTCTGTTCTCAGTTCTATGGATTTCCCTAGGATCACCGGACCTGCCTGGTTCAGCCTCCGCCCAGCCCTGGCAGGGGAGGGAGTTGACGGGCAGACAGAGGAGGGGAAACTCCCCTGGAACCTGTTTCTCAGCTTCCCGGACCAGCTGGGACACCCACTGCAAGGAGAGGCCAGGAGGAAGACCCTGGCCCCGACATGGCCTCTGCCATGAGGCCACCCCGGGTCCCCAAACCCAAGGGTGTCCTGCCTTCACACTACTACGAGAGCTTTCTAGAGAAGAAGGCGCCCTGTGACCGGGTAAGGTAGGGCAGGGGACCGGTCCTGCTGGGCCACCGCGGGCAGGTGCAATACCTCTCTGAGCCCCAGTCTCCCCACTCGCCAAGGGGGGCGGGGTGGGTGCCGGATGGGGCAGGGCACGTGCTGTGGGCTGGGGAGGATTCTGGCCATCTGTCGATCTGCGCGTCTGTCTGTCTGTCTCTGTGGGTCTCCGGATTTGGTTTCTTTTTCTCTTCCTCTCTCCCTGGGCTGGTCTGCCTCTATGGACGTCTATCTCAGTCTCTCTCTCTCTCTCTGTCTCAAGCTTTGCTTTTGTCTCTGGATCAGTCTCTCGAACACAAACAAGACCAGGAACTTCCTCCAGGAAACGGGAGCCCTCTGACTCCCCGGCTTCCTCCCCCTCCCAGCCCAGAACAAACTCCGTCGCGGCTGGGGTCAAGGCCAGGACAGGTGACGAGTGAGGACAGTAAGAACTGGTGGGGGCCACATTCCACGGGATAGTGGCCATGGAAAATGCACGCATGTTCACACACGTGCGTGTGTGTGTGTGTGTGTGTGTGTGTATGTTTATGTCTTCCTCAGAATAAAGTCCCAGCCCCTCCATTCTTCCTAAGGCCTCATCTTTCCCTCCCCATGCCCCAAATTCATTTTCTTTCTTTCTTTCCTCTAGAGACAGAGTTGCTCTGTCAGCCAGGCTGGAGTGCAATGGCACCATCATGGCTTACTGTAGCCTCAAACCCCTGGGCTCAAGTGATCCTCCCACCCCAGACTCCTGAGTAGCTGGCACTACAAGCGTGGCCACGTTTCCTAGCTAATTTTTAATTAATTAATTTTATTTTATTTTTGAGACAGTCTCGCTCTGTTGCCCAGGCTGGAGTGCAATGGCACGCTCTCTGTTGACTGCAACCCCAGCATCCCAGGTTCAAGAGATTCTTGTGCCTCAGTCTCCCAAGCAGCTGAGATTACAGACACTGGTCATCATGCCTGGCTAATTTTTGTATTTTTAGTAGAGACGGCGTTTCACCATGTTGGCCAGGCTGGTCTCGAACTCCTGACCTCAGGCAATCCACCCACCTTGTCCTCCCAAAGTGTTGGGATTATAGGAGTGAGCCACCGCACCTGGCCTAATTTTTTTTTGTAGAGATGAGGGTCTGGCTATGTTGCCCAGGTTGGTCTTGTTACTACTGGCCTCAATCGATCCTCCTGCCTCAGCCTCCCAAAGTGCTGGTATTAGAGAAGTGAGCTACTTCTCTAAACAGGTGCCTGCCTTATTTTCTGATACAGACCAACACAGACGACCCCAGCTCCTCCCGCCTATCCCTGCCTCATTTTCTGGTACAGACCAACACAGATGCCCCCAGCTCCTCCCGCCCATCCCTGCCTCATTTTCTGATACAGACCAACACAGACGCCCCCAGCTCCTCCCGCCCATCCCTGCCTCTGCCCTGAGGTTTCCTTTCCTGTAGTGGAGTGAACTTTTCTTCTGCCTCCATGCGTCCAAATCCTCCCCAACCAACAAGTCCTCTGGAGGCGCTAGATCGTTGTGGTTAGGAAAGATCCTGGGGCCGGGAGCGGTGGCTCACACCTATAATTCAACACTTTGGGAGGCCGAGGCCAGCAAATCACTTCAGGTCAGGAATTCTAGACCAGCTTGGCCAACATGGTGAAACCCTGTCTCTACTAAAAATACAAAAATTAGGCCAAGCGTGGTGGCTCTGGGCCTATAATCCCAGACCTTTGGGAGGCCAAGGTGGGCGGATCACTTGAGGTCAGGGGTTCAGGACCAGCTGGCCAAAATGGTGAAATGCTGTCCCTACTAAAAATATAATAATTAGCTCGGCATGGTGGCGGGCGTCTGTAGTCCTAGCTACTTGGGAGGCTGAGGCAGGAGAATCACTTGAACTTGCGAGGTGTAGGTTGCCGTGAGCCGAGATCACGCCACTGCACTCCAGCCTGGGCAACGGAGTAAGACTCTGTCTCAAGATAAAAATAAATAAATAAAAACAAAAGTAGGGCCAGGTGTGGTGGCTCAAGCCTGTAATCCCAGCACTTTGGGAAGCCTAGGCGGGCGGATCACGAGGTCAAGAGATCGAGACTATCCTGGCCCACATGGTGAAACCCTGTCTGTACTAAAAATACAATAAATAAATAAATATAAAAATAAAAATATTAGCTGGGTATGGTGGTGAGCACCTGTAATCTCAGCTACTCAGGAGGCTGAGGCAAAAGAATCACCTGAACCCAGGAGGAGGAGGTTGCAGAGAGCTGAGATGGTGCCACTACACTCCAGTCTGGGCGACAGAGCAAGACTATCTCCCAAAAAAAAAAAAAAAAAAAAAGATCCTGGGTCCGAATCCAGAAGACCCAGGTTCTAATCCCAGCTCCACACTTTCTTTACTCCCAGGCCTTATGCAAGTGACTTAATCTTTGAGGCTGAGTCTTCTGTCTTATGAAATAGGGGAGTTAGGGCTGTAGTCCCAGTTCACAGGCTGAGGACTTGACTCAGCGCAGGCCCGGGTGCTTCCCATGTAGAAACTCACCCAATGCTCATGAGATCCTCCAAAGTTGGTACCATTATCAGCACCATTTTACAGCTGGGGAAACAGACAAAGACAGCTCAAATAACCTGCCCAACAGCACATCGTGGGTACATGACAAAGCAATAGGTAACTGGTGGTACGGTGTTTAATCCCAGTGCCTGCAACAGGGCTGGCACGAAGCAGGCCTTCAGTAAATGTTAGGTGCATGCATGTGTGTATCTGCGTGTGTCTACCGATGGACAGACGGATGGGTAGACGGGGGATGAAGGGGGGATGGGCAGAGGCTTGGTGAATGGATAGATGTGGGCTGGATGGTGGCTGAGAGGATGTGTGGGTGGATGGATGAGTGGGCAGATGGGTGGGTAGATGGATGATGGATGGATGGATGAGTGTGAGGATGGATGAGGGATGGATGGATGAGTGGGTGGGTGGATGGATGGATGGATGAGTGGGTGCACAGATGGATGGACAGATGATGGAAGGATGGATAGATGAGTGAATGGATAGGTAGTTGGACAAATGAATGAGTGGATGGACGGATGACTGGATGGATGGTGGGTGATGAGTGGATGGACGGATGACTGGATGGATGGTGGGTGATGTGTGGATGGATGAATGATGGATGGATGGTGGGTGATGTGTGGATGGACGGATGACTGGATGGATGGTGGGTGATGTGTGGATGGATGAATGATGGATGGATGGTGGGTGATGTGTGGATGGACAGATGACTGGATGGATGGTGGGTGATGTGTGGATGGACGGATGACTGGATGGATGGTGGGTGATGTGTGGATAGATGAATGATGGATGGATGGTGGGTGATGTGTGGATGGATGAGTGGATGAATGGGTGGATGATGGATGAATGATGGATGGATGGGGGTGATGGACGGATGGATGAGTGGGTAGATGGCGGGTAGGTGGTTAGAAAGATGAATGGATGGGTGAATGGTAGGTAGATGGATGCATGGATGGATAATGATGGATAGATGAGGGAGGGATGGATAGATGAGAGTGGATGTATGGGGGTGATGGACGGATGGATGACTGGGTGGATGGTGGGCAGATGGTTAGATAGATGAATGGATGGGTGAATGGTAGGTGGATGGATACATGGGTGGATAATGGATGGATAGATGATAGAGGGATGGATAGATGAATGGATGGATGATGGATGGCTGGTGGGTAATGGATGGATGGATGAATGAGTGGATGGACTGATGATGAATGGATGGATGACAGATGGATGGGGTGTGATGGAGTGATGAATGGGTGGGTAGATGGGTAGATGGACAGATGAATGGATGTGTGAGTGGTAGGTGGATGGATGGGCGGGTGGGTGGATGGATGGTGGGTGGATGATACACAGATGGCTATGGGTAGCTGGATGACGGAAGATGGATGGGACACCATTAAACCAGTTAGTTCAACTTACCCCTGGAGCCCCCATCTCCATAGACTGGGGGAACTGCTTGGGGTCCCAAATCACATCAAGGTTCCATTTGGTCCTTTCTCAGAGGAAAACAGACACCCAGCAGCTGGGCCATCTCAGGGAGGCTCTTCCTGAGAAGCCAACATTTGATCAGAAATGCAAGGCAGGAGGTGACGAAGATCTGGGGGCACAGTGGGGCAGAGACCGCAGCCAGTGCAAAGGCCCTGAGGCAGGACTGAGTACGTGAGAGGCACTCAGCTTTGCCGCCTCACCTCCTCTTTCTGCACTTCTGGTCCCCAGGATTACAAGAAGTTCTGGGCAGGCCTCCAGGGTCTCACCATTTACTTCTACAACAGCAAACGGGACTTCCAGGTAAGGATGGGAATGGGGGCTCCAGAGCTAGCCTTCCCTTGACCTCAGAGACCAAGCAGGCAATGTTGATGGTGAGGCCAAGGAGGCTGCTACATCATCCAGGGGCCTGGAGGCCAAACCCTTGCTTCTGTGCCCTCAGCACGTGGAGAAGCTAAACCTGGGAGCATTTGAGAAACTCACAGACGAGATTCCCTGGGGAAGCTCACGTGACCCTGGCACCCACTTCTGCCTGGTTCTCCGGAATCAGGAGATCAAGTTCAAGGTAGGTCCCTTGGTGGAGGGGTGGGGAGAGGAGGTGCTGGCAGAAGATGCTTAAATGCTCCCCCTCCATTGTGCCAACCACGAAGGGGCAGGTAGTACAGGGCCCTGTGGGTCCCATGTAAGACTTAGGTCTTGGCCAGGCGCGGTGGCTCAAGCCTGTAATCTCAGCACTTTGGGAGGCCGAGGTGGGTGGATCACAAGGTCAAGAGATCAAGACCATCCTGGTCAACATGGTGAAACCCCGTCTCTACTAAAAATACAAAAAATTAGCTGGGCATGGTGGCGCGTGCCTGTAATCTCAGCTACTCCGGAGGCTGAGGCAGGAGAATTGCCTGAACCCAGGAGGCAGAGGTTGTGGTGACCCGAGGTCATGCCATTGCACTCCTGGGTAATAAGAGTGAAACTCCGTCTCAAAAAAAAGACTTAGGTCTTGACCCCAAAGGAGTTGGGTGCTATGGAAGGGTTTATTTTATTTCAATTATTATTCTTGTTTTTGGAGAGGGAGTCTTGCTCTGCTGCGGAGACTGGAGTGCAGTCTGCATCTCGGCTCACTGCAACCTCTGCCTCCCGAGTTCAAGCAGTTCTCCTGCCTCAGCCTCCCAAGGAGCTAGGATTGTAGGCACGCACCACCACACCCGGCTACTTTTTGTATTTTTGGTAGAGATGGGGTTTCTCCATGTTGGCCAAGCTGGTCTCGAACTCCCGATCTCAAGTGATCTGCCCACCTCAACCTCCCAAAGTGCTGGGATTACAGGCATGAGCCACTGTGCCTGGTCTATGGGAGGGTTCAGAGCAGGAAAAGTCTGGAATCTGATCTTTGTTTTCTATTATTTTATTTTGAGACAGGGTCTCTTGCTTATCGCCCAGGCTGGAGTGCAGTGGTGAGATCATAGCTCACTGCAGCCTCTTCCTCCCAGGCCCAAGCGATCCTCCCACCTCAGCCAAGCACATGCCACTATACCTGGCTAATATTTTGTTTTATTTATTTATTTTTTTTGAGACGGAGTTTCGCTCTTGTTACCCAGTTTGGAGTGCAATGGCGCGATCTCGGCTCACCGCAACCTCCGCCTCCTGGGTTCAAGCAATTCTCCTGCCTCAGCCTCCCGAGTAGCTGGGACTACAGGCACGCGCCACCATGCCCAGCTAATTTTTGTATTTTTAGTAGAGACGGGGTTTCACCATGTTGACCAGGATGGTCTCGATCTCTTGACCTCGTGATCCACCCGCCTCGGCCTCCCAAAGTGCTGGGATTACAGGCGTGAGCCACCGCGCCTGGCCAATATTCAATTTTTTGTAGAGACAGGGTGCTCACTATGTTATCCAGTCTGGTCTTGAACTCCTGAGCTCAAGTGATCCTCCCGCCTCGGCCTTCCAGAGCGCTGGATGACAGGTGTGAGCCACTGCATCCAGCCTGATCTGTGTTTCAAATGTCCATAGAATAGCACCAGAAATTACAGTACCTGGGACAAATGGGGTCATAAAAAAAAAAGTAAAAAACAACAACAACAAAAGAAATTATAGTGCCAGCCAGGCATGGTGCTCATGCCTGTATCTGAGCACTCTGGGAGGCCAAGGCAGAAGGACAGCTTGAGCCCAGAAGTTCAAGACCAGCCTGGGCAACAAAGCGAGACCCTCATGTCTAAGAGGAAAAAAAAAACCCAGGCAAGGTGGTGCATGCCTGTGGTCCCAGCTACTCAGGAGGCTGCGGTGGGAGGATCACGTAGCTCAGGGAGATGGAGGGTGCAGTCAGCCATGATTTCAACATGTCACTTGATCCAGCAGAACCAGAGACCCCTGTCTCAAGAAAACAAAAAACAAAACACCCAGAAACCAAACCAAAGGAAAACCAGAAAGAAAATAGCCCTTTGGGCCAGGCACACTGGCTCACGCCTGTAATCCCAGCACTCTGGGAGGCCGAGGGGGGCTGATCACGATGTCAGGAGTTTGAGACCAGCCTGGTCAACATGGCAAAACCCAGTCTCTACTAAAAATACAAAAAGTTAGCCAGACATGATAGTGGGTGCATGTAATCCCAGCACTCAGGAGACTGAGGCAGGAGACTCGGTTGAACCTGGGAGGTGGACGGTGCAGTGAGCTACTGTTCCACTGCACACAGAAAGAGAAGAAAGAGAAAGAAAGAAGAAGGAAAGAAGGAAGAGAAAAAAGAAGAAAGAAAGAAAAAGGAGGGGGTCCAAGCGTGGTGGCTCAAGCCTGTAATCCCAGCACTTTGGGAGGCCGAGGCGGGTGGATCACGAGGTCAAGAGATCGAGACCATCCTGGTCAACATGGTGAAACCCCGTCTCTGCTAAAAATACAAAAAATTAGCCGGGCATGGTGGCGCGTGCCTGTAATCCCAGCTACTCGGGAGGCTGAGGCAGGAGAATTGCTTGAACCCAGGAGGTGGAGGTTGCGGTGAGCCAAGATCGCGCCATTGCACTCCAGCCTGGGGAACAAGAGCGAAACTCCGTCTCAAAAAAAAAAAAAAGAAAAGAAAAAGGAGGGAGGGAGGAAGGAAGGAAGGAAAGAAGAGAAAAGAAAATAGCCCTTTGAAGTGCCCCAGTTCCATTTCATACATGAGGAGACTGAGGCTCAGGGACATTCTTTTCTTTTGTTCCACAGGTGGAAACCTTGGAGTGTCGGGAGATGTGGAAGGGCTTCATCTTGACGGTGGTGGAGGTAAGAGTAGTGGCTCTCTGCGCCCTCTCTCCCGTTCTCTTTTTACCATCCTTCATTTTCCAAACAAGCCGAGTTTCACCATTTTGGCCAGACTGGTCTCGAACTCCTGACCTCAAGTGATCCACCTGCCTCGGATCCCAAACTGCTGGGATTACAGGTGTGAGCCACAGCGACCGGTCGTATTTCTTATTTATTTTACTTTTTTCGAGACAGGGTCTCGCTCTGTTGCCCAGGCTGGAGTGCAGTGGTGTGATCATAGCTCACTGCAGCCTCCAACAACGAGGCTCAAGCAGTCCTCCTGCCTCAGCCTCCCAAGTAGATGGGACTACAGGCACAGATCACCACATCTAATTTTTAAAACTTTGTAGAGCCGGGTGCAGTGGCTCACGCCTGTAATCCCAGCACTTTGGGAGGCCGAGGTGGGTGAATCACCTGAGATCAGAAGTTCAAGACCAGCCTGACCAACATGGAGAAACCCCATCTCTACTAAAAATACAAAATTAGTTGGGCATGGTGGCACATGCCTGTAATCCCAGCTACTCTGGAGACTGAGGAAGGAGAATCACTTGAACCTGGTAGGCGGAGGTTGCGGTGAGCCGAGATTGCGCCATTGCACTCCAGCCTGGGCAAAGAAAGCAAAACTCTGTTTTAAAAAAAAAATTATTTTTGTAGAGCAGGGCTCACTATGCTGCCCAGGCTGGTCTCCCAACTCCTGCACCCAAGCCATCCATCTACCTCGGCCTCCAAAAGTGCTGGGATTACAGGCGTCTGATTTCCCTGTTTCTTGGCTTGCCCTGGCAGCCACTGAGTTTGAGACTTCCCTGGCCCCTGGAGACTTTTGTCTGAAACCCTAGATTCCAGCATATACTCTCATGCAACCCCTCTGCACCCTCTGGAAGACCTCTTTGCCTCCAAAGGTGTCAGAGTTTATGGCTCTGAGCTCTGGCCTCAGTTTGTCACTGTGTGACTTGGGCACAGCCGCCCATTCACGGCCAGCTGGGTGTGGTCACTGTCCCTTGATCGCCTGCCCCTCAGCTCCGTGTCCCGTCCAACCTGACCCTGCTTCCTGGACACCTATACATGATGGCTGAAGTCTTGGCTAAAGAGGAGGCACGCCGTGCACTGGAGACACCCTCGTGAGTGCCCTGCCCGTCCCGAGGGGCTGCAGGATGGGTTAGGAGGTGGGTGTGTGGCTGAGGGTGGGCGGTGAACTGGGTCCTGGATTTTGCATGAGGACTGCATTAAGGTAAGGGCCATGCTGGGAGGTGGGGGAGGGTCTCCAGGAAGGGGTTGAGGGGCCTAGAGGACTGAATGTGTCTTCAGAGGCCGGGCTCGGCCTGAGGAGTGGGGGCGGGATGGGGGGGTCAGTCTAGGTGTCTAGAAGGTGGGGCTGCGTCTCTGGGGAGGGGTTATTTGCGTAGCCAGGACCCCAGAGGCGGGGCCTGGATGGGGGGCGGGACATCATCGTTGTGGGTGGTTTTTGGTGATTAGGAAGGCAGGTAGGGTCTCCAGGGAACGCTGCAAGTACCTACAAGGTAGGGCTTGGACTCCCTGGCCTGGGTCTGTGCCTTGCGGTTGGGATTGTATCTCCCGGGACAGAATTAGGAGCCTGGCTGTCCACGGTGGCTAGCGCCTGTCATCTCAGCGCTCCGGGAGGTCCAGGAGGGAGGACTACATGGGCCCAATTCAAAAGCAAACAAAGGGGCAACATAGCAAGCCCCCGTCTCTTTAAAAGACAAAAACAAAAACTCGGCCAGTCCCAGTGGCTCACGCCTGTAATTCCAGCACTTTGGGAGGCCGAGGCGGGCAGATCACCTGAGGTCGAGAGTTCGAGACCAGCCTGACCAACATGGTGAAACCCCCGTCTCAAAACTAAAAATAAAAAAATTAGCCGGGTGTGGTGATGCGCACCTGTAACCCCAGCTAGTCGGGAGGCTGAGGCAGGAGAATCGGTTGAACCCGGGAGACGGAGGTTGCAGTGAGTCAAGATCGTCCTATTGCACTCCAGCCTGGGCAACAGGAGCGAAACTCCGTCTCAAAAAAAGAAACAAAACAAAACAGAAAAACACAGAAAGGCCGGACTGGGTCTGGAGCGCAGGGCACGGTCTCCTGGGCTAGGAGAGGGGGATGGAGATGGGGCTGGGTCTCCGAGGAGGCGGGGTTTACGTGCGGAAGAGCGGACCTGGTCTCCGAGGTCACGAGTGGGTGACGCGGCCCGCCACAGGTGCTTCCTGAAGGTGAGCCGGCTGGAGGCACAACTGCTCCTAGAGCGCTACCCCGAGTGCGGAAACCTGCTGCTGCGGCCCAGCGGAGACGGCGCGGACGGCGTGTCGGTCACCACGCGGCAGATGCACAATGGGTACGCATGCGCGGTTTGGGAGCCGTGGGTGGGAGGAGGCTGGGCGCGGGGGTGTGGTCAGAAGCAGGGGCGGAGCTCGACCCGCGCTAGTGGATAGGGGGAGGCTGGGGGCGGAGTCAGAGCTGAGCTGGGCGGGTTGGGGGCGGAGTCAGCAGAGCGGAGGAGACTGGGGGCGGAGTCAGAGCGCAGCTGGGCGGGTTGGGGGCGGAGTCAGCTGAGCTGAGGAGACTGGGGGCGGAGTCAGAGCGCAGCTGGGCGTGTTGGGGACGGAGTCAGAGCTGAGCACGGGAGACTGCGGGCAGTCAGAGCTGGACAGGGCGGGCTGGGGGCGCGATCAGAGCTCCAGGGTTGTGGGATCCTGAGGTTGGCCCTGTCCCAGGTATGGGGTCAATGCCTGGGGGCGAAGAGAGAGCCCAGGCAGGGTTGCAGACCCCTCTGCAGGAGCAGCCAGGTTAGGAGGGTTAGGAGCTGGGACAACCTATAGGTAGACTCAGATCCCTGGGTTAGGGTCGGCTCCTCCAGAACGTAAGGTACGCAGGGGCCGGGTTTGGGCCTCTGGAGGGGATGAAGTCAGATCCAGGGGTGGGAATGGACCTTTTGGAGAGTCAAGATCTAAGGGTAATAAACATGGCCGTGACCCTTTGGAAGGTGAGTAGGGCCGTGGGGGCTGACCCAGTACAGGGTTAGGCAGGGCAATGTATAAAGTGGTGTCGGGGCCTGGGAATGGAGCCATTACGGGGGGCGGGGCTTTACCCGGGGCGGAGTCTTTAGGGCCTGGTTCTCCCTGGGCGCAGTGCCAGAATTAGGGGCTGGCCTTTTCTGAAGTGGTGTCAGTCTGGCCCGGTCTCTCCCTGGAGGCGGTGCCAAGACCAGGGGTGGGGTCTTCTGTGGGAGCAGAGCTGGGAACGGGCAGTCAGTACTCCGGGAGGATAGAGGGGCTTAGGTCCTCGATGGGGTGGAGCCAGTCAGGGGCGGGGCCTCCTCTGGGGGGCGGAGCCAGTCTGGACCCATTTCTATTGGGGGCGGAGCCTGGGGTCGGGGCGGGCCTTCCCGGGGGTGGGGGGCGATATGGGAGCCTGGGCTGAGCCCCTCACTCACTCTCTGCTCTTGCAGGACGCACGTGGTTCGGCATTATAAGGTGAAGCGGGAGGGAACCAAGTACGTGATCGACGTGGAAGAGCCGGTGAGCGGTTGGGCCGGAGTCCCCAGAAGTGCTTTTGTGGGGTCTGCGCCCCTTCCCCAGCAGCCTGACCGCTCTCCCGTTCGCCCCCAGTTCTCTTGTACTTCCCTGGACGCCGTGGTCAACTATTTCGTGTCGCACACCAAAAAGACGCTGGTGCCCTTCCTATTTGACGAGGACTACGAGAAGGTTCTAGGTGGGTGCGGCTTCGGGGAGTTCGGGGACCCAGTCCTCACCTCTCCCGCCCCCGCCCGGATGGACGGGGCCGCCCTGGCCGCCCCGCTTCCTCCAGGCCGCCCTCTCTGTTCCAGGATACGTGGAAGCTGATAAGGAGAATGGCGAGAGTGTGTGGGTGGCGCCCTCCACCCCGGGCCCAGGTGACGTCCTCTCCCCGCGGGCCGAGGTGGGAGGGATCGAGGACCCCACATCCAGCCACACCCCCTCAGTTTGGTGACTGCGTTGCTTGTATCTGACGTTGCTCACAAAATTGCAGGGACAGAAATGACTCAGATCCTGCCTTGGGGTGTGGGGGCTGGGTGGGGAGGGTCCCAGCTTGTGGGGTAGGGTGGTGGACCGAGCTAAACGCAGACACTCTCATCCTGTAGGGTCGAATTTGGGGTAGAGGCAAAACCTGGGCTGGAGAGAGGCACCTAGAGTTTGGGAGGAGATGGGAGCAGAGAAGGGAAAGCTTCCAAGGGGAGGTCTTTGCAGACAGTCCCAAAGGACCGTCTGGTAGAAATGGGGATTGAAGGGACAGGGGGTGCACCCGGACAAACAGTGGCCCCCTAGAGACGATCCAGATGGGTGTTGGTAAATAGGTGGAAATCGGTCCCGTTTATGGAGTGGGAGGAGGAGGCAGAGAACACACTAGAAAGGAATGTAGGATGGGTGGTCTGGTCTTCCCTGCACTGGGCGTATACAGGGACCCCCAAGTGCCATATCCACACGCACATGCATGCATGATCCACGAACTGTGGCCACCTGCCTTGGCAGAAGCTGGCACACACTTGTGGCAGGCATGATAGATCCACACATGGATAAATACACGTGTACCCCAATTCCAGTCATATACACATGCTGTGTAGCACAGATACACCTCTCACACTACAATCGTGTGTGCACACAAATGCAGACACTTCCATGCACAAGCACAAAATCAGACACGTCGTATAGACACATGGGCATAACGCTCATCTAGCTAAGCACTGACTGAAGCAGATACCTTGGTGGCGTGCAGTCATACACGTATACACACGCAGGCATGTGCGCACAAACCTTGCACTTCGATTTGACTTATGCAGATTCAATTAGTGTACATGTGTATGACACATGGAAACATACTTTTTTTTTTTTGAGACAGTCTCAGTTGCCCAGACTGGAGTGCAATCGCACGATCTCGGCTCACTGCAACCTCCACCTCCTGGGTTCAAGCGATCCTCCTGCCTCAGCCTTCTGAATAGCTGAGATTACAGGCCTGTGCTACCACGCCTGGCTAATTTTTTGTATTTTTAGTAGAGATGGGGTTTCACCATGTTGGTCAGGCTGGTCTCGAACTCCTGACCTTGTGATCCACCTGCCTGAGTCTCCAAAAGTGCTAGGATTACAGGCATGAGCCACTGCACCCGGCCCAGATTTTTTTTTTTTGAGACAGAGTCTCGCTCTGTCACCTAGGCTGCAGTGCAGTGGCCCAATCTCAGCTCACTGCAACCCCTGCCTCCCAGGTTCAAGTGATTCTCCTGCCTCAGCCCCCTTAGTAGCTGGGATTACAGGCACCCACCACCATGCCAGGCTAATTTTTATGTTTAGTAGAGATGAAGTTTCACCATACTGGCCAGGCTGGTCTTCAACCCCTGACCTCAGGTGATCCATCCACCCCAGCCCCGCAAAATGCTGAGATTACAGGTGTCGACCACCACACACAGGGACACATGCCCATCTCCAGTCATGCACACAGACCCTCCCCCGCCATGTCCCTGTATGACATGTGTCTTGACAGCTAACTAACTTTCCCCATCAGGTCCTATACCCTGCACAAGTGGCCCCAAGCCACCACCTCCTGCATCTGTGCCTGTGTCCAGCCAGGACAAGCTGCCCCCATTACCCCCACTGCCCCCACTCCCAGACCAGGAAGAGAACTACGTGACCCCCATTGAGGATGCCCCAGCTGTTGACTACGAGAACCAAGACGGTGGGTGGGGAGCAGAGCTGCTGAGAGCTGGGGGGTTGCAGGAACAGGCCAACAGCTGACGTGACACATTACACCTTTGTTCACGCAGTGGCTTCCTCCAGTCGGCCGGTCATCCTGAAGCCAAAGAGGTGGCCAAAAGCTCCTACAAAGCCTCCAAAGCCACCCACTGGACCCAAGCCAGGTAGGGGTCACCTCCAATCCCTCCCTCACCAGATGGCCGGCCAGCCTCAGCCCTTGTCTTTTTATTATTATTTTTTTTTTTAAAAAAAATTATTTATTTATTTATGAGACGGAGTTTCGCTCTTGTTACCCAGGCTGGAGTGCAATGGTGCGATCTCGGCTCACTGCAACCTCCGCCTCCTGGGTTCAGGCAATTCTCCTGCCTCAGCCTCCCGAGTAGCTGGGACTACAGGCACGCGCCACCATGCCCAGCTAATTTTTGTATTTTTAGTAGAGACGGGGTTTCACCATGTTGACCAGGATGGTCTCGATCTCTTGACCTTGTGATCCACCTGCGTTGGCCTCCCAAAGTGCTGCGATTACAGGCGTGAGCCGCTGCGCCTAGCCATTGTTTTTGTTTTGATATGTAGTCTCACTCTGTCACCCAGGCTGGAGTACAGTGGCGCAATCTTGACTCACTGCAACCTCCGCCTCCCAGGTTTAAGGGATTATCCTGCCTCAGCCTCCCGAGTAGCTGGGATTACAGGCACCCGCCATCACGCCCAGCTAATTTTTGTATTTTTAGTAGAGAAGGGGTTTCACCATGTTGCCCAGACTGATCTCAAACTCCTGACCTCAAGTGATCCACCCATCTCAGCCTCCCAAAGTGCTGGGATTACAGGCATGAGCCACCACACCTGGCCTCATCTGTCTTCTCTTCCAGAGCCCAAAGTCGTTAACGGTGGCTTGCCCAGGAAGCTGCCAGCCAGCTCAGCCCAGCCTCTCTTCCCCACACCGGGTAAGGGGTCTGCAGGGTCAGTGCGGGGCAGGCTTCCCAGGCGCGTGACCCGTGCAGTCACACAGGGCCCCACATTCCAAAGCACCCTGCCTTTTAAGGCTCTGCCGTCTCTGTCTTGAAATTCCTAATGCTTTCGAGCTCACTGTCATGTTGCACTGTGCCCTGCAAATCCGTAGGTGGTCCTGGGTGCTGTCAGGGGGCAGGGCACGGACTGGGGATTCCTAAGCCAGCTGCAGCCCCTACTCCTAAACCCCCAGGGCTGGCGGACGTGACTGCAGAGCTACAAAAGAAGCTGGAGAAGCGGCGCGCGCTGGAGCATTGATTCGGACACACCGGGGACCAGTGGGTCAGTCCCGGGGCACAGCTCAGTGACCAGATTCTTCCTCCCGGGATTAAAACTCTGACCCCAGGACCCATGTGTCTGGCTTGGCTTGGGGAAGCAGGGGGCGAGGGGTCCGTCAGATGTCTGCCTACGGATGGCCCCATTCACTCCCAGTGGTCCTTAGTGCAGTGAAACCTACCACCATATCCTGGGAGAAAAGCCCATTTTACAGCTGGGAAGGCTGAGGTCCCAGTGCCACACACCAGAGAGGACCACCCAGGCCCAAAGAACCAGCACTGCGGCCTGCCCTGGCCAGTGTTTGACCTTTATTAAGAGGGGAGGAGGGGAGAGGGCCCACCAGGGTGCCCACTCCCTCTTGGTGACCCCCCCATCAGGAGTTAAGGCTCCAAGCAGCAAGTGACAGAGGAGGGGGCCTGGCTCCAGCAGCCAGGGCCTGGCAGCGGCCCCCCATAAAACACCCTGGCTGGGTGGGGGCCTGGGGGCCTAGGTGAGGCTGGTGTTGGAGCTGCTCGTAGCACTGCCTCGCTTTTGCAGGCAGCGCACGGAGCTGGGGACTTGCAGGCCCGTCGTCACCTGGAAGCTGCCACACCATACCTGAGGGACAGCGGGGGGAGGTGGGAGGGGCTCAGCTTCGAACCCCGGCACCCAGCACCACCCTCTCCTTCCCCCGGACTGCGGAGGGCAGCTCACCGTGAAAGCAGGCAGAAGCGGCTGTGTGAACTTGGCCTTGAAGGTGTGAAGCACTTGTTTGGTGCGGGCGTTGTAGAAGGACAGGAGGCCTGCGGGGGAGGCAGGGACAGTAGGGCCAGTCAGAGGTGGGATGGGGACAGAGGGAGGGGACTCAGGCAGGGGCAGCCAGAGACAGCAGCTGGGGCTTGGGGTCACCTTGGTGGAAGTCACAGTGCACACCCAGGCAGTCGGGCACAGGGGCGTCCAGCACCTTGACCTTGTTGGCGTGCTTGGCCGTGAAGCTGACCTGCAGCCAGTTGTTCACGTGCAGGCACCAGGAGGCGGCCGTCTTGCCCAGCTGCTCGAAGCGGCCCAGGCTGCGGTAGGCCACGCCCACGCCAAATGCTTTGCTGTCGGGCTCATAGTGTACCTCCCAGTAATGCTCTCCACCGTCGATCAGCGTGTCCCCTGGGGCGCAGGGTAGGAGAGGGGGCAGGGAAACTGGGTAGAACTCAGCCACAGGTAACCTTCCACAAAGGGCTAGCCCCTCAGGCGCTCCCCACACCACAGCTGCTCCCTCCAGACACTCCTCAGGTTGCTAGCCGTACCCCCAGGTACCCCTCAAGCCCTGGCTGCTCCCCCAGATACTCCTGAAGTTCCCAACTGTTACCCCCAGACACTCCTTGGGCTCCAGCTGTTACCCCCAGACACTCCCTGGCCCCAGCTACTCCCTTAAGACACCCTCAGGTGCCAGTTATTCCCCCCAGACACTCCTTGGGATCCCAGCTATTTCCCCCAGATATCCCTGAGAGTCCCAGCTATCCCTCCAGATACTCCTCAGGGACCCAGCTATTCCCTCCAGATACTCCTCAGGGACCCAACTGTTCCCTCCAGATACTCCTCAGGGACCCAACTGTTCCCTCCAGATACTCCTCAGGGACCCAGCTGTTCCCTCCAGTTACTCCTCAGGGACCCAGCTATTCCCTCCAGTTATTCCTCAGGGACCCAGCTATTCCTCCCAGATACCCCAGCTATTCCCCCCAGATATCCCTGGAGATCTCAGCTATTCCCTCCACATACTCCTTGGGCCGCAGCTATTCCCTTCAGATACTCCTCAGTCTCAGCTATTCCCTCCAGATACTCCTCTGGCCCCAGCTATTTCTCCCAGATATTCCTTGGCATCCCAGCTATTCCCTCCACATACTCCTTGAAGACCCAGATGTTCCCCCAGTTACTCCTGAGGCTCCAGCTATTCCTCACAGATACTCCTCAGTCCCAGCTATTTCCCCCCAGATACTCTTCAAGGTCCCAGCTATTCCCCTCCAGATGCTCCTCAGGCTGTAGCTGTTCCCTCCAGATGCTCCTCAAGCTCCAGATATTCCCTGAGTCCCAGGTACTCCCCCCAGATACTCCCCCCCAGATACTCCTTGGGCTCCAGGTATTCCCTAGGCTTTATCAACTTCCTCTAGAGATTTAGGAAGCCCAGAAACTCCCCAAGCCTCAGTTACTCCTTTCAGATTCTCTACAAGCCCAAGCTGCTCCTCCCAGACTCTTCAGGCCATACAAACTTCCTTCACTTCCTCCGCATGTCCAAATACCTCTGGGTTCTTCCCAGAAACTAAACCCCTGCTCCCGGAAGGCTCCTCGTGTTCCTGCAGGCCCCAAGTCCTCCTGGAGTACAGACGCTGCCCTAATTCCCGGCTCTGGCAGAGTCTAGAAGCTCCCTCTGGCTCCTGGACTCAAGTCCAGATACTCCCAGGACTGAAGACTCTCTCCTCTTGTTCTCTGAATCCAGATTCTATCCAGACCTCAACTCCACACAGAAGGCAGACGTTCCCCCAAGGCATTAACCAAGCCAGACACCCTCCAGGTCTCAGTGCGTCCTGGAACTCAGGTGTTCCTCAAGCCTCCATTACACTCTCCAGGAGCCCTCTGAATTTGGATACCCCTTGGCTTCAGCTCTGCACACAGTCCAGATTCTCTCCAGAGCTGAGATCCTACCCAGGCCCCAGCTCCAGGTTCTTGCCATCTCAGCTGCCCCTTCTCCCAATGCAGCTATTCCATGAGCTTCAGCTTCTCCTCACACTCTTGCCCCTCCCAGATCACAGCTGATCTCTGTATCATATCTCAGCTCCTTTCCAGATACAAGACGAACCCCCATATACATGTCTTCTCCAGGTCTGCTCCTCCCTGATCTCAGCTACTCCCCAAACCACTAATTATCTAGGTAGGCCCCTTCCCCAGGATGAGCTCTCTCTCTCCCGCTAATTTTTGCAACTCCAAAGACAACTCCCTGTACCTTCTGCTTCCTCCCTAAAGCAAACTCTCACCGATCCCAGGTGATCCCAAGAAAATCTAGATCCTGAGAGAACCATAACTCCCCCTCAGGACCCCAGCTACTCCCTAACTTCCTTCTCCCTAGATACTCTGACCACAATGACTTCCTACTTTAGCCTCTTTTTCCAGCTGTATTCTGAACAGTAGCTTGAAGTTAGCTCCACTAACTTCAGCTTCTTCTTCATAGGATGTGATCATTTCTGTGCTATCAACTTCTCAGACTGCTGTCTCTGGCTCCTCCGCATACCCTCAGACAATCCTCCAGAACTCCTGCCTGGCTTCAGCTCCCCCATAAATGGCTGCTCTATAGGCAACCTTTCTCTCCAGCTACTCCCCAAGCCCCAGCTACTCCCCAAGCCCCAGCTACTCCCCAAGCCCCAGCTACTCCCCAAGCCCCAGCTACTCCCCAAGCCCCAGCTACTCCCCAAGCCCCAGCTACTCCCCAAGCCCCAGCTACTCCATAGGCTCCAGAAAATTGCCCTCAAGCTCCTGCCCAGGCACTGTCTAGTCCAGAGTCTCTTTCCTTCACTCCATAAATTCTGGCTCTCCCCAGCAATCCCTCATCCCCAAATATTTCCATTTGGCAGTGCCAGAACAACATGTTATTCCAGGAGCAACTTTGCTGATGGCTGCCTGTTTCCACAGCCAAAGGCAAAGATTCTCCCTCAATCTACCATTAGGCCCCTGTCTCAAACTCCCCTATCCCCTTTCTTCTCCCTCTCCTTACCCAGCACTGTGTAGGATTCAGCGGTGAATCGGTCCCGTCCCCCACGACCTGAGGGCATCCTCTTGGGAGATGGAGTACCTCTGCGGAGGGCAGGGAGTGAGCAGGCTCAGCTCAACATTCATCACCCAGGGTAAGGCTTCCCTAGTCCACCCCAGCCACTGTGGGTGTTGGGTCAATCTCCGGCAGTATTTGGCTCTTTCTATATACTGAGTGCCTCATGTTCATGCCAGAACATGCCTGTGCCCTCTGTCATCTGGGAAACTCCTATTCAACCATCAAAACCCCACTCAAAACCTCCTCTGCCCCCATTCCCTCTCTGGGTTCCCCCAGCCCCAGGTCCCCCCTCCACCCCAGCTCTGACCACACTGGGCTCTGTGTCCATGTCCAGCTTGATCTCTTCCACCAGAGACTTAGGGAGGGGAGGGGGCAGGCTACCTGGCCGGGGAGTTGACAGGAGACGCGGTCCGCCCCTTGCCATCTTTCTCACGAGCCTTGATATCCTGCACCTTCCCGCCCATAGCGTCCCACTCCACGGAGAGATCATCCACCCGCAGGTTCTGGTGGGATGTGGACGCATCCAGGCGGAACATGAACGCTGGGGCCGGGCAGACGTGGGAGTCACAGAGATGGGGAAACCCAGAGAGACACAGAGAGACACAGAGAGAGACAGACAGTGACCAAGACAGACCAAGACAGGGAAAGAGAACCAAAGAGCCGAGGAGACAGGGTCCAAGACGGAGACAGACAGACCGACAGAGGCTCGGAGAGACACAGATCCAGAGACAGACAAGCCAAAGGACAACAGAGAGACAAGATGGCAAAAGGTGGAAGGGACAGAACATGGAGCCAGAGGCGCGAAGGCCGAGGGTTGTTGCCCAAACGTCTCCCAGATCTGGAGGCTTTTTTTTTTTTTTTTTGAGACGGAGTTTCGCTCGTTACCCAGGCTGGAGTGCAATGGCGCGATCTCGGCTCACCGCAACCTCCGCCTCCTGGGTTCAGGCAATTCTCCTGCCTCAGCCTCCCAAGTAGCTGGGATTACAGGCACGCACCACCATGCCCAGCTAATTTTTGTATTCTTAGTAGAGACGGGGTTTCACCATGTTGGTCAGGCTGGTCTTGAACTCCGGACCTCAGGTGATCCGCCCGCCTTGGCCTCCAAATTGCTTGGATTACAGGCATGAGCCACCTCGCCCGGCCAGGTATGGAGGCATTTTCAAGCCAATTGCACTACACTGTGCTTCAATGGAGGACTAATCCCAAGAAAGGGGTGGAGATACAGCATGAGAGAGTTAGGCTAGACTTCAGAGGGACTTCCTATTAGGGCACACGAAGGTATCACTGTGGCACGCTGTGGAATTGGTCTTCACTACTAAAATCTCATCCCTAGCTCTACGGAGGACTTAGCTATTTTTTAGTAGAGAGAGTATATGTGGCTATATATGAAAACCATCAAGGTATACAGGGTAAACCTCAGAAGCAAAGGACAAAATCAGGATCACAGCAGACACTCAGGCTAAGGAAGCCACTGTGGATGGAGCTTTGAGCTTCCTGGCAGCCAGGGCAACAAGGCCACAGGGCTCTGCTTCAAGGATTCTCATGGTCTCTGGGGGTCCTGGGAGGAAGGGGCCATGGACTCAGGGGTAGGGCAAGGACAGAAGCCAGTCACCTGGTGTCTCCAGAGTCACCGGCTCGGAGAACTCTCCTGCAACTGCCTTGTTACAGGCCTTCACACGGAAATTCATGTATTTCATGTCAAACTTGAGACCTAGGAGGCAAGAGAAGGATTTCAACACTTGAGTATTCTCCGAGACTCTGTGGAATGGGTTGGAGCTGCCACGTCCCACAGTGATTCCTGATGCCCTTCTAAGAAGCACCTTACAAATATCTTATCCCTGACAAACCATCCTTGCCCTCCTCTCCCAGAGGGGCTATGAATTGCTTGACTCCGCCTCCAACTTCAGACAGGCTAGTCAGGATGCTTTAAAACCCAGTCACTGTGATTGGTTCAGAGATTTGTAATGTGTCACTGCACACCAGCCTGCGTGACACATTTATCTGGGGCTCTGTCTCAAATAGATAATAAAAAAATTAAAAATTAGGCTAGGTATGGTGGCTCACACTGAGAATCCCAGTATTTTGGGAGGCTGAGGCAGGTGATCACTTGAGGTCAGGGGTTACAGACCAGCCTGGCCAACGTGGTGAAACCCCATCTCTACTAAAAATACAAAAATCAGGCGGGCACCTGTACTCCTACCTATTCAAGAGGCTGTGGCAGGAGAAACGCTTCAACCCAGAGACCGGAGGTGGCAGTGAGCTGAGATTGAGCCACTGCATTCCAGCCTGGCAACAGAGTGACACTCCATCTTAAAAAAAAAAAAGAGGCCGGGCGCGGTGGCTCAAGCCTGTAATCCCAGCACTTTGGGAGGCCGAGGCGGGTGGATCACGAGGTCAAGAGATCGAGACCATCCTGGTCAACATGGTGAAACCCCGTCTCTACTAAAGATACAAAAAATTAGCTGGGCATGGTGGCGCGCGCCTGTAATCCCAGCTACTCGGGAGGCTGAGGCAGGAGAATTGCCTGAACCCAGGAGGCGGAGGTTGCGGTGAGCCGAGATCGCGCCATTGCACTCCAGCCTGGGTAACAAGAGCGAAACTCCGTCTC
>CM052668.1:3090113-3124797 GCA_028533165.1 Leontopithecus rosalia | reverse complement strand
TTGAACCCAGAAGGCAGAGGTTGTGGTGAGCCGAGATCATGCCATTGCACTCCAGCCTGGGTAACAACAGCAAAACTCCGTCTCAAAAAACAAAGAAAATTAGCTGGGTGTGGCTGGGCGTGGTAGCTCACGCCTGTAATCCAAGCACTTTAGAGGCCAATGCGGGCGGATCACCTGGGGTCGGGAGTTCAAGACCAGCCTGACCAACATGGTGAAACTCCATCTTAAAAAAAAAAAAAAAAAAAAAAAAGAGCCGGGTGCGGTGGCTCACACCTGTAATCCCAGCACTTTGGGAGGCCAAGGCGGGTGGATCACGAGGTCAAGAGATCGAGACCATCCTGGTCAACAAGGTGAAACCCAGTCTCTACTAAAAATACAAAAATTTAGCTGGGCATGGTGGTGCGTGCCTGAAATCCCAGCTACTCGGGAGGCTGAGGCAGGAGAATTGCCTGAACCCAGGAGGCGGAGGTTGTGGTGAGCCGAGATCGCGCCATTGCACTCCAGCCTGGGTAACAAGGGCAAAACTCCATCTCAAAAAAAAAAAAAAAAATTAGCCAGGTGTGTCAATGTACACCTGTGGTCGCAGCTACTCAGGAGGCTGAGGGAGAAGGAGCATGTGAGCCCAGGAGGTTGAAGCTGCAGTGAGCTGTGACTGCATGACTGCACTCCAGCCTGTGCTACATAGCAAGAACCTGTCTTTCAAACAAAAAAGGCCGGGTGCACTGGCTCACGCCTGTAATCCCAGCACTTTGGGAGGCCGAGGCAGGAGGATCACATAAGGTCAGGAGTTTGAGACCAGCCTGGCCAAGATGGTGAAACTCCATCTTCACTAAGAATATAAAAAGTAGCCAGGTGAGGTGGCACGTGCCTGTAGTCCCGACTACTCAGGAGGCTGAGGCAGGAGAATCGCTAAAATCTGGGAAGCGCAAGTGGCAGCGAGCCAAGATTGCGCCACTGCGCTCCAGCCTGGGTGACAGAACGAGATTCTGTCTCAAAAAAAAAGCAGCAGGGAAAGAAAGAAAAAAAACAACCCCAACCCTCCTGTCTTTCCAAGCAATCAACAAAACAGTACGTGGATTGCAAATGACCACGACGGTGGCTATTTCATGTCTCCTCACGCCTGCACCTTTCGATGAATCCAGCTTTCTGCCCTGAGTTCACTCACTGGGAAGTCTGTGAAAGGCAGGGAGCCATGGCTGTAAAGCATGGCATCTGGAAGCCTCCTGGTGACAGAAGAGATCTGTGCTTTGACTGCGGTGTTGCTGGTGACGTGAATTTACACATGGGAGAAAACTGTGGAATTATACATGCACACCCGAATGAGCACGTGTAAAACTGGTAAAATGTGGCCGGGTATGGTGGCTCATTCTTGCAATCCCAGCACATTTTGGGTGGCTGAGGCGGGCGGATCATCTGAGGTTGGGAGTTCGAGACCAGCCTGGTCAACATGGAGAAACCCCGTCTCTACTGAAAATACAAAAATTAGCCAGGCATAATGGCATGCGCCTGTAGTCCCAGCCACTCGGGAAGCTGAGACAAGAGAATTGCTTGAACCTGGGAGGTGGAGGTTGCAGTTAGCCGAGATCACGCCACTACACTCCAGCCTGGGCAACAAAGTGAGACTCCGTCTCAAAAAAAAAAAAAAATTGCTGGCTGGATGATGGCTCACACCTGTAATCCCAGCACTTTGGGAGGCCAAGGCAGGTGGATCATTTGAGGTCAGGAGTTTGAGAGCAGCCTGGCTAACATGGCAAAACCCCGGGAGGTGGAGGCTGCCGTGAGCCGAGATCGTGCCACTGCACTCCAGCCTGGGTGACAGAGCAAGACTCTGTCTCAAAAAAAAAAAAAAAAAAAAAAAAAAACAACTGGCTGGGCGCGGTGGCTCAAGCCTGTAATCCTGGCACTCTGGGAGGCCGAGGTGGGCAGATCACAAGGTCAGGAGATTGAGACCATCCTGGCCAACATGGTGAAACCCCGTCTCTACTAAAATACAAAAAATTATCTAGGCATGCAGCGCATGCCTGTAGTCCCAGCTACTCAGGAGGCTGAGGCAGGGGAATCGCTTGAACCCAGGAGGCTGAGGTTGCAGTGAGCTGAGGTCGTGCCACTGCACTCCAACCTTGGCAACAGAATGAGACTGTCTCAAAAAAAAAAAGAAAAAAAGCCGGGCTCGGTGGCTCAAGCCTGTAATCCCAGCACTTTGGGAGGCCGAGGCGGGTGGATCACGAGGTCAAGAGATCAAGACCATCCTGGTCAACATGGTGAAACCCCGTCTCTACTAAAAAAAAAAATACAAAAAATTAGCTGGGCATGGTGGTGCGTGCCTGTAATCCCAGCTACTCGGGAGGCTGAGGCAGGAGAATTGCCAGAACCCAGGAGGCGGAGGTTGCGGTGAGCCGAGATCACGCCATTGCACTCCAGCCTGGGTAACCACCGAAACTCCGTTTCAAAAAAAAAAAAAAAGGGGGGGGTAAAATGTGAGTCCAAAAAAAAAAAAGAGGGTAAAATGTGAGTTCACTGCAGCCACGTCCGATTCCGGTTTTCACGCTGACTACGTGGGTCCTCAGGCAGTTTGTTTTCATTGTTTTGGCAATTCCCTGTGAATCTATAATTATTTCAAAACACAAAGTTACAAGAAAACAAAAACCTGCAGCAGCGCTGGGAGAGGTCTGAGATATCCTACTTCAAACAAATAAAACGGGGGTGTGTTTATTTTGATTCTCAAGCAAAGAACAAGCCAGTAGCTGTTTGCAGGCTCCCCAGCGGCTGGTGACTTTTTCCCCTGCAATTAGCATTATTATTAACCATGTATGCTAATTACTGATAACTAGCCGGCTGATTACAGACCTGGCAGCTAGTGAATAGTGACAGTTAACCTATCAGCCAGCCTCTCCCCACCCCTGACGATTTTTTTTTTTTTTTTGAGGAGTTTCCTTCTGTTACCCAGGCCGGGGTGCAATACTCGGTCTCTGCTCACTGCAACCTCCACTTCCTGGGTTCAAGCGATTCTCACGCCTCAGCCTCCCGAGTAGCTGGGACTATAAGCATCTGCCACCACACCCAGCTAATTTTTTTGTATTTTTAGTAGAGACAGGGTTTCACTATGTTGCCCGGGCCGGTCTCGAACTCTTGACCTCAAATGATCCACCCACCTCAGCCTCCCAAAGTGCCGGGATGACAGGCGTGAGCCCCCGCTTCCGGCCAGGATGGCTTTTGAATCTCATGAGGCTTTCATCCTCCACCAGTGGGGGGGATTCCCTGGGGTTTTCTCCTCTCTCTGTCTCTCTGTCTCTCTCTCTCTCTCTCTGTTTTTTAGAGACAGGGCCTCACCCTGTTGCTCAGGCTGGAGTGCGGTGGTACAGTCATGGCTCACTGCAGCCTCCAACTCCTGGGTTCAAACGATCCTCCCACCTGAGCCTCCCTTGGTAGCTGGGACCACCATACTTAGTAACTTTAATAAATGTTTTTGTAGAGATGGGCTCTTACTTTGTTACCCAGGCTGTTCTCCAACTCCAGGCCTCAAGCAATCCTCTTGCCTCAGCCTCCCAAAGTGCTGTATTAGAGGCATGAGCCACCATGCCTGGCCGGATTTCAACTTCTCATAACTGTCAAGGAGGACCCCATATACTTGGAGGGAATCCAGAATGCCAACTCCAGGAGGGAGATTACTGTCTGCTTTGTTCGCTGATCCAAGGACAGTATCCAGCTATTTGGGAGACTGAGGCAGGACTGCTTCAGACCAGAAGTTGGAGACCAGGCTAGGGCACTGGCAAGATCCCATGTCTAAAAAATACAGGGTGTGGCATTCTCAGGCCTGTGCCCACCCAGGAGGAATTCAGACCCCTGGCCGTCCTAGTTATTGTTATTATTATTTTGGGATGGAGTCTCGCTCTTGTTGCCCAGGCTGGAGTGCAATGGCGCTATCTCAGCTCACTGCAACCTCCACCTCCCGAGTTAAGCGATTCTCCCGCCTCATCCTGAGTAGCTGAGGTTACAGGTGCCCGATACCACGCCCTGCTAATTTTTGTAGAGACGGGTTTTCACCATGTTGGCCAGGCTGGTCTTGAACTACTGACCTCAAGTGATCATCCGCCTGCCTCAGCCTCCCAAAATGTTGGAATTACAGGCATGAGCCCATCAAGCCCGGCCACTGTCTGATACAGGGATCGTCCCCAAGACCCCCGACACTGATGGAGAGACTGGAGCCTGGAGGGGGGTGCCGTTCACAGCTGGATGGAGCTGGTGCACACCGCCCTTACCTGTCAGGGTGTACTCTGTCTGCCGGATGCCCTCGATGACCATCCAGGGCTGGTCCTCCTTGAGGCGGGGTGGGCCCTCGAAGTTGGTCCGCCGGTATTCCAGCACGTAGTGGTCGATCTTGCTGTCCTCGTCCGGCATGCGCCACACCAAGGTCACACAGTTATCCGCCACCAGGGACTCGGCCAGGTCGATCACAGGCGCACTGGGCACTGCCCAGGACGGAAGGGAGAGGGGGGTCAGGGTTCTGTGTCTGGTGCCAGGGGCAGGGGCTTGCTGCAGCCCCGCCCAATTGTCCACATGATGGACAATTTTGGGGGCATGGCCACAGTGGGGTTCCACGCTTGGCGTTGGAGACTTTTTTTTTCTTTTGAGATGGAGTCTTGCTCTTGTCACTGGAGTGTAGTGTCGTGATCTCGGCTCACTGCAACCTCTGCCTCCTGGGCTCAAGCGATTCTCCTGCCTCAGTCTCCCGAGTAGCTGGGATTATAGGCGTGCACCACCAAGCCTGGCTAATTTTGTATTTTTAGCAGAGATGGGGATTCACCATATTGGCCAGGGTGGTCTCAAACTCCTGACCTCAGGTGATCTGCCCTCCTCAGCCTCCAGAAGTGCTGGTATTACAGCTGTGAGCCACTGTGCCCGGCCATGGAGACCCCTGAAGTTTCCAACAAGGGGTAGGGGGAGGGCTGAGCTTTCTCAGGATTCCATCATTTAGAGGCAGAATTATTCCAAATTCTCTACCAATGAGGGATGTGGCTTTCTTTGGGGCTGCATCATAGATAGTGTGGGTTTTCAGCCCATTTCTCCCCAGGGGAGCGGCCTTCTCAGGGCTCCACCCCTGAGGACAGGATTTTCCCAGAAGCTACTATGTAGTGGGCCGGCCCTTCTCACGGCTCTATCCAGAAGCAAGGTCTCCTGAGGACTCTACTCCCCCAGGACACAGTACTCTCAGGGCTCCACCCGAGACAGGGTCTTCCCAGGATGCCACTACCCAATAGGCGGGGTCTCCTCATGGCTCCACCCAGGGGTGGGGCTTCATGAGGACTCCACTCCCCCATAGGACAAGGTATTCTCAGGGCTCCACCCCTAGTGTGTTTTCCCACCTGGCAGTGTTAGGCTGGGCTGCTCATAGCTCCACCCAGGGGCGGGGCTTGATGAGGACTCACGCCCACATAGGGCGTGACATTCTCAGGCCCCCGCCTCCCTCAGGCAGAATCCAGACACCTGGCCGTCCACCTTACTCCAGGTCCTGTTTCTGGGCCTCCTAGCCTCCCAGGCCATTACCCCGAAGTCCTGGCCCCCCAGTGCATGCCCCTCTCACCAGGCAGGAACTTGAGTGCCTGTAGCATCTGCCGCTCCTGCGCGAAGTCCACCATGAGGTGACTCATGTTATCACTGACCTTCGCTTTCAATGACAGCCGGAAGGCAGGGGCCATGGTCACTCTGTGGGGAAGGAGGGGATAAATGTTTTTGGGGGACCAGGCCGGATCATCTGTGGTAGGGGGAGGCCCCTCCCTGGGTACCTGTCCAGGGCTCTGGACTGAGACACCCTCACCAGGCAGCCCCTGTCTTCACACCAGGGGCAGGGCAGTGGGTGGGGGCCAGACCCCAGGCCCTGTCTTCACACCAGGGGCAGGGCAGTGGCGGGGTGGGGGGGGGCAGACCCCAGGCCCTGTCTTCACACCAGGGGCAGGGCAGTGGGTGGGGGCCAGACAGCAGCCCTTGTCCTCACACCAGGGGCAGGGCAGTGGGTGGGGGCCAGACCCCAGCTTCTTACCCATCTTTGATTTGCTTGGCAGCCTAGAGAGAGGGACAGAACAACATTCAAAGATTTGTTTTTTGGTTTTTTTTGAAACAGCTTCTTGTTCTGTTGCCCAGGCTGGAGTGCAATGGAGTGATCTCGGCTCACTGAAACCTCCACCTCCCAGGTTGAAGCGATTCTCCTGCCTCAGCCTCCTGAGTAGCTCGGATTACAGGCGCACCAGCACACCCAGACAATTTTTTGTCTTTTTAGAGAGATGGGGTTTCAACATTTGGTCCAAGCTGGTCTCGAACTCCTGACCTCAGGTGATCCACCCACCTTGGCCTCCCAAAGTGCTAGAATTACAGACGTGAGCCACCATACCTGGCTTTTTTTTTTTTTTTTTTTTTGAGATGGAGTCTTGCTCTTGTCACCCAGGCTGGAGTGCAATGGCAAGATCTTGACTCACTGCAACCTCAACCTACCGGGTTCAAGCAGTTCTCCTGCCTCAGCCTCCTGAGTAGCTGGGATTACAGGTATCCACCACCATGCCCAGACAATTTTTTGTATTTTTAGAGTGACAGGGATTCACCATGTTGGCCACGCTGGTCTCAAACTCCTGACCTCAGGTGACGCACCCGCCTCAGCCTCCCAAAGTGCTGGGATTACAGGCATGAACCACTGTGCCCGGCCCAGAGATTTGTTTCTACCAAATCATAAAGCTACAGACAGGAAGACTGAGGCCGAGGCAGGAAGTCATTTGCCCCAGCACTGGAGGCAAACACCGTGATTTTTCCCCCTTCTTGACCGTGCCCTGAAGACAGAGATGGCCAAGACAGGTTCCTGTCCCCACCCCAACCTCCTGTCCACACGCAGTCCAGACAGCTGGCAAATTCAGTAAACAAAACTACAGGATACCCAGTTAAATTGGCATTTCAGGCCGGGCGAGGTGGCTCATGCCTGTAATCTCAGCACTCTGGGAGGCCTAGGCAGGCAGATCATGAGGTCAGGGGTTCGAGACCAGCCTGGTGCCCGCCACCACACCAGGCTTTTTTTGTTTTGTTTTGAGATGGAGTTTCGCTATTGTTACCCAGGCTGGAGTGCAATGGAACGATCTCGGCTCTCCGCAACCTCTGCCTCCTGGGTTCAGGCAATTCTCCAGCCTCAGCCTCCCGAGTAGCTGGGATTACAGGCACGGGCCACCATGCCCAGCTAATTTTTTGTATTTTGAGTAGAGACGGGGTTTCACCATGTTGACCAGGATGGTCTCAATCTCTTGACCTCGTGATCCACCCTCCTCGGCCTCCCAAAGTGCTCGGATTATAGGCGTGAGCCACTGCGCCCAGCTAATTTTTGTATTTTTAGTAGAGACGGGGGTTTCACCATGTTGGTCATGCTGGTCTGGAACTCCGGACCTGAGGTGATCTGCCCGCCTCAGCCTCCCAAAGTGCTGGGATTACAGGCATGAGCCACTATGCCCAGCTTAATTTTTGTATTTTCAGTAGAGATGGGGTTTAACCATCTTGGCCAAGCTGGTCTTGAACTCCTGACCTTGTGATCCACCCGCCTCGGCCTCGCAAAGCGCTGGGATTACAGGCTGGGATTACCCAGCCAGGCACACTGTTCTTTACCCGGCAGCATCAGATGCGCTCACCTGAGCAAAGTCCTCACTGTCCATGGCCTGCAGTGTCTGGTTGGCCGTCTCTAGAAGCTCCTCGGAGCTCTCCAGGGCCCGCGTGCAGGCAGCCAGCTGGTTCTGTGGACACCAGGCACACAAAGAGGGGACAAGTCACTCCACTGCCTCAGGCCCCCCAAGGGCCCCTCACCCCCTTCAGGGTCCAGGTTACCACGCACTTCTCGAACTCCAGGTGGGAGATGGACGTTGGAGCCTCAAGGGCTCCATCAAATTGGGTCAAGCTCTTGGGAGCACAGAAGTAAACCCTGGAAATCCCTTCCTTAAACACTCACAAGAGGTTGGGTGTGGTGGTTCATGCCTGTAATTCCAGTACTTTGGGAGGCCAGGGTGGGCGGATCACAAGGTCAGGAGTTTGAGACCAGCCTGGCCAATATGGTGAAACCCCGTCTCTACTAAAATTACAAAAAAATCTGCCAGGCATGGTGGTGGCGGGTGCCTGTAATTCCAGCTACTCAGGAGGCTAAAACAGGAGAATCACTTGAACCCGGGAGGCAGAGGTTGCAGTGAGCTGAGATTGTGCCATTGCACTGCAGCCTCCGCGATAAGAGTGAAACTCCATCTCAAAAAAACAAACAAGACACACAAAAATTAGCTGGGCATGGTGGCGGGTGCTTGTAACCCCGGATACTCTGGAGGCTGAGGTAAGAATCACTTGAGCCTGGTAGGAGGGATCAGAATCAGCAGTAAGCTGAGATTGCACCACTGCACTCCAGCCTGGGCAACAGAGCAAGACTCCGTCTCAGAAAAACAAACAAAAAACTCGCATGAGCCAGGAACAGGGGCTCATGCCTGTAATTCCAGCACTTTGAGAGGCCAAGGCAGGAGGATTGCTTGAGCCCAGGAGTTCAAGACTAGTCTAGACAACACAGTGAAAACCGGTCTCCCCCAAAAAATACAAAAATTAGCTGGTGTGGTGGCCCGCTCCTGTAGTCCCAGCGACTTGGGAGGCTGAGGTGGGAGAATTGCTTGAGCCTGAAAGGCGGAGGCTGCAGTGAGCCATGATTGCCCCACTGCATTCCAGTCTGGGTGACAGAGCGAGACTGTCTCAAAACACAAACAAACCAAAAACTCACATTCCCAGGCCACACCCAAGCTTCTGGGACAGGAATCTGCCATGTCAGGAGTCGCCCAGGAGGACTGGATGCAGCCTGAGTGACCCCAGCTTGGAGACTGAGTCAGAGCCCATGGGAACCATGGAAGGCGTTTGAGTGGAGGTGACACCTTCAGATCTGGGGGACCAGTGGGAAGGAGGGAGAAACTCGAGGCACTGAGTGAAGACAGGAGGGTGAAGATCTGAGCCGGACCTGGGGGCACCATGATGGAAAGGAGACTCAGAGACAGCACAGGTGGCCCAGGTGAGGTGGCTCATGCCCGTAATCCCAGCACGTTGGGAGGCTGAGACAAGAGAATCACCTGAGGTCAGCAGTTCAAGACCAGCCTGGACAACACAGTGAAACCCCATCTCTACTAAAAATATGAAAATTAGCCTAGCATGGGGGCAGGTTCCTGTAATTGCAGCTACTGAGGAGGCTGAGGCAGGAGAATCGCTTGAACCCGAGAGGCGGAGGTTGCAGTGAACCGAGATCGTGCCACTGCACTTCAGCCTGGACAAGACAGTGAGACCTCTATCTCAAAAATAAAAAGAGAGAGCACAGGTGGATGGCAGGTTGATGAGTCCAGGGACAGGGAGGGGCCCGGGGAGAGATCAGAAACTCAAGAGCACCCAGTTTTGCCCCCAACCCTCACCTGCAGCTCGTAGGTGCGGCTGGCACGGTCCTGTTTTATCTTCATAAGCATGCCTTCTTTCAGCTCCTCCAGGAGGGAGAAGAGGGACTGGAACTCCGCTTCGAGGTCCTCCTGCACCTTCGCCGAGTTCGCCTGGCTCGGAACAGCCAGGATTGGCCAAAGCCCGTGTTCAGAGGGGGAAACTGAGGCCTCCCACAGGTAGCAACAGCAACGGGCCAGTTCCTACGGCTGCATCCTTCTGCCTCCCTCCCTCCACCCGCCGCCCCAGGACTCCCCCACCGCCTTCACCTCCACATTCAACAGCATCTGTTTCAGGGAGTAGATAAAGCTCTGAATTTCTTCATTCTTCACGGCCAGGGTTGTGATGATCTTCCTCAGGGCCTCCTGCACCACCAGAAGTGTGGACACATACATGTGCACACACGTACACACGTGCGCACACACACGGCAGGCAGGTGAGCCGCTCAGCCTGACCAGTCTCTTCCCCGTAGGGTCAGCGCTCCCCTACAGGGATCCAGAGAGGAGATGGGGCTGCCACGCTATCAAGCTTGTGCACCAGCGGGGAAGCTCTGGACTGATGCAGCTCACCTTTAGCAGCTGGGAGCCCAGGAGACAAAACTGAGGCTCAGAGAGAACCTCTCAGGAAGGGTCACAACCCGGCCCCAAACCAGGCCTGCCTGAGCACAAAGGCTACAACCCGTTACCTGCATCCTGAAGGTGGGGCGCGAGGGGCTACCCTGGGGACAGAAAACCCCAGAGGAAAAGGATGCCTTTTGGAAAATGGGCTAACCTGGGGAAAGGGTTCTCGGTGGAAGGAAAAACCCTAGGGAAGTGGGATAGCCTGGGACAGAGGCTAGCCTCGCAGCAGGGGTGAGCCAGGGAAGGGGAACCCCTGAGGATGGGGCCTACCTGGGGGAGGATAAGCAAGAAAAAAGAAATTACCTGGGCAAAAAAGTGAAACCTGGGAGTCGGAGACGCGCGGCCCCAGGTAAGTGGGGACGGGGCAGGGAGTCCTGGGGGCAGGGCAGGGGATGATTCTGGGAGGATCCTGCTGGGTGGTGGGGGGCCCTTGCTCTGACCCAGGCTTCCGACGGGCTCCTTTTCACAGGGGCCGGGTCGGTGGGGTCCGCACTGCGGAGCTGGCGTGGCGTCCTCCGGGGGTAGGGCGGGGGCTGGGACGCCTGGTCCGTGGCCGGGAGGGAGGGCGTGGGGGATGGGGGTCGGGGCAGGGACGGGTACTGGATGGGGTGGGGGCGCGGAGGACACGAATCTGGCCCCAAGCCAACATGGGGGGCTCCGTCCCAAATTGGATTAAGGGGCTAAATCCGGGCGGGGTCGCGACGAGGTGGGGCCTCGGCCGCAGAGCAGCTGGGGCGGAGGCGGGGGGGGGGGGCGCTGCGGTAACACCTGGTCCCCTCCCCGCCCCGCCCCGCCCCGTCCTACCCTCTGTTCTTCCATGGCTGCAGCCCAGGTCACCCCGGCCCGGCCCGCGGGCCCCGCGCACTCTGGGTCCCCAAGCTGCCTTTGCCGCGGCCGGTAGCCAATGGTCCGCCGAGCCCTCGCCGCCGCCGCGCCCCCGGTTAGCGCTCCATCACCGCGCGCACTGCGCAGGCGCGGCCGCCGCGGCCGCCTGGGAAATGTAGTTTCGCGCTGGGCTCGCCCAGAGCCCGCACGCCCAGAGCCCGCACGCCCAGCGCCTGGGGCTCACCGGGCGCTGTTGGCGGGAACATGTAAGCTGGAGAGAGCCCTGGATCAGAAGACAGGGGGCTCGACCCTCGGCCCTGCCGTGGGACCTCAGAATCATCTCTAGAGATCCCGTGCCTCAGTTTCCCCACTTGTTCATCCACACATGTTATTCGTTGCTACTCAAATTGTCTAGCCCGCCTTCTCGCGCCTTGCATTTGCTGAAAATCTAAGGCTTTTGCCCAAGAGGGTGTTCAGCCTCTAATGCCTTCTTTCCATTTCTCCCTATGTTACAACAACTCCTATACACCCCACAAAGCCCCAGGCTCCAACAGCTCCTCCAGAAGTCTTCATGCCAGCCCAGGCATGGAAGCTAAGAATGTCTACGTCCGGCTGGGCGCGGTGGCTCACGCCTGTAATCCCAGCACTTTGGGAGGCCGAGGCGGTGGATCACGAGGTCAAGAGATCGAGACCATCCTGGTCAACATGGTAAAACCCCATCTCTACTAAAAATACAAAAAATTAGCTGGGCATGGTGGCACATGCCTGTAATCCCAGCTGCTCAGGAGGCTGAGGCAGGAGAATTGCCTGAACCCAGGAGGCGGAGGTTGCGGTGAGCCGAGATCGCGCCATTGCACTCCAGCCTGGGTAACAAGAGCGAAACTCCGTCTCAAAAAAAAAAAATGTCTACGTCCAGCTCTGGAAGGGCCTAGGGCCTAATCTATCCAGGGTTCCTCAGCAGAAGTGGGGGATGGGTGGGGCTTCAGAGTGTTCTGGGGAGGGGAAGGAGTAAGCAGGGGAGGCTGGGAGGGCGTGTGTGTCTGCTGGGGAGGTGAGGCGAAGCCACCGCAGGGCCCTCCCTGTGGTCAAGAGGAACGCTGTAGGCCTTCTCTGTCCCAGTGAGAAAGGAGGTCACTCTGCAGTTGGGTCTGAGACGTTGAGGTCTGTGGGTTCGTCACCTCCTCCCACAAGGCACTACAGAATCTGGGGTAGGGGGGTGCAGGGCTGTGAGGAACTCCAGAGCCCATGAACCTCCTCCACGGGACCCCCAAGCTTCTCCCAGGCCATGTAATAGGACCCAAAATTATCAACAGATATCTATTTCTCTGAACCGCAAAGGAAGACTTTATTATTATTTTTGAGACAGAATCTCACTCTGTCGCCCAGGTTGGAGTGCAGTGGTGCGATCTCCACTCACTGCAACCTCCACCTCCTGGGTTCAAGCGATTCTCCTGCCTCAGCCTCCTGGGTAGCTAGGATTACAGGCCCCTGCCACCATGCCCAGCTAATTTTTTGTATTTTTGGTAGACACGGGGTTTCACCAAGTTGGTCAGGATGGTCTTGAACTCCTGACCTCGTGATCATCCTGCCTCGGCCTCCCCAAGTGCTGGGATTACAGTCACTGCGCCCGGCTTTTTTTTTTGTTTGTTTACAGAGACAAGGACTCTGTTGCCCAGGCTGGAGTGCAATGGCACAATCATGGCTTACTACAGCCTCCAACTCCTGGGCTCAAGTGATCCTCCTGCCTCAGCCTCCCGAGTAGCTGGGACCACAGGCATGCATCACCACCCTGGGCTGTTTTTTGTTTGTTTGTTTGAGACAGGGTCTCACTCTGTAGCCCAGGCTGGAGTACAGTGGCAGGATCTTGGCTCACTGTAATCTCTGCCTTCCCAGTTCAAGCAATTTTCCTGTCTCAACTCCCCTGACTAGCTGGGATTACAGGTGCCAGCTAATTTTTGTATTTTTAGCGGGCATGCGGTTTCTCCATGTTGGTCAGGCTGGTCTCGAACTGACCTCAGCTGATCCACCTTCCTCAGCCTCCCAAAGTGCTGGGATTATAGGCATGAGCCACCGTGCCCAGCCTGTATCTTTTTTTTTTTTTAATGGAGATGGGGTCCCACTGTGTTACCCAGGCTGGTCTCAAACTCCTGATCTCAAGTGATCCTCTCGCCTCAGCCTCCCAAAATGCTGGGATTACAGGGATGAGCTGTAGTGCCCAACAACAAAAAAGACATTTGGGGAACAAAACAATTGAGGTAAGGACCCTGTCATTCGACTCACCTCTCAGGCTTATGCTGACTGACCCTCCCCCACAAAGTCACCTGCTCTCTCATTGTGTCTTCTTATACCCAGATGTGTTTATGTAGAGCCTTCCAGAAAGATCACAGAAAGATCTTTCTTTCTTCTTTTCTCTCTCTCTCTCTCTCTCTCTCTCTCTCTCTCTCTCTCTCTCACACACACACACACACACACACACACACACACAGAGTTGGAATGCAGTGGCACAATCTCAGCTCTCTGCAACCTCCACCTCCCAGGTTCAATCCATTCTCCTTCCTCAGATTCCTGAGTAGCTGGGACTACAGGCACCCACCACGACACCCACCTAATTTTTGTATTTTTAGTAGAGACAGAGTTTCATCATGTTGGCCAAGCTGGTCTTGACCTCGGATGAGCCACCTGTCTCAGCTTCCCAAAGTGCTGGGATTACAGACGTGAGCCATGTTGCCCGGCCCTTACACTGTCTTTCAGATAGAAAATGCATTGGGGAAACTGAGGCACACAGTTGCAGGAAGTGGAGCCCTCAGCAGCCTGGAACACCGGACGTCTGCTGTCTGTCTGGCCCTGGGTGTCACATCTGCCTCTGCAGCAGGAGGCGGAGATTGTGGCAGGAAGTCTGTGAACTGGGAGGGGGAGAGGGGGCCTGATGGGCCAGGAATGGGGTCCCCGGGCAAGATGCTTGTCCTCCTGGTGCAGCTCTGGGGTGAGTACTCGGGCCTCCCTCCCCTCCCCACCCCCTCTTGCTGTCATCCCCAGCTGACTGCCCCCCAGCTCAGAGCCCCCTAAACTTCAGTCTCTCCTCTTTGCCAGATAAGGCCATCTCCCTCTGAGGGCGTCTCGGTAATGAGACTCAGAACATTACCGGGTCTGGAGGGTTAAGAAAGCACCCTCTGAGGAGGCCCCTAGGAGGCAGGCTGAAACTCGCCCTGCATACCAGCCTGGCCTGGCCTCTCAGTTCTCCACCCTCTGCAAGGCTTTAGCTCCCTCCCTTCGCTCAAGCCTGGGGGCCTTTCTTTCTCTGTTTCCCCAATGGGAAGCCTGGATCCAACCTTCAGGCCTTTGCAGCTGCTGTTCCAGCTGCCTGATACCCTTCCCGGATCTCATGTCTCCATCCTTGTCTGCAATTGCGTCTCAGATGCCAGGAACTTGACATAACCTCACTTTCTGTGGGGGTCTAACAGACACGTCAGACTCCTCTCGGCCAAAAGCAAACTTTCCACTCTAGGGGTACCTCCCTCTGTTTACAGTTAAGGACAAAGGCTGGCTGGGCACGGTGGCTCACGCCTGTGATTCCAGCACTTTAGGAGGCCAAGGCAGGCAGATCACAAGGTCAGGAGTTCAAGACCATCCTGACCAACATGGTGAAACCCATCTCCATGAAAAATACAAAAATTAGCCAGGCGTGGTGGTGGGCACCTGTAATCCCAGCTACTCAGGAGGCTGAGGCAGGAGAACTGCTTGAACTTGGAGGCGGAGGTTGCAGTGAGCCGAGATCGCCCACTGCACTCCAGCCTGGGTGACACAGTGTGACTCCCTCTCAAAAAAAAAAAGGACAAAGGCTACTGCCCTTCACACATTTCCTCAGGCGAAAACCTCCATTCCTCCTTTCCTCTCCTCCAGTTCCAGCTGCGTGCACTTTTTTGTTGTTGTTCATTTATTTTTGTTTTTTAGAGATGGGTCTCACTATGTTGCCCAGGCTGGTCTTGAACTCCTGGCCTCAAGCAATCATCCAGTCTTGACCTCCTGAAGTGCTGGGATAACAGGCATGAGTCACCATGCCCCAACCAAGATCTTTTTTTTTTTTTTTGAGATGGAGTCTCACTCTGTTGCCCAGGCTGGAGTGCAGTGGCACGATCTCAGCTCACTGCAACCTCCGCCTCCTAGATTCAAGCAATTCTCCTGCCTCAGCCTCCCGAATAGCTAGGACTACAGGTGCGTGCCACCACGTCTGGCTAATTTTTTGTATTTTTTTTTTTTTAGTACAGATGGGGTTTTACCATTTTAGCCAGGATGGTTTCGATCTACTGACTTCATGATCTGCTTGCCTTGGCCTCCCAAAGTGCTGAGATTATAGGAGTGAGCCACCATGTCTGACCAAGATCTTTCCATTACAATGTAAATTGGAGGCTGAGGCAGGTGGATCGCTTGAGGTCAGGAGTTCCAGACCAACCTGGCCATTATGGTGAAACCCCATCTCTACTGAAAATACAAAAATTAGCTGGGCGTGGTGGGCGGGTGCCTGTAATCCCAGCTACTCAGGAGGCTGAGCCACAAGAATCGTTTGAACCTGGGAGGCGGAGGTTGCAGTGAGCTGAGATCACACCACTGTACTCCCACCTGGGTGATGGAGTAAGACTCTGTCTCAAAAAAACCCCAAAAACTTAAATTGGACTATGTCTTCCCTGCTTCCTGATTTCCCATCACACTTAGATTCAAAGATAAACTGCTCAACTTCCCCCACCTCTCCACAACCACCCCAAGGCTGCAGGGTGGTGACCAACCTGTCTTCCTTCTCTCCTTCCTCTCTCCTCCTCCCCACTCTGCTCCAGCTGCACGGGCCTCCTGGCTGTTCCTCAAACACACCAGACACAGTCCCGCCCCAGGACCTTTGCATGGGCTGTGCCCTCTGCCTGGAAAGCACTTACCCCCCAATACCTTCCTTCAACAATGGGTACCCCTTTTGATTAAGATCTCAGCTCAGGCTGGGCACAGTGGCACCTGCTTATAATCCCAGCAATTTGGGAGGCTGAGGTGGGAGGATCTTATGAGGCCAGAAGTGCTTTGTTTGGTTTTGAGACAGAATCGCGCTCTGTCGCCCAGGCTGGAGTGCAGTGGTACGATCTCAGCTCACTGCAACGTCCACCTTCTGGGTTCAAGTGACTCTCCTGCCTCAGCCTTCTGAGTAGCTGGGACTGCAGGTGCCTGCCACCATGCCAGGAGATATATATATATATATATTTTTTTTTTTTTGAGACAGAGTTGCGTTCCTGTTGCCCAGGTTGGAGTGCAATGGCGTGATCTTCTCTCATCAAAATCTCCACCTCCTGGGTCCAAACGATTCTCCTGACTCAGCCTCCCGAATAGCTGAGATTACAGGCATGTGTCACAATGCCCAGCTAATTTTATATATTTAGTAGTGATGAGGTTTCTTCACCTTGGTCAGGCTGGTCTCGAACTCCCAACCTCAGGTGATCTGCCTGCCTTGGCCTCCGAAAGTGCTGGGATTACAGGCATGAGTCACTGCACCTGGCTGCCAGGATAATTTTTGCATTTTTAGTAGAGATAGGGTTTCAACATTATGGCCAGGCTGGTCTTGAACTCCTGAGCTCAAGAGATTTACCCCCCCTTGCCATCCCAAAGTGCTGGGATTACAAGTGTGAGCGAGACTATACCCAGCCCATGAGCCCAGGAGGCTGAGGCTGCAGTGAGCTATGATGGTGCCCCTGTACTCCAGACTGGGCAACAGAGATGGAGACTTAAAAAAAAAAATATGGAGTCTCGCTCTGTTGCCCATGCTAGAGTGCAGTGGCATGGTCTAAAAAAAACACACACACACACGCAAAAAGCCGATCACGGCTCACATATATAATCCCAGCACTTTGGGAGGCGTAGGTGGGAGAATCACTTGAGGCCAGGAGTTCAACACCAGCCTGGGCAACAAAGCAAGACCCCAACCTCTACCAAAAAAAAAAAAAAAAAAGAAAAGCCAGGCATAGTGGTGTATGCCCATAGTCCCAGCTACTTAGGAGGCTGAGGCAGGAGGATTACTTGAGCCCATGAGTTCGAGGCTGCCATGAGCTATGATGGTGCCACTACACTCTAGTCTAGACTACAGAGCCAGACCCCAACTCTAAAAAAAAAAAGTCACCACTGCAGGGAGGTCTTCCCTGATTACTCTCAATGAGGAGATGTCCATTGACCTCACTGTTGTCTTCTTGACCACTCCTGTTCCTTCCCCGATTATAGTTCTCTTTTAGTGACTTCCTGTGTCTCTCTTGGCCCAGACTGTCAGCTTCTGAAGGGCAGGGGTTTGCGTCTGTTTTGGTCGCCCCGCGTCTTTGTTCCCACACTCAGCAGAGGGCCTGGCGCACGCTAGGCAATCTTTGTGTCGCTGAGTACTGGAGACAATCTCAGAATTCCACAAGCTCTGAGTGACTTATACCCATTTTACAGATGGGGCTGTTGAGCCTCTGCAAGATGTGACCTTCCAAAGGTCATAGAGACAGTGAGGTTCTTCAGGGTTTTTTATGTTTAATTTTTAGAGACAGGGTGTTACTCTGTTACCCAGGTTGGAGTGCAGTGGTGCGAACCTAGCTCACTGCCTCAAACTCCTGGGCTCAAGTGACTGCCTCACTTCAGTCCACCACATGCAGCTACTTTTTCTTTTTTTTTGACTCCAGCCCGGGCTGCGCAGTGGCGTGATCTCGGCTTACTGCAACTCCGCCCCCCGCACAACCGGGTTCAAGCGATTCTCCTGCCTCAGCCTCCTAAGTAGCTGGGATTACAGGCACATGCCACCATGACCAGTTAATTTTTGTATTTTTGTGTGTGGGTTTTTTTTTTTTTTTTTTTGAGATGAATTATTTCTCTGTCACCCAGACTGGAGTGCAGTGGCACGATCTTGGCTCACTGCAACTTCTGACTCCTGGGTTCAAATGATTCTCCTGCCTCAGCCTCCCAAGCTGGGATTACAGGCACCCACCAGCATGCCCAGCTAATTTTTGTATTTTTAGTAGAGATGAGGTTTCATCATGTTGACCAGGATAGTCTCGATCTCTTGACCTTGTGATCCACCTGTCTCGGCTCCCAAAGTGCTGGGATTACAGGCATGAGCCACCGCGCCCAGCTGCTACTTTTTAAATACTTATTGTAGAGGTGAGGTTTTGCTATGTTCCCAGGCTGGTCTGGAACTCCTGGGCTCAAGGGATCCTCCCACCTCGGCCTCTCAAAGTGCTGGGACCACAGGCGTGAGCCATTGCCCCCAGCTTAGACAAATGGGGTTTTTGTTTGCTTGTTTGTTTTTAAGACCAAGTCTCACTCTGTTGCCCAGGCTGGAGTACAGTGGCGCGATCTCAGCTCACTGCAATGTCCACCTCCCAGGTTCGAGTGATTCTCCTGCATCAGCCTCCTGAGTAGCTGGGATTACAGGCGTGTGCCATCACGACCAGCTAATTTTTGTATTTTTAGTAGAGACAGGGTTTCACCATGTTGACCAGGCTGGTCTCAAACTCCTGACCTCAGGTGATCCACCCACCTCAGCCTCCCAAACTACTGGGATTTACAGGCGTGTGCCACCGCGCCCGGCCGACAAGTGGGATTTCAAACCCAGACTGTGGGCTCCCTCAGGGACTGAGTCACACAGCCTCACACGCACACACTGAGAAAGGTCAACTCCATCTCTTCTGTCCCCAGCCCTGCAAGGAGCCTCAAGCCTGAGCGTACAGCAGGGGCCCCAGTGGCTGCGGGTGAGGCAGGGCAGTCAGGCGACCCTGGACTGCCACGTGGACCAGGCGCCGGCCTGGGAACGGCTCCGTATTGTATGGACCAAGGATGGGAACGTCACCTGCCAGCCATACATCACCAATGGCCACCTCAGCCAGGGGCTCTGTGGGCCCCAGGGACGGCTCTCCTGGCAGGCGCCCAGCCATATCACCCTGCGGCTGGACCCTGTGAGCCTCAGCCACAGCGGAACCTACGTGTGCAAGGCGATCATAGAGATTCCTGATTTGGAGAAGGCTGAAGGCAATGGAACACAGCTCTTGGTGGACCCAGGTATTGGAGCCAGCGGAGAGAGGGTGGGGCACTGGGGAGTATTCTAGAATCTTTTTGTTTTTGTTTATGAGACGAAGTCTCACTCTGTTACTAGGCTGGAGTGCCGTGGCACAATCTCTGTTCACTGCAACCTCTGCCTCCTGGGTTCAAGTGATTCCCCTGCCTCAGCCTCCCAAGTAGCTGGGATTACAGGCACACACCACCATGCCCGGCTAATATTTTGTATTTTTTTTTTTTGAGACGGAGTTTCACCGCTCTTGTTACCCAGGCTGGAGTGCAATGGCACGACCTCGGCTCACCACAACCTCCGCCTCCTGGGTTCAGGCAATTCTCCTGCCTCAGCCTCCCGAGTAGCTGGGATTACAGGCACGCGCCACCGTGCCCAGCTAATTTTTTGTATCTTTAGTAGAGACGGGGTTTCACCATGTTAACCAGGATGGTCTCGATCTCTTGACCTCGTGATCCACCCGCCTCGGCCTCCCAAAGTGCTGGGATTACAGGCTTGAGCCACCGCGCCTGGCCCAATTTTTTGTATTTTTTTTAGTACAGAAGAGGTTTCACTGTGTTAGCCAAGAAGGTCTCAGGATCCTGACCTCGTGATCCGCCCGCCTAGGCCTCCCAAAGTGCTGGGATTACAGGCATGAGCTGCTGCGCCCAGCCAGATTCTAGAATCTTAAGATCTAGACTTCTGAATTTCAAACTCGTAGAATCAAAAAACTCTAAATTCTTCCTATCAAACTTTTTTTTTTTTGAGACAGAGTCTTGCTCTGTCATCCAGGCGTTGGAGTGCAGTGGCACAATCTTGGCTCACAGCAACCTCCACCTCCCAGGTTCAAGAGATTCTCTTGCCTCAGCCTCCTGAGTAGCTGGGATTACAGGTGCTCCCCACCTTGCCTGACTAACTTTGTTCTCTTTTTGAGATGGAGTCTTGCTCTGTTGCCAAGGCTGAAGGGCAGGGGCACGATCTCGGTTCACTGCAACCTCTGCCTCCCAGGCTCAAGCAATTCTGCCTCAGCCTCGTGAGTAGCTGGATTACAGGTGTCCACCACTACGCCCAGCTAATTTTTTGTATTTTAGTAGAGACGGGGTTTTGCCATGTTGGTTAGGCTGGTCTCGAACTCCTGACCTCAGGTGATCCACCTGCCTCAGCCTCCCAAAGTGCTGGGATTATAGGTGTGAGCCGCTGCACCCAGCCAGATCCTAGAACCTAGACTTTTGAATCTCAAGGTCCTAGAAACAAAAAAACTCTAAAATCTTCATATCGAAATTTTTTTTTTTAGACGGAGTTTCGCTCTTGTTACCCAGGCTGGAGTGCAATGGCATGATCTGGGCTCACTGCAAACTCCGCCTCCTGGGTTCAAGCAGTTCTCCTACCTCAGCCTCTCTAGTAGCTGGGATTACAGGTGCGGCCACCATGCCCGGCTAATTTTTCGGTACTTCTAGTAGAGATGGGGTTTTACCATGTTGGCCAGGCTGGCCTTGAACTCCTGACCTCAGGTGATCTGCCTGATTTGGCCTCCCAAAGTGCTGCGATTATAGGAGTGTGCCACCGTGTCCAGCCAGAATTTTGTAAAAATTTAGACTGTGTAAAAACAGAATCCTGGCCAGGCACGGTGGCGCACACCTGTAATCCCAGCGCTTTGGGAGGCCAAGGCAGGAGGATCACGAGGCCAGGAGACTGAGAGCATCCTGGCCCACATGGTGAAACTTCATCTCTACTACAAACACAAAAATTAGCCGGATGTGGCGGGGCACGCCTCTTGGGAGGCTGAGGCAGGAGAATCACCTGAACCTGGGAGGCCAAGGTGGCAGTCAGCCAAGATCATGCCACTGCACTCCAGCCTGGCAGCAAAGTGACTCTGTCTCCAATACACAAACAAACAAACAGAATCCTAGAATTCTAGAATCCAGAATTGAAAGTCATCAGCCAGGCAGGGTGGCTGATGCTTATAATCCTAGCACTTTGGGAGGCTAAGATGAGAGGATCACTTGAGCCCAGGCATTGGAGACTGCAGTGAGCTATGAGCACAGCATGGCACTCCAGCCTGGAAAACAGAGCGAGATCCTCTCTCTAAATAAAATAAAGCCATCAGCCAGGTTTCCTGTAATCCCAGCACTTTGGAAGGCCAAGGTGAGCGGATCACCTGAGGTCAGGGGTTCGAGACCAGCCTCGCCAACATGATGAACCCCCTCCCCCTACTAAAAACACAAAAATTAGCCGGGTGTGATGGTGCACGCCTGTAATCCCAGTTACTCAGGAAACTGAGGCAGGAGAATCGCTTGAACCCAGGAGGCGGAGGCTACAGTGAGCCGAGATCACAGCACTGCACTCTAGCCTGGGCCACAGAGCGAGACTCCATTTCAAAAAGAAGTCACGGAGTCTCAAAGTTGGAAGAAACTCTCCAGATAGCTTTCCATATCAGCAAAAGCAGCTGCCTCATTTTACAGATGAGACAGGTATGGCCAGAGAGGGTCAAGACATGTCCAGTGCTATCCACTAGGCAGGGGTGCAGCCTATGCACCCCGCTTTGCCATGTCACCCCCTTATAGACTCACCCTGGGCAGAATCGGGAACCCAAGGGGATCCTGGCTTTGCCTTCTGCTCTGTGCTGGGTGCCTGTGGGCCCCGGGCATCTGCCCAGCCACCTGTGGCAGAAGGGAGCTTCCAGCTCCCATCCCCTAGAGATGCCTGTTCCTCTCCAGCTGGTAGGACCAGCCTGCTGGTGGGGGACACGTGCTCTGCCTCAAGGGAGTGGTATGTTATGGCTGCCTTACCCACCTCCTCCCACCCCTCCAATGTCAAAGGGGCCAATTAGCAATTAGAGGAGGCGGGGTGGTGGAGGGGCCAGGCTGTGTGTTGGCAGCTGCGAGAGAGAGCCGGGAGTGGGCGCTGGGCCAGCGCCACACAGCTGGCTTCCCCACCCACTCCAACCCTGAACAGCAGCTTGGCAGTCCCCAGGGATTGCCTGCCAACCTCAGAGGCTGCAAGAGGAAGGGGTCTTAATTGGGGCATTCAGGCCGGGCGCGGTGGCTCAAGCCTGTAATCCCAGCACTTTGGGAGGCTGAGGCGGGTGGATCACGAGGTCAAGAGATCGAGACCATCCTGGTCAACATGGTGAAACCCTGTCTCTACTAAAAATAAAAAAACTTAACTGGGCATGGTGGCACGTGCCTGTAATACCAGCTACTCAGGAGGCTGAGGCAGGGGAATTGCCTGAACCCAGGAGGCAGAGGTTGCGGTGAGCTGAGATCGCGCCATTGCACTCCAGCCTGGGTAACAAGAGCGAAACTCCGTCTTAAAAAAAAAAAAAATTGGGGCATTCACAGCCTTTGGCTGGGGTTCCTACATTATACAAACCTGGATTCAAGCCTGTTTCAATTACTTGCTGTGTGACCTTGAACAAGTGACTTGACCTCTCTGTGCCAGTTCCCTCTGGTGTCAGAATACAGTGAATAGTGTTTCCTGAGGACTGCTTAAGGCCAGGAGTTTGAGGCCAGCTTGGCCAACACAGCAAGACCCCATCTCTACAAAAAAAATTCTCAAATTAGCCAGGCATGGCGGCATGCACCCATAGTCCCAGCTGCTCAAGAGGCTGAGGTGGGAGGATCGCTTGAGGCCAGGATTTGCTGACTGCAGTGAGCTATGATTGTGCCACTGCACTCCAGCCTGGGAGGCACAGAGAGACCCTGTCTCCAGAAAAACACACAACAAAACTGTGCTTAGCACAGGGCCTGGACATAGTAAGTGCTCAGCTAACCTAAGTGTGACCTCTGAGCTGAGGTGAGAAAGGGCTTCGTTCATAGCTGGGTGTGGTGGTGCACGCCTGCAATCCCAGCTACTCAGGAGGCTGAGACAGGAGAATCGCTTGAACCAGGGAGGCGGAGGCTGCGGTGAGCCTGGATCAAGCCACTGCACTCCAGCCTGGGCAAAGAGAGTGAAACTCTTGACTCAAAAAAAAAAAAAAAAGAAAGGGCTCCGGTCTTGGCTGCCTCCTGGGTAGGGGACCCTCAACAAGAGACTCAGGCTTTCTGAGCCTCGGTTTCTCCATCTGTAGAATGGGTATGGCTCGGAGTCCACTCTCAAACAAAAACAGAAACAAACAGGAGCCCAGGACAAAGATGGTGGAGCTCACAATGACAAGTCCCAGCTGGCAGTTTTTCCACAATGACCCACTCAGACAGGGACCACCAGCCTCATTTTTCTTTTTTTTTTTTTTTAAAGATGGGGATTCACCATGACGGCCGGGCTGGTCTTGAACTCCTGACCTCAGGTGATCCACCCACCTCGGCCTCCCAGAGTGCTAGGATTACAGGTGTGAGCCACCATGCCCAGCCGAGCCTCATTTTTCTTCCTCTTTTTTGAGACGGTGTCTTGCCTGTCACCCAGGCTGGAGTGCAGTGGCACAATCTCAGCTCACTGCAGCCTCTGCCTCCTGGACTCCAGCGATTCTCTTGCCTCGGCCTCCTGAGTAGCTGGGACTACAGGTGCACACCACCGCCTGGCTTAATTTTTATCTTTTTAGTAGAGACAGGGTTTCACCATGTTGCCCAGGCTGGTCTCGAACTCCTGACCTCAAGTGATCCTCCTGCCTTGGCCTCCCAAAATGCTCGGATTACAGGCATGAGTCACTGTGTTCTGCCAAGCCTCATTTTTCAGAAGAGGAAACTGAGGTTCAGAGTGAACACCTGCCCAAAACCACAAAGCCTGGCAGGAGGAGGAACACTTAAGTCCCCCTTGTGAGCTCTGTCCTTGGAGGGTGCAGGAGCCTGGCGCCCTCCCATGACATATTTCCTCTCTGCAGATGACCCTCCACAGAACAGAAATCTGACCCCAAGCTTCCGAGGTGAGCCCTGCCCAGTGTTCCTCCCACCCCCCGCCCCTTCCTCCCCTATCACCGCCCCCACCCTCCCGCTTAGACCATCCCTTCTCCCCTACTCAGGACTCCTCTTCGTGCTGCTGGGGGTGGGGAGTATGGGTGTGGCCACAATGGTGCTAGGTGCCTGGTTCTGGGGCCGCCGCCGCTGCCAGCAAACGGACTCAGGTAACAGCCCAGGTAAGATGGGGTGGGCAGAGGAGGCGGGAATAGCCCCTGCTTGCCAAAGACCCACTGCATCCCTGCTCCCGCTTTGGTTTGGGGGAAGGAGGGAGGAGGGATGAAGGCGGGGAAGCCTGGCGCCCATATCCAATACCCATATTTTTTGGAAATAGAGACTAAGCTCTTTTTTTTAAGATGGGGTTTCACCATGTTGGTCAGGCTGGTCTTGAACTCCCGACCTCAGATGATGTGCCCACCTTGGCCTCCAAAGTGCTTGGATTACAGGCGTGAGCCACTATGCCTGGCCCAAAGACAAAGCTCTTAGCTTGGGCAACCCAGCAAGATCCCGTCTCTGCAAAACATTAAAAATTAGGCTGTGCATGGTGGCTCACGCCTGTAATCCCAGCTCTTTGGGAGTCCAAGGCAGAGGATTATTTGAGGTCACGAGTTCGAGATCAGCCTGGGTAACATGGTAAAACCCAGTCTCTACTGAAAATACAAAAATTAGCCAGGCGTGGTGTCCTGTGCCTGTAGTCTCAGCTGCTTGGGAGATTGAGGCAGGAGAATCACTGGAACTGGGAAGGTGGAGATTGCAGTGAGCCGAGACTGCCTCACAGCTTGGGTGACACAGTGAAACTCCATCTCAACAGCAACAAAATTAGCCAGGCTGGGTGGCACATGCCTGTGGTCCCAGCTACTCGGGAGGCTGAGGTGGGAGGATTGCTTGAACCCAGGAGGCCAAGGCTGAATAAGCTACGGTTTCCCCACTGCCCTCCAAACCAGGTGACAGAGAGTGCACTCCAGCCTGGGTGACAGAGAGAGACCCAATCTCAAAAAACAAAAAAAAACAAAAAAAAAACTGGGTGAGGTGGCTCACGCCTGTAATCCCAACACTTTGGGAGGCTGAGGCAGGCGAGTCATGAGGTCAGGAGTTCAAGATGGAGCAAGAAGACTCCATCTCTACAGAAAATTTAAAAATAAGGCCAGGCGCGGTGGCTCAGGCCTGTAATCCCAGTTACACCATGACCAACATGGTGAAACCCCGTCTCCACTAAAGATACAAAAAATAAAAAATAAAAATAATTGGGGCGTGGTGGCCTGAGCCTGTAATCCCAGCTACTGAGGAGGCTGAGGTAGGAGAATCACTTCAACCCGGGAGGTGGAGGTTGCAGTGAGCTGAGATCACGCCATTGCACTCCAGCCTGGGCTACAGACGGAGACTCCATCTCAGGGGAAAAAAAAGTTAAACATTTTTTTTTAAAGAAGGCCGGGCGCGGTGGCTCAAGCCTGTAATCCCAGCACTTTGGGAGGCCGAGGCGGGTGGATCACGAGGTCAAGAGATCGAGACCATCCTGGTCAACATGGTGAAACCCCGTCTCTACTAAAGATACAAAAAATTAGCTGGGCATGGTGGTGCGTGCCTGTAGTCCCAGCTACTCAGGAGGCTGAGGCAGGAGAATTGCCTGAACCCAGGAGGCGGAGGTTGCGGTGAGCCGAGATCGCGCCATTGCACTCCAGCCTGGGTAACAAGAGCGAAACTCCGTCTCAAAAAAAAAAAAAAAAAAAAAAAAAAAAATTTTTAAAGAAGTGAGAGAGACAGACAGAGTCCCCAGAGGTCAGCCGGAGAGGGCCAGGCTCTTTTAAGCGACTGTCCCCTCTTGGTCTCTGTCATCCATCCTAGGAAATGCATTCTACAGCAACGTCCTATACCGGCCCCGGGGGACCCCAAAGAAGAGTGAGGACTCATCTGGAGACAGGAAGGACCAGAGAGGCCAGGGCATTTATTCAACCTCATTCCCGCAGCAGGTCACCTGCCAGCGCCCCCTGGCGCCCAGACCTTGCCCCAGCCCCAGGCCCGGCCACCCCATCTCTAAGGTCAGAGTCTCTCCTAGCCCAGGCCCCACTGGGCAGCCAAGGCCAAGAGAGTTCCCCAGAGTGCAAGAGCAGTAAGAGATCCCAGGAGACTCCAATGAGACACCACCCTAGGTACACACAGAAAAGAGGGCATTGAGGCTGGCTGTGGGGGCTCACACCTGTAATCTCAACACTTTGGGAAGTCGAGGCTAGTGGATCGCTTGAGGTCAGGGGTTCAAGACTAGCCTGGCTTGAACCTGGAGGTTGCAGTGAGCTGAGATTGCACCACTGCACTGGGCTACCGAGTGAGACTTCATCTCAAAAAATTTTTTTTTTAAATAAAAAGGCCAGGCGCGGTGGCTCAAGCCTGTAATCCCAGCACTTTGGGAGGCCGAGGCAGGTGGATCACGAGGTCAAGAGATCAAGACCATCCTGGTCAACATGGTGAAACCCTGTCTCTACTGAAAATACAAAAAATTAGCTGGGCATGGTGGCGCGCGCCTGTAATCCCAGCTACTCGGGAGGCTGAGGCAGGAGAATTGCCTGAACCCAGGAGGCGGAGGTTGCGGTGAGCCGAGATCGCGCCATTGCACTCCAGCCTGGGTAACAAGAGCGAAACTCTGTCTCAAAAAAAAAAAAATTAATTAAAAAAAATAAAAAGAAGACGGGGGAGGATTGGGAGTCTGGCAGCCCCATCCTGAGACCCTGTTCTCATTTCTGTGACGATGGATCTCCCCCACGTTTCCCCCAAGACAATAAAGGCTTATGAAAAAAAAGCAAAGCTGGTGTTTGTGGCGATCTGGGAGTGCCAAAGAGATCTGAGGGAATTAGGTGCGGTGGCTCATGCCTATAATCTCAGCACTTTGGGAGGCTGAGGTGGGAGGATCACTTGAGGCCAGGAGTTAGAGACCAGCCTGGGCAATAGAGCAAGAAGACTCCATCTTTACAGAAAATGTAAAAATAAGGCCAGGCGCAGTGGCTCACGCCTGTAACCCCAGCACTTTGGGAGGCCAAGGGGGGGCAGATTACCTGAGGTCAAGAGTTCAAGGCCAGCCTGGGCAATATGGTGAAACCCTGTCTCTACTAAAAATACAAAATTTAGCTGGGCGTGATGGTGCGGCTGATGCCTGTTGTCTCAGCTATTTGGGAGGCTCAGGCGGGAGGATAGCTCGAGCCCAGGAGTTTGAGGTTGTAGTGAGCTATAATTCCATCACTACACTCCAGTCTGGGTGATAGAGTGAAACCCCGTCACACGAAGACATGGCAAAAAGATTTAAGGGCTCCGGGTGCAGTGGCTCATGCCTGTAATCCCAGCACTTTGGGAGGCCGAGGAGGGTGGGTCACGAGGTCAGGAGATCAAGACCATCCTGGCCAACGTGGTGAAACTGTCTCTACTAAAAACAAAAAAAATTTAGCCGGGCATGGTGGTGCATGCCTGTAATCCCAGCTACCTGGGAGGCAGAGGCAGGAGAATCACTTGAATCCGGGAGGCGGAGGTTGCAGTGAGCCAAGATTGTACCATCGCACTCCGGCCTGAGTGACAGAGAGACACTGTGTCTCAGAAAAAAAAAAAAAAAAAGATTTAAGGGGTCATCTGGGGGTCCCAGAGCTCCGAAGCGTGGCTGGAGAGGCCCACTGTGGCCCAGGGACTCTGTGACAACTCAAAAGCCCCTCCCACCTTATACCTCTAGGGACAAATCCAAGGAGCACAAAGTGAGCGGTGCTCTGGTTTCCATTCGGCCCCCTGTCCGGAAAGACCCGCTACGCAGCTGGCATCGCCCCCAGGCAGGCCTGGAGGTGGGGGAGGAGGCGGGAGGTCAGGGTCTTCCCAGTGTTTACTAGCCCCCTGGAGTCTCCTGCCCAACTGTCACCTTGAAGTGACACCAGCTAGGCCCGGCTCCCCTCCCCTGCTTCTGCTGTTTCCATGGGGACAGATGTCCTTTCTGCAGATCAAGCTACTGCAGCACAGAGGAGGGAGCGGGACTGGTCCCAGAGCCTGGCCCCCCCTTAGTTTCTCCATCTTTGCATCTGCTGGTTTCTGCGGCGTGCGGTTTTTATCTGCCCTACCCCGCTCGGTCTCTGCTCTCTGCGTTCTGGTCCCTCCCTATGGGAGATTCAGGCTCCAACCCCAACTCTGTCCCTAAAACAAAGAGCTGGGAATGTCCTTGGCCCTTGAGGGTTTCTTTCTTTTTTATTTAATTAATTTAATTTGTTTTTTAGAGACAGGGTTTCTCCTTGTTGTTCAGGCTGATCTGACCTCATGATCCACCTGCCTTGGCCTCCCAAAGTGCTGGGATTACAGGTGTGAGCTACCACGCCAGGCCTGAGAGTTTCCTTCTCTTTTTTTTTTTTTTTTTTGAGACGGAGTTTCGCTCGTTACCCAGGCTGGAGTGCAATGGCGCGATCTCCGCTCACCGCAACCTCCACCTCCTGGATTCAGGCAATTCTCCTGCCTCAGCCTCCCGAGTAGCTGGGATTACAGGTGTGCGCCACTATGCCCAGCTAATTATTTGTATTTTGCGTAGAGACAGGGTTTCACCATGTTGACCAGGATGATCTCGATCTCTTGACCTCGTGATCCACCCGCCTCGGCCTCCCAAAGTGCTGGGATTACAAGCTTGAGCCTCCGCACCCGGCCTCCTTTTTTTTGAGACGATGACTTGCTTTGTCCCCAAGGCTGGAGTGCAGTGGCGCAATCTCGGTGCATTACAACCTCTGGCTCCCAGGTTCAAGCGATACTCCTGCCTCAGCCTCCCAAGAAGCTGGGACAACAGGTGCCTGCCACCACACCTGGCTAATTTTTTGTATTTTAGTAGAGGCGGGGTTTCACCGTGGTGCCCAGGCTGGTCTCGAACTCCTGAGCATAGGCAATCCGCCTGCCTTGGCCTCCCAAAGTGCTGGGATTACAGAGCCACCCGGCCTGGCCTATTTTTTTTTTTTTTTGAGAGGGAGTTTTCCTCTCGTCACCGAGGCTGGAGTGCAATGGTACCATCTCGGCTCACTGCAACCTACACCTCCTGGGTTCAACCGAGTCTCCTGCCTCAACCTCTGGAGTAGCTGGGATGACAGGCCCACGCCACCACGCACACCTAATTTTGTATTTTTAGTAGAGATGGGGTTTCTCCATGTTTGTCAGGCTGGTCTCAAACTCCTGACCTCAAGTGATCCACCCGACTCAGCCTCCCAAAGTGCTGGGATTACAGGCCTGAGCCGCCGTGCCTGGCCTTCTCCAGCGTTTCAATTGCCCCATCGTCCCCCTCTCCAGGACCCTTAGGGCTTTCCCGCTGGGAGTCAGCGATCCCCCTTCCCTCTGCAGCCCAGAAAGGACACTAAGACAAACAATAACTTATTTATTTTCTAGGCCAGAGGAGGGCTTTGGGACACAATTCTGGGCCCGAGGACTCAAAAGGGGGCCGAGGGTCGCCGTCAGGGGGTCTGTGTGACCACGGGGTACAGCAGAGCCAGATGTTCGGCTCCCTGTACTGGCAGGGGGCGGGAACTGTAGTGGAGGACCAGCTCAGGCACGCTGGGGAAGGGCCCGCTGTGTTGGCCCAGCACCAACTGGTTCTCTCGGGTCCGTGAGAACTTCAGATGCAGGAACCCCTGGCTGCTCCTGGGGGATGAGGGAGAAAGGACCTCCTGAGTACCCCAGACCCATCCAGAAAGCCACTATCCCCAAATCCACCTCCCACATTGCCCAGGGCCTGGTGTTCCTGTGTCCCCAAAATCCAGTAATGTGGTGGCTGGTGCAGTTGCTTACACCTGTAATCCCAGTTTGGTAGGCTGTAGGATTGCTCCAGGCCAGGAGTTCGAGACCAGCCTGGGCAACAGAGTGAGACTCCGTCTCCACAGGAAAACATTCAAAAATTAGGCACGTGCGGTGGCTCACACCTGTAATCCCAGCACTTTGGGAAGCTGAGGTGGATAAACTGCTTGAGCCTAGGAGATTGGGACCGGCATGGACTATATAGCAGAATGCTGTCTCTATATAAAATGCAAAAATAAGCTGGGCGTGGTGGCTCACGCCTATAATCCCAGCATTTTGGGAGGCCGAGGCGGGTGGATCACCAGGTCAAGAGGTCGAGACCATCCTGGTCAACAAGGTGAAACCCCGTCTCTACTAAAAATACAAAAAATTAACTGGGCATGGTGGCGCGTGCCTGTAATCCCAGCTACTCCGGAGGCTGAGGCAGGAGAATTGCCTGAACCCAGGAGGCGGAGGTTGCGGTGAGCCAAGATCACGCCATTGCACTCCAGCCTGGGTAACAAGAGCGAAACTCCGTCTCAAAAAAAAAAAAAGTACAAAGATGAGCCAGGTGCGGTGGGGTGTGCCTATAGTCCTCCATTGCCCAGGTTCAAGCAATTCTCCTGCCTCAGCCTCCAAAGTAGCAGGGATTACAGGTAGGCACTACACCTAATTTTTGTATTTTTAGGAGAGAGGGGGTTTCACCATGCTGGCCAGGCTGTTCTCGAACTCCTGACCTTAAGTGATCCACCCACCTTGGCTTCCCAAAGTGCTGGGATTACAGGTGGGAGCCACTGTGCTCCGACCCTATCTTGTGCTCTTAGATCTCGCCCTCAGACACCTAGCAGAATCTTAGGAGTGGTTTATAATCAGACAGACTTAGAATTTTAGGGATGGAATTACAAACAAACAGGGATTTATGTCTCAACCTAAAATGCTTACAGGCACACCCTGAAATTTCGGTTTCAGATGGACACAAATTGATATACCTCCATTTCTGGACTAGGAGAGTCCAAAGGAGGCTTGTACACCTAGTTCCTCACCTTACCCAAGTTCTGGAGCTCCTCTATGGCTTCCACTGTCTTCATGTATACCTCCAGTGATGGTGAGCTCATTCTCACCAGCTACTGGCCTCCCTGGAAGCTCCACCCCTGCTCCTAGAAGCCCCGCCCACTGACCTGGAAGCCCTTCCCATTGGCTGCTGGAGCCACACCCTCCCTCTCCCTCTGAATTAACCCAAAAGGGTGATGCATGCAGTCCAATGACCCTTTGTCCCTGTGAGGCTGAGGTCTCACCTGAGAGACAAGGAGCAGTCCTGGGGGCTGGTCTCACTGAGCCGCACTAGGTAGCTGCCTTCCTTGCAGAGGGACAGGAGATTCTCTGCATCCGCCCTGTTCAGGGGGCCGTGGAACCACCTAGCGGTGCGAACAGGTATCTCATCAAAGGCTGTTGCCCTTCAAACACACCGTGGCTCACGCCTGTAATCCCAGCATTTTGGGAGGCAGAGGCGGGAGGATCGCCTGAGGTCAGGACTTCAAGGCCAGTCTCGACAACATGGTGAAACCCCGTCTCTACTAAAAATACAAAAAGATTAGCTGGGCAGGGTGGCACGCGCCTGTAATCCCAGCTACTCAGGAGGCTGAGGCAGGAGAATTGCTTGAATCAGGGAGGCGGAGATTGCAGTGAGCCGAGATCGCGCCACTGCACTCCAGCCTGGGTGACAGAGTGAGACTCCCAACTCAAAAAAAAAAAAAAGCAAAAAGCAAAACGAACACACTCTGGGGTCTGTTGCGTCCATGCACAGCTGATGTATGGGCTTGTAGCGTCCGGGCAAATGAAGAAGGAAAATTCCCTCGGATTTTTCAAGAGGGGCCTGCACTGACAAGGGTCTTCACAGCCTCCTTGGCAACTTCAATCACTTTCACAGGAGTAGTGCTACATCTTATATCTCACCCACCTGTCCTTTTATTTTCTTTTTGAGACGGAGTCTCACTCTGTCACTCAGGCTGGAGTGCAGTGGCACCATCTGGGCTCACTGCAACCTCCACCACCCAGGCTCAAGTGATTCTCATGCCTCAGCCTCCTAAGTAGCTGGGATTAACAGGAGCAAGCCATCACACCCAGATGATTTTTTTGTATTTTTAGTAGAGATGGGGTTTCTCCATGTTGGCCAGCTGGTTGCGAAATCATGACCTCAGGTGATCTGCCCGCCTTGGCCTAACAAAGTGCTGGGATTACAGGCGTGAGCCACCACACCCAGCCCCTTTCTTAATGTTTTTTTCTTTTTTTTTTTTTGAGACGGAGTTTCATTCTTGTTACCCAGGCTGAGTGCAATGGCGCGATCTCAGCTCACCGCAACCTCCGCCTCCTGGGTTCAGGCAATTCTCCTGCCTCAGCCTCCCGAGTAGCTGGGATTACAGGCACGCGCCACCATGCCCAGCTAATTTTTTGTATTTTCAGTAGAGACGGGGTTTCACCATGTTGACCAGGATGGTCTCGATCTCTTGACCTCGTGACCCACCCGCCTCGGCCTCCCAAAGTGCTGGGATTACAGGCGTGAGCCACCGCGCCCGGTTGCTCATGAAGGGGTTTGCAATTGCAAACAAGATATCAAAGAAAGAGAAGCACCAGAGCCTTTGCTGAAAATCAAGAGAATAAGCACATACGGCGTGCCTGTGGTTCCATGGAGAGGCTGAGGCAGGAGGATCGCTTGATCACAGGAGTTCAGGGGTACAGTAAGCTATGATTGTGCCTCCGCACTTCAGCCTGGGGAACGGAGTGAGACCCTGTCTCAAAAAAAAAAAAAAGAAAGAAAAAAAGGAAGGAAGGAAGGAAGGAAGGGCCAGGTGTGGTGGCTCACACCTGTCATCCCAGCACTTTGAGAGGCCGAGGCGGGCGCATCACCTGAGGCAGGAGTTCGAGACCTGCCTGGCCAACATGGCGAAATTCCATCTCTACTGAAAATACAAAAATCATTCTGGCGTGGTGGCAGGAGCCTGTAGTCCCAGCTACCTGGGAGGCTGAGGCAGGAGAATTGCTTGAACCCAGAAGGCAAAGGTTGCAGTGAGCTGAGATTGTGACACCGCACCCAGCCTAGGTTACAAGAGTTAGACTGTGTAAAAAAAAAAAAAAGAGAGAGAAAGAAGGAAGGAGAGAGGAGAAAGGAAAGAATGAATAAAAGCAAGAATGAAAGAAAGAAAAAGAGAGTAAGATAGGAAGGAGGGAAGGAAGGAAGATTGTTTGACTGGCTGGCCGGCTGGCAGGCAGGCAAGCGGGAATAGAGAGAGGCCAGGCATGGTGGCTCATGCTTGTAATGTCAGCACTCTGGGAGGCCAAGGCGGGAGGATCATGAGGTCAGGAGTCAGAAACAAGCCTGGCAAACATCGTGAAACTCTGTCTCTACTGAAAATACAAAAATTAGCCAGATGTGGTGGTGCATGCCTGCAGTCCCAGCTACTTGGGAGGTTGGGTCAGGAGAATCACTTAAACCTAGGAGATGGAGGCTGCAGTGAGTGAAGCTGGTGCCACTGCACTCCAGCCTGGGTGACAGAGCAACACTCTGTCTCAAAAAAAAAAAAAAAGAAAAGAAAAGGAGGGAAGGAGGGAAGGGAGGGAGGCAAGGAGGGAAACAGAAACTAAGAGAACAATCTTGCAGTCTTCACGCCTTAGGCCTCAGAGTTAAATAGCCAGTTCTGTACTGCCCACTGAAGAGCTTTAGGGGTGACTGTGATACATGGCCTGGATTCTGGGGACTAGGGCATTCCCTCAGGGAACTCTCAGGCTGGAAGGACACAGAGTCAGCGTCTCCCAGCTCATGTGCCACCCCACAGCACAGAGTTGTGAGCCCACCAAACTCCTACGCCTCCCAGTTCCATCCTAAGAACGTCTGGATGAGAATGATCTCTGCCTCTTGGCTCTGAGGCTGTAAGCCCTACCCAAGTTAAGGAAGGAAATTCCCTTTTCTGTTTGAACCTGAGGCTCAGAGAGGTTAAGTGACTTGTCCAAGGCTACATAGCCATGAGGGAAGAGCAGGGATTTGAACCCAGAGAGAAAGGGACCCCATCTGATTCTGTTTTGCGTCTAACTGGGTGTCTGGCACACAGCGGGCTCTGGCGCCCGGTAAAGATTAGTCGAAGAAATGAAATAAACGGATGAATGAACTCAAGTTCCCTCAGTTCCTCTAATCTGGAGAAAAGAAAAAACTTCCGCCTGATACACTGAAGTCTACAGATACGTTCAACGGGGCTCTTCCACCTTCAGTTCCCCACTCACGGCTGTTTCTCCAGGGGCAGGGCTGGGTCCACTCGCTCTGCAGGCTGGGGGCTTCTGGGTGGGGGTCTCCGGAGCTCCTTGGCTGGGCCTGGAGTCCTTTCCCACTCTGGACTGTCAAACTGCACTGCAAGGGATATTTAGAGAGGAAGGAATCAAGTCCAGCCTCCCTAGGAAGGCGGGGCAGGGGCCAGCCAATGGAATCCCAGTAGGAAGGCGGGGCCAGATTGGGCAACCTATCAGAGCCCAGGGGCTGGGCTTAAGGTAGGGGCAGGATTGGCCACAGCTGCAACCTATTGGCCTTCAGAAGAAACAGGTGTAGTCATTCATAAATCTGGTAGCAAGAAGCACAAGGGGCGTGGCTAGAGGGGGTGGGTTAGAAGTTTCCAGCTGGGGGAACTAAATGCCTAAATCTAGTCCTTAAATCCCTTCTGCGGTTCAGACTAGACTGAGGCCAAGTCCTAAAACTAGAAAATCACCCCCAATCTACAGATAGAGGGACAAAGGCACTGAGCTCCGAATACCCTCCCAGTCATAAAACTTTGGGGACAAAGTCGTGTTTGCACAGCTCTTCCTGGTCCAAATTAGGTTTTTTTTTTTTTTTTTTTTTTTTTTTAGGCGCAGTTTCGCTCTTGTTACCCAGGCTGGAGTGCAATGGCGCGATCTCGGCTCACCGCAACCTCCGCCTCCTGGGTTCAGGCAATTCTCCTGCCTCAGCCTCCCGAGTAGCTGGGACTACAGGCACGCACCACCATGCCCAGCTAATTTTTTGTATCTTTAGTAGAGACGGGGTTTCACTATGTTGACCAGGATGGTCTCGA
>CM052668.1:3067439-3090013 GCA_028533165.1 Leontopithecus rosalia | reverse complement strand
CAAATTAGGTTATTTTTAAAAGCTGATTTTATAATTATCCCTTTTACAGAAGAGAAAACTAAGGCTCAGAGGCTCGTCCAAGCTCATCCGATTCAGCTAGAAACTGACCTGTGGTTTACTATTAAGAAATGCTGGCCGGGCGTGATCCCAGCACTTTGGGAGGCTGAGGCAGGTGGATCACCTGAGGTCAGGAGTTCGAGACCAGCCTGGCCAACACGGTGAAACCCCATCTCTCCTAAAAACACAAAATTTAGTCAGGCTTGGTGGCAGTAGCCTGTGATCCCAGCTACTCAGGAGGCTGAGGCAGGAGAACCACTTGAACCTGGAAGGTGGAGGTTGCAGGGAGCCGGGATCGCACCGCTGCACACCAGCCTGGGAGACAGAGTGAGACTCTCTCAGAAAAGAAAAGAAAGGAAAAGAAAAGAAATTCTACCCCCACCATCCCCCACGCCCTATTCCAAAAGCAAACCACGTTCCCCTCCCTGCACCACACTGAGCAAGATAAGTAGGTTCTATTCCACTCTAAAAAGCGTTTGCCTTTCCAAGGAAGACACAAGTTGTTTTGGAAGAAATAATTTAGGACTATCAGTCATTCACACTCTAGTGAGAATTAACAAACTACCAAAGTGGCAAGTGACTGGACTCTACTTAGTACATGGAAACAGGAGACACGACCGGATGAGGAAATGCAGGGACGGGGCACTCAGATGTCGGATGTGGGTCTGAGAAGCACCTGCAAACGCCCTGGAGATGTGGTCTTTCTTCCACTCCCAGGGCTGGTCATACTCATCTGCTGGCCGTTCGTCCTCCTGGGGCATCCGGCTCTGCCGAGGCTTCTGCCCAGAAGGGGGCTCCTCCGCTGTCTCTCGGTCCTGTTCCTCATAAGGGGTGTCATAGAGCTGCACCCCTCTGCCGGGCAGTTCTAGGAGGCCGGGGACACTGGTCAGCTCCTGCTCCCATCTGGGACCCTGCCACCTTCCCCCAAGTCCTGCCTACTCACCACTAATAACCCGCTGGGCATCATAGGGCTCCATGTACCCATCATCTGGGGGTGCAGGCTGAGGCTGGGCATCAAAGGGGTCTGAGTACTCCGTGTCAGCTTCCAGCTGCAGGGGGAAGGAAGGAGGAGGGGACAAGGACTCAAAAGGGGCACCCCCACTAAGTGTTGCTGCAACTCTTGCCTGCCCACAGGGCCATCTGATACCTCTCCAAGACTTTTTATTTTTATTTATTTATTTAGAGATGGAGTCTTGCTTCGTTGCCCAGGCTGGAGTGCACCCGCCACCACATCTGGCTAATTTTTGTATTTTTGGTAGAGATGGGGTTTTGCCATGTTGCCAGGCTGGTCTTGAACTCATGAACTCAAATGATCCACTTGCCTTGGCCTCCCAAAGTGCTGGGATCACAGACATCAGCCACCACACTGGCCCAAGAGGTGTTTTTTTTGTTTTGTTTTGTTTTTTTTGAGAGTCTCGCTCTGTCACCCAGGCTGGAGTGCAGTATTGCAGTCCTGCCTCACCGCCACCTCCACCTCTGGGTTCAAGCAATTCTCCTACCTCAGCCTCCTGAGTAGCTGGGACTGTAGGCACGTGCCACCACACCTGGCTAATTTTTGTATTTTTAGTAGAGACGGGGTTTCACTATACTGGCCAGGCTGGTATCGAACTCCTGACCTCGTGATCCTCCTGCCTTGGCCTCCCAAAGTTCTGGGATTACAGGTGTGAGCCACCATGTCTGGACTTTTTTTTGGGGGGGAGGGGTGGAGAGAAGGTCTTGCTCTGTTGCCCAGGCAGGAGTGGAGTGGTTCAATCATGACTCACTGCAGCCTTGACCTCCTGGGCTCAAGTGATCCTCCTGCCTCAGCCTCCAGAGTAGCTGGGACTACAGATGTGCACCACCACAACTGGCTAATGTTTTGATTTTTTTTTTGGAGAGTCAAGGTCTCACTCTGTTAGCCCGGGCTGGTCTTGAACTCCTGGACTCAAGCAGTCCTCCCACTTCCACCTCCCAAAGTTCTGGGATTACAGGCATGAGCTACTGCACCTGGAGGCCTGGCTTCAAATCTTAGTAAGCTAAAACCCTGTGAGACCCTGGGGAAATAACCGCTCTTCTGTGAGCCTCAGTTTCCACTTCTGCAAAATGGGAATGTAGTGGTCGGAAGGGCAGAGTCATAGGGAAGATGTTTACGTGTCCAGGAGGGGAGCACCTCACTCAGATCTGTTTTAGGAAGGTCCCACCAGGTTTGAAGAGGAAGGGGTGCTGAGGGAGGGGACTGGAGGGGCTGAGAGGATGGCCATGGAGGAGGAGGACCCTGAGACCAAGCAGGGTGGTCAGAGAGACATGAGGACAGCCAGCATTATGCATTGAAAAGGGACAGATATCGGCCAGGTGCGGTGGCTCACGTCTGTAATTCCAGCACTTTGGGAGGCCGAGGTGGGAGGATCACCTGAGGTCAGGAGTTTCAGACCAGCCTGGCCAACATGGTGAAATCCCATCTCTACTGAAAATACAAAACTTAGCTGGAGGGTTGGTAGGCGCCTGTAATCCCAGCTACTTGGGAGGTTGAGGTAGGAGAATTGGTTTGAACCCAAGAGGCAGAGGTTGCAGTGATGAGCTGAGATCCCACCACTGTACTCCATTCAGCCTGGGCGACAGAGGGAGACTCGACTGTGTCTCAAAAAAAAAAAAAAAAAAAAAAGAACAGACCTCCCCAAGCAGGTGGAAGTCTGGAGGACTGGGAAGGGCCTGTCTGGTGCCCGGGTCCCCCCTGTGATCACACATAAAACAAGCTCTCCATGATCCAGTGGGCCCAGTCTGAGCCTCCCCTCCACCCAGTCTCCCGGGGCCGCCCAGCCACGCACCTCCTCCCCGGGGCCGCCCAGAAGGGCCTTGGCTCTGGCCATATCCGCAGCCTCCACCTTGATGAGCCGGTGCTTGGGAGAGCCATACTTGGCATCTCCGGCGTTCTTGGAGTCCCCGGGGCCCGCTGGGTCCGGCTCCAAGCGGCCCTCCGCGCCCTCATAGGGGTCCTCAAAGTCCAGGTTCTTCTGCTCCCGGTAGGCCCTCAGGATGTCGCTCTCGGTGTAGTCCGGGGTGGGCGGCTGCGGAGGGGGCCTCCGACCGCCAAAGCTCAGGTAGTCCCGTAGCCACTTGGCCATTTGGGCGCCTGCCACCCCCAATCCGGCCACTGTCAGAGGGACCCCCACATGCGCTTGTCCGGGCCCCTTTCCTCAGGGAGGGGGAGGAGGAGGAGAGGAAGAGCAGGGAAAGAGGAGAAAGGTCAGGTGTGCCCTTTGGCGGGGCTCTGGATGGATGGAGGGAAGGAAAAGGTGAAGGAGGGGGAGGAAAAGGTGAAGGAGGGGGAGGAAAAGGAGGCGACAGAGGAGGGAGGAGGACAAGCCCACCTTAGCCCGGCTGGGGAAGCACCGCGGGGGAAGGGGGCGCCCCGCAGGGCCCTGAACGCCGCGCGCTAAGGGCCAAGGCGAGGGGCACCCGCGGAGGCGCGCGGAGTTTTCGCGGGCAGCGCGGTTCCCCGGCGCGGCTCGGACGCTCGCCGCCTCCGGGAAGCTCCGGGATCCCTTCCTGGGGTCCGGAGACCGGGCCAGCGCCGCCTGCGGACGATCCCGGCCCCTCGCCCAGCCGGGACGCCGGGGTTCTCAGCGCAGCGGGCGGGCTCCCCAGGGGCGCGGGAGCTGCGCGCAAAGTTGGGGCGCGGAGACGGTGACCCCGGCGGGACGTATCCTTGGTCGCGCTCCTCTCGGCTCAGCGGGGAGCCCCAATCCCGCGGCCCCCGGCCGGGCCGCCTCGATCTGGCCCCAGCCACCCGCACAAAGGGAAATAAAAACCTCCTCCAATCCCCCTTCACGCTTTCGGAGAGACTTTCCCCGCCGCCGGCGCGCGGCCGGGAGGTGGGACGCTGGGGAGGGGGCGCGCGGGAGGACGCCCCGGTTCCCACCAGCCCCCGGCCGCGTCCCGGGCAGCAGCGTCAAGGCTCCCCCGCCTCCCCTCGGCCGCGTCCCCCGCCCCTCCCCTCCCCCTGCGCTCCCCTCAGAGGTGACAGAGACCTTCAGCTGTTCTGGGGAGGGAGGGAGCCGCTGCCCGCGGAGGGAAGCGGGGCCGGGGGCGGGAGTCTCCGGGGCCGGGGCCGCGGCAGCTGGACACTGACCCGGACGCCCGAGACTGGCCGCAGCGAGCGCGGAACGCGGGAGGTGGGGATCGGCTGGGAGGGACACAGCTGGGGAGGGGGAGGAGGGGAGGGGAGGGGGCGAGGGAGGGGAGAGGAGGGGAAAATTGACCGGGAAATGGGGAACTGGACTTGACCGCCGCCAGAAGGGGTGAAATTGACCAGCAGAGGGAGTGGGAATGGCCACCACGGAGGGTCGAAATGGAACCGATGTCTGGCGGTGAAACTGACCGGGAGAGTGGGGTGTGGAAATTGGTGGAGAGGTCACTGGCTGAAATTGTTATTGACGCAGCGAGAAGGAGGAGGGGGGCAAAGGAAGGGAGGTTGGGGATCGGGCTTCCCCTCCCCCAAGAGGGCTCCGCTCTGTCCCCCACCTCCCCAGGGGACTAATCTCGGGCAGGGGGAGGGTTTGGGGCAGCTGGCCTGGGGAAGGGAGATGATATCTGTGTCTGGAGCCTGTCCTGGGCATCTGTCCCTTTGTGGCCTTCTGGGAGGGGATGGGGGCGGGAAGAGGGGCAGAAGTGAGAGGGGTCCGGCCTGTCCTGGCCGCCTGTTGTCAGCTGCCGTTGTCTGAGGGTGAGGGTGAGAGATTTAGGGGGTGGGAGAGGAAAAGGGGGCCACTGGCTAATTTTCCAGGGCAGAACCATTTTTTTTTCTTTCCCCATGAGGGGGCTTGCCCAGTTCCCCCTAATGACTGGAGTGAGAGAGGGGTGGTCAGGAAGGATAGGACCCCAGATTCTCTCCTTTTGTGGCCACCCCCTGGTTGGGCATGGGTCATAGCTTGGAGGGGACAGTTGGAGGACAAGAAAGAAGTCAGAACCAACGCTGCTATGACTGGGCCTCCTGGCAGGCTGGTGGGGCTGGGGGCAGGGTCTGTCACTCGCTGAGTTTCGGCTTACTTATTTGAAAGATGTGGTTTCTATCACTAAAACCCCGACAGCTCGAGGAAGGATCCCAGGAGACGGCAAGTTATCACCCAGCTTCCTCATTTTATGGATGGGGAAACTGAGGCATCAGGCCAGGAGGGACTTGTTCAGAGCCACTCCACAGCTCATTCTGCCTGCACATCGCCATGGGGCCTGGCCTAGGTGGCTCTGGAGTCTCTCTCTCTCTTTTTTTTGTTTTGAGATAAAGTCTGCTCTGTCGCCCAGGCTGGAGTGCAGTGGCCCCATCTCCGCTCACTGCAAACTCCGCCTTCTAGCTTCAAGCAATTCTCCTGCCTCAGCCTCCTGAGTAGCTGGGGTTACAGGCACCCACCACCACACCCCGTTAATTTTTGTATTTTTAGTAGAGAGCGTTTTACCATGTTGCCCAGGCTGGTCTCGAACTCCTGACCTCAGGTGATCCACCCACCTCGGCCTCTCAAAGTGCTGGGATTACAGGTGTGAGCCACCGCATCCGGCCTGGTGTCTCTCGGTGAAATCAGCTCTGCAACTTCTCTCCATGATGAGCTCCATTTTCCAGATGGGGAAACTGAGGCCTGGAGACAATAAAGCAAAGCCCCTGAAGGCTGCAGGTGTCTAGACCCTTCTGTTCCTCTCTTCCCTGCACTGACTGTGTCCCCCAGCACAAACCTGTTGAACTCCTTCTGGCCACCCTCGCTTCCACCCCACCCTTTCCTATCAGTGATGATCGGAGACAAGACTGCATCCCCTTGAGGCAGCCGGGGAGCACAGCGGGTAATTGTCCTGCTTTCTGTCAGCCGCAAGGCAATTCCAGGGCGCGGGATGAGCTGTTGACAGATCTCATCAAATCCGAGTCGTCTCCCTGCCGGATAAAACTAGATGTCTGGGGTATAAATATTTGAAAGGGGCCTTCTAATTACAGTCTGTGTCGGGAATAGCAATGAGAGGCCCCGGGGCCAGAATCAAACGGCATTTGACTTTCCTATGCTTTGGAGCTGGCTCCTCCTGGGGCTTCCCCTCACCCTACCCCAAGGAGGGGAGTGGAGAGACGCTGGCGCTGGCGGGGAGGGGCAGAAGGAGGTGGAGGAGAAACAGATCCAGGCTGGAGGTCCTCTCACCTTGCCCTGTGACCTTGAATCAGCCATATAAACTCGTGAGCTTTGGGTTTTTTTCTTTCTCTCTTTTTTTTTGAGACAGGGTCTCATTCTGTTGCCCAGGCTGGAGTGCAGTGTTGCAATCATAGCTCGCTGCAGCCTCAACATCCTGGGCTCAAGCAATCCTCATATCTCAGCCTCCCGGTAGATAGGTTTTACAGGTTGGCACCACCACACCTGGCTAATTTTTTTTATACAGACAGGGTCTCGCTATATTGTCCAGACTGGAGTGCAGTGTTGCAATCACAGCTCACTGCAGCCTCAACATCTCAGCCTCAAGCAATCCTCCCATCTCAGCCTCCTAGTACCTAGGCCTACAGGTACAAACCACCACACCCGGCTAAATTTTGTATAGAGACAGGGTCTCGCTCTGTTTCCCGGGCTGTTCATGAACTCGTCTTCAGGCGATCCTCCCACTTCTCAAAGCGCTGGAAATCCCAGCACTTGAGCCTCCCAGAATGCTGGCATTACAGGCTATGAGCTTTGGATTTCTGACCAGGAGAGGTGGGAAAGCAGGGAGGGCTACCAGGAAGTGGTAACAAGGAGGTGGGCTGGGCTGCGGGACCCACCCTCCCTGGCATTCACGGTCAGAGACGCAGCTGATGGGGGGCTCCTCCAGGGTGGGTGGGGCCCAGGGAACTATCCGGAGATTCTCCCAAGTTCCAGAATCCCAGCCTGTCAGACGCTGGCTGATGACGAGGTTTGTTTTCTCACTGGTTTCTGAGAGAATAACAGCTCGCCCCTGTTCAGTGCTTACGGCCAGGCACTGATTTTGTTCTTTTTGTTTGTTTCTTTGTTTTTGGGGCCGAGTCTAGCTAGCTCTGTTGCCCAGGGTGGACGGCTCTGTCGCCCAGGGTGGACGGCACAGGCAGGATCTCTGCTCACTGCAACCTCTGCCTCCCGGGTTCAAACGATTCTCCTGCCTCAGCCTCCTGAATAGCTGGGATTACAGGCACACGCCACCATGCCTGGCTAATTTTTATATTTTTAGGAAAGACTAGGTTTCACCATGTTGGCCAGGTTGGTCTTGAACTCCTGATCTTGTGATCCGCCTGCATCAGCCCCGCAAAGTGCTGAGAATAGAGGCTTGAGCCACCGCGCCCAGCCTTGTTGCTTTTTTTTTTGAGATGTAATTCACACTGGCCGGGCTCAGTGACTCATGCCTGTAATCCCAGCACTTTGGGAGGCTGAGGTGGGCGCATGACCTGAGGTGAGGCGCTTGAGACCAGCCTGACCAACATGGTGAAACCCCCCTCTACTAAAAATACAAAAATTAGCCGGGCGTGGTGATGAGTTCCTCTGATCCCAGCTACTCAGGAGGCCGAGGCAGGAAAATCACTTGAATCCAGGAGACGGAGGTTGCAACGAGCCGAGATTGTGCCACTGCACTCCAGCCTGGGTGACAGATCGAGACTCCTTTAAAAAAAAAAAAACCCAAAAAACATAATTCACAGATCCTACAATTCACTCATTCACAGTGCACAATTCAGTGGTTTTCAGTGTGCCCACAAGGTTGTGTGACCATCACCGCTATCTAATTCCTGAACATTTTCCACACCCCCCAAAGAAACCTCAGACCCAATTAGCTATCAGTGGAGGAGCCTGTCCTGGACATTTCACAGGGATAGGATCATACACTGTGTAGCCTTCTGTGTCTGGCGTCTCACTGAGCTTGATGTCCTCAAGATGCATCCACGCTTGGGAGGCCAAGGTGGGAGGATCACTTGAGGTCAGCAGATCAGGAGTTCAAGACTAGCCTGGCCAACATGGTGAAACCCCATCTCTTAAAAAAAATAAAAAGACCATCCACGCTGGGGCTCCTTTTTTTTTTTTTTTTTTTTAGACAGTTTCCCTCTTGTTGCCGAGGCTGGAGTGCAATGGTGCAATCTCGGCTCACCGCAACCTCTGCCTCCGGGCTTCGAGCAATTCTCCTGCCTCAGCCTCCAGAGCAGCTGGAATCACAGCTGTGCATGACCGTGGCCAACTAGTTTTTGTAGTGTTTTTGTTTTGTTTTTTGAGATGGAGTCTCACTTCTTCACCTGGCGGGTGTGCAGTGGCATGACCTTGCTGCTGTGACCTCTGCCGCCCAGGTTCAAGAAATTCTCCTGCCTCAGCCTCCAGAGTAGCTGGAAATACACGCGCCTGCCACTGTGCCTGGCTAATTTTTGTATTGTAGTGGAGACAAGGTTTCACCGTTTTGGCCAGGCTGGTCTTTGAACTCCTAACCTCGTGATCCACCTGCCTCAGCCTCCCAAAGTGCTGGGATTACAGACATGAGCACCTCACCTGGCTTTTTTTTTTCCTTGAGACAGAGTTTTGCTCTCGTTGCCCAGGCTGGAGTGCAATGGCATGATCTTGGCTTACTGCCACCTCCACTTCCCAGGTTCAAGTGATTCTCCTGCCTTAGCCTCCCAAGCAGCTGGGATTACAGTCACCTGCCACCACATCCCGCTAATTTTTTGTATTTTTAGTAGAGATGGGGTTTCACCATGTTGGCTAGGCTGGTCTTGAACTCCTGACCTTGTGATTCACCCACCTTGGCCTCCCAAAGTGGTGAGATTACAGGTGTGAGCCACCGCACCTAGCAATTTTTGTAGAGACGGGGTTTCTCCATGTTGCCCAAGCTGGTCTCCTGTTCCTGGCTCAAGCAATCCTCCTGCCTCGGCCTTCCAAAGGGCTGGGATTACAGGCATGAGCCTCTATGCCTGGCCAGCTCTGCCTTCCTTAGCTCACAGTCTGATGGCAGAGACATGGCCTCACCCACAGAAGCCCTCAGTCTGATGGAGGAGTTGTGGCTCTGATTTCAGGGGCTTCCATTTGATGGGAGAGGTATGTCCCTACCTTGAGGGGTTCCCAGTCTGATGATGGAGACATGAACCTATCTTCAAGAGTCTCCAGTCTGATTGGGGAGGCAAGGTTCAACCTTTAAAAGCCCCCTGTCTAATGGAGGAGACGTAGGCCTGCCTTTAAGGGTCTCCAGTCTGACGAGGGAGGCATAGTCTAAATTTCAAGGGTCTCCAGTCTGATGGGGGAGGCAGTCTAAACTTCAAGGCCCCCAGTCCAACACAGGAGGTGTGGCCCTAACTTACAAGGTCCCAGTCTGCTGAAGGAGACATGAGCCTTCCTTCTAAGGGCCCCCATCTGATGGGGGAGGCACAATGCAACCGCAGGCACAGCTCAGCTCCTGAACTTGCAGGAAGCCTGGTGGCCAAAGGCATATCCTCGGAGCCTTGAGGTTCAAACCCAGGCCCTGTCCTTCCCTCACCCTGGAGGTCGGGGAGCCTCCTTTACCTGTAAATGGGGCAGTGACAGAGCATGTGCGCCGGAGGGTGTTTGTGGACCTAGTGGGTGTCACCCCATTCCCAGATAGGGAAACAGGCTCAGGGAGCCCCGCAGTGAAGCTGGAACTGGCAAACACTGGAGAAATGGCATGGCCCCTCTTCTCCTGTAAGCCTAGGCTGGGGCAAGCAGCGGGCTCCAGCAGGAGGGGTCCCCGCCGCCCCTCCTCCCCGTCCCTCTGATGTGCTCAGGCAGCCAGGCAGCCCCAGAGGAGTTGATGGAGGAGAGCTGGGATGAGGGCTGACAGCTCCCGAAGACAGGATGACAGACACAGGCTGGTGGGGAACGGGTACTGTCGGCAGGATGGGGGAAGGGCAGGCTTCAGAGGGAGAGGGAAGGGGACCCTGGGAGGTGGGGCAGGGCAGGGAGGGGTCCCCCGCTGATCAGCAGGGACATGGCTGTGCCTGCTCCTCCACTCCCTCAGTCCTGGGAACCCCCAAGAGGGAATTGGGGGCCAAGAGCAGAACTGCCTCTGAAACACAGGGTGAGAGAACAAAGCTTCCCAGGGAAAAAAAGAAAAAAACCCCACAAAATTCCAGTAGCACATGAAATTGTGGGTGTGTGGCGGGAGGGAGGAGGTGGAACCTGGGGCTCCCTGAGCGCATTTCCTCATTGGGGGATGGGGTGATGACTATTCAGCCCCTTTATGAATACCCCCAACATGCCAAATGGTTTTGGGGGGCTGGGATGCAGGCACCAATCTTTTTGGGATGGGAGTCTCTCGCTCAGTTGCCCAAACTGGATGGAGTTGCAATGGTGCGATCTTGGCTCACTGCAACCTCTGCCTCCCAGGTTCAAGCGATTCTCCTGCCTCAGCCTCCTGAGTAGCTGGGATTACAGGTACCTACTACCATGCTCCGGTAATTTTTGTATTTTTAGTAGAGGCGGGTTTTCACCATGTTGGCCAGGCTGGTCTGAACTCCTGACCTCAGGTGATCCACCTGCCTTGGCCTCCGAAAATGCTGGGATTACAGGCATGAGCCACCATGCCTGGCCCGAATAAACTTTTACTGTGTATGATTTACCCAGTCTATGGTCTGTGAAAGCAGCAGCAAACGGACAAATACACGGGTTGCTGGCAAGGTCTCTGCAGGTAAGAAGCAGAGAGTGTCTTCTGGCCAACAGCTGTGAGAGTCTGAATGCTGTCAACAATCACAAGGGTTTGGAGGCAGGTTCTTCCCCAGCTGGGCCTTCAGATGACACCCCAGCCCAGGCCTCAGCCTCTCCCTCCCAAGTAGCCAGGATTCCAGGCACACACCACCACACCCATCTAATTTTTGTATTTTTCTTTTTGAGTCAGTCTCTTGCTCTGCCACCCAGGCTGGACTGCAGTGGCGCAATCTCAGCTCACTGCAACCTCTGACTCCCAGGTTCAGGTGATTCTCTTGCCTCAGCCTCCCAAGTAGCTGGAATTACAGATGACTGTCATGCCTGGGTGAGTTTTTTTTTTGAAATGGAGTTTCGCTCTTGTACCCAGGCTGGAGTGCAATGGCGCGATCTCGGCTCTCCGCAACCTCCACCTCCTGGGTTCAGGCAATTCTCCTGCCTCAGCCTCCCGAGTAGCTGGGATTACAGGCACGCGCCACCATGCCCAGCTAATTTTTTGTATTTTTAGTAGAGACGGGGTTTCACCATGGTGACCAGGATGGTCTCGATCTCTTGACCTCGTGATCCACCTGCCTCGGCCTCCCAAAGTGCTGGGATTACAGGCTTGAGCGACTGCGACCAGCCACTGGGTGAGTTTTTTGTATTTTTAGTAGAGACAGGGTTTCTCCATGTTGGCCAGGCTGATCTTGAACTCCTGACTTAGCTGACCCGTCTGCCTCGGCCTCCGAAAGTGCTGGGATTACAGGCGTGAGCCACCGCGCCCGGCCTGGCCGTCTTGATTGCATACTTGCTGGACGTTAAAGCAGAAGACCTGATGAAACCACACCCAGCTGTTGTTTTTAAGTTGCTCAATTTTAATTTCTTATGCGGCAGCAGAAAACACAGGGAGATGGGCGATAACGCCCCCACCAGGCATCCCCCCGCAGCCGTCAGGACCCACTCACCTGCTTCGTCCTCATCACCACCACCTTTGGCGTCCGTTAACTTTATTTGAACATAACACATTAAAGTTCTTTTGGGCCGCGCGCGGTGGCTCAAGCCTGTAATCCCAGCTCTTTGGGAGGCTGAGGCGGTTGGATCACGAGGTCAAGAGATCAAGACCAACCTGGTCAACATGGTGAAACCCTGTCCCTGCTAAAAATACAAAAAATTAGCTGGGCATGGTGGCGCGTGCCTGTAATCCCAGCTACTCAGGAGGCTGAGGCAGGAGAATTGCCTGAACCCAGGAGGCGGAGGTTGCGGTGAGCCGAGATCGCGCCATTGCACTCCAGCCTGGGTAACAAGAGCGAATCTCCGTCTCAAAAAAAAAAAAGTTCTTTTGGCCATGCAGTGGTTCACGCCTGTAATCCCAGCACTCTGGGAGGCCGAGGCGGGCGAATCACTTGAGTTCATGAGTTTGAGACCAGCCTGGCAACATGGTGAAACCCCATCTCTACTAAAAATGCTGAAATTAGCTGGGTGTGCTGGTGTGTGCCTGTAATCCCAGCTACTCTGGAGGCTGAGAGGAGAATCACTTGAACTTGGGAGGTGGAGGTTGCAGTGAGCCACTGCACTCCAGGGTGATACTGTGAGACTCAACGTTTCAAAAAAAAACAAAAGAAATTAAAATAAGAAGGTGTGTTGGAAGTGGGAGCTCAATCTTGCTTCTGCCAAGTGCTCAGGGGACACACACAGGTTCCTTCCCTCTCTGTACTACCCCTGCCGAGGAGGGGAACTTCCCAGCAGAACTTTCTACCAAGAGAGCCGGTGAGGTCATCCTTGTTGAGTATGTAGAGCTCAGCTCCTTTGAAGGCAAACTGTAGCACCTCTTATTTTTTAAAATTATTTTCTGAGATAGAATCTCACTATGTTGCCCAGGCTGGAGTGCAGTGGTGTGACTTCAGCTCCCTGTAATTTCTACCTCCCAGCTTCACGGGATTCGCCTTCCTCAGCCTACTGAGTACTGGGGTTACAGGTGCCCACCACCTTTTTGTATTTTTTTTTTTTCGCTCATCTGCAACTGTCTTGATCAGGTTATATTTTTGCATTTTCAGTAGAGACGGGGTTTCACCATGTTGGCCAGGCTGGTCCTGAACTCCTGACCTCAGGTGATCTGCCCGCCTCGACCTCCCAAAGAGCTGGGATTACAGGCGTGAGCCACCGCACCCAGCCTGTAGAATGTTTTAAAAAGAACACTATGAACCGTCTTGGAGGAGGCAGTTCCATTCCTGGCTGTGTATTCTGAGGTATCTGCCCATATTCATAAGGACACACCCATGAGGAAGTTTTTTGTGACACTGTGTTTAGTAGCAAAATCATGGGGAAGGGACCCAATGTCCCCAGTATGGGGCGGCTGACCTCCGGCATATATAATGGAATGGTATGCTGTGCTTAAAAGGCCCAGACTCCAGCTGGGTGTGGTGGCTCATGCCTGGAATCCCGGCACTTTGGGAGGCGAAGTCAGGACTGTTTGAGGCCAGGAGTTTGAGACCAGCCTGGGCAACATAGTGAGAATCTCTACCAAAAAATTTTAAAAAATCAGGCAGGTGTGGTGGCTCTGCCTCTAGTCCCAGCTACTTGGGAGGCTGAGGTGGGAGGATCACTTGAGCCAGGGAGATTGAGGCTGCAGTGAGCTGTGACTGCACCACTGCACTCCAGCCTTGGGGAGAGAGCAAGATCCTGCCCGAAAGAAAAAAAAAAAAGCCTCAGCCCAGAACAGGAACTGTGGCATGTGCCTGTAATCCCAGGATTTTGGGGGCCGAGGCAGGCAAGCTGGTTGAAGACAGGTGATCGAGTCCGGACTGGGCGACATGGGCAGACCCTGTTTCTCAATTGGTTGTTTTTTTTTTGAGATGGAGTCTTGCTCTGTCACCCAGGCTGGAGTGCAGTGGCGTGATCTTGGCTCCCTGCAGCCTCAGTCTCCTGGGTTCAAGCAATTCTCCTGCCTCAGCCTCCCAAGTAGCTGGGATTACAGGCCGACACCATGACGCCTGGCTAATTTTTGTATTTTAGTAGAGAGATGGTTTCACCGTGTTGGCCAGGCTGGTCTCGAACTCCTGACCTTGTAATCCGCCCGCCTGGGCCTCCCAAAGTGCTGCGATTACAGGCGTGAGCCGCCATGGCCGGACTCAATTTTTTTTTTTTTAAAGAAATAAATTTAAAAAAAAAAGAAGAGGGCTGGGCGCTGTGGCTCACGCCTATAATCCCAGCACTTTGGGAGGCCGAGGCGGGTGGATCACGAGGTGAAAAGATCGAGACCATCCTGGTCAACAAGGTGAAACCCCGTCTCTACTAAAAATACAAAAAATTAGCTGGGCATGGTGGCGCGTGCCTATAGTCCCAGCTACTCAGGAGGCTGAGGCAGGAGAATTGCCTGAACCCAGGAGGCGGAGGTTGCGGTGAGCGGAGATCGCGCCATTGCACTCCAGCCTGGGTAACAAGAGCGAAACTCCGTCTCAAAAAAAAAAAAAAACAAAAGGAGAAAAGAACAAAGCCCAGACTGTAAGCCTCGGCACACTCAGGTGACAACTAAGTCTAAAAATCTGGGTCAGGCACAGTGGCTCATGCCTGTGACCCCAGCACTTTGTGAAGCTGAGGCAGGAGGATTGCCAGAGCCCATGAATTCAAGGTCCCCCGGGCAACATGGCGAAACCCAGTCTCTCTTAAATATACACAAGTTACCCAGGAATGGTGGCACACACCTGAGGTCCGAGATAATCTCGAGGCTGAGGTGGGAGGATCACCTGAGCCCAGGAGTGAGATCCTGTCTCAAAAAAAAAAAAAAAAAAGCCTCTGTGGGCCACGCCTGTAATCCCAGTACGCCTGGAGGCTGAGGTGGGCAGATCACGAAGTCAGGAGTTCAAGACCATCCTGGTCGACACAGTGAAACCCCATCTCTACTAAAAATATAAAAATTAGCCGGGCGTGGTGGCGGGTGCCTGTAATCCCAGCTACTCGGGAGGCTGAGGCAGGAGAATCCCTTGAATCCAGGAGGTGGAGGTTGCAGTGAGCTGAGATCGCACCACTGCACTCCTGCCTGGGTGACAGAGCAAGGCTCTGTCTCAAAGAAACAAAACAAGCCTCTGTGGACCAGCACTGGAATGACGCTAACAGAGACCTTGTCCTGGGCTTTCTCATCAGGCTCCAGGAGAGAGAGGCAGCCCGGGCTGGCTGGCAGGTTTCCTTTTATTGGTTCTGACAGTCTGTGGAAGGAAGATATGAGGCCGTCTAGAGGCCAGCAGGTTCACCCCATCCTCCAAACGCCACCACCCTGAAGTAGTGACGGAAGCTGAGATTCCAGGGATGTCGCAGCCCTGAGCACAGTGACAGGTAGGGACGGGTGGGGCAGGAGGAGCAAGGGTCCCCGACGTGTTGAGAGGCTGGCGAGGGCAGAGAAAAGAGACATCCTGGGGCTGACGCCCTTGTTGGCCCTATGCGCTTGCAGCACGCTGGCGCTTGTCCTTTGGGGCTCCGGTCACGTCCAAGCCTCTTGCCCCGACCACCTGCGACGCTGGCCTCGATGTGGCGGAAGCTGGTCTTAGAGCCTGACCCGGTGCGGGGGTCCTAGGACGGCTCAGTTGCTACCGTTGCTGTCGTCACTGTCCAGGTATGCGCCCAGCTGGCTCAGGGAGGACGCGCCGGGCGTCGGGGGTGCAGGGTCGGCCTCCTTCCTGCTCTGCGGGGGTCCTGGGGGGAGAGTGAGAGTTAGCCCATCTCAGCTCCAGGCTGGACGGGCCAGGGACAAGGCCTGGAGCACGGAGCCGGCCACCTCTGCGGGTTTGCAAGGCCCAAGGGTGACGGCATGCGAATGGCCTGGCCTTTCTGGATGGCACCTGATGGGACCTGTCACAGAGTCACATTGGCACACTCTGGACTCGACAGCTCCGCTTCTGAAGGAGGACCCGCGGAAGCCCCTGCCAAGGCAGGCAGCATGCACTGCAAAAACTGGAAATGGCGCCAAGTTCAAAGTCCAGTCACTGAGGACCTAACTGCCCTAGGAAAAATCCCACTAAGGCAATGAAGAGGGACAGATTCTAGGCCCAGCTGTGAAAGCCACTCTGACCTTCAGTCTCTTCCTCTGACAAAATGGATAATTGTCGGGGGGAAACCCTGCAAGTGCCGTGGCAAGGATCTGAAGCCTCAGCCTGCTCCCATATAAATGCTAACTTAGAAAAGAATTAGAAATGTAGGCCCATAATTAACCCTTTCTATAATCATATAGAACCCTATGGTTACTCACCTGTAATCATAAAGATACATATTCAGCATAACCATTCATTTTACTAATGATTATTGGGTTATGAAGCATGGAACTGAGGTGACATCGTGAACAAAGTGACCCCAGGGCAAGATGCTCCAAGCCTCTGTTACCGGGCATAAGGCTGCTGGAGGGCGCCTCGGCTGTGCAGGAGCCCCAGAGCTGGGAAGGCGCCCTCTGGTTAGCCAGCTAGGGACGTTGTCTAAAATGTCCTCGCCTCGGCTCCTTGAAAGTCCCGGACCCTTATCTCCAAGACACGTGATTTATCTGACCCTATCACCGACCTCCACTACCTCAGCCACCTTCCCTGCCCACTGCTTGTACTCGAGTGTCCAGACACTCAGGGTGACTGCTGGCCTCCGCGCTTTGGCTGGCAGTGACCCCCGGGCCCAAAATCTCGTCTCTTTCTTGGTGTCTTGTGGGTTTTATTTCCACAGCTTCTCATCTCCACACTAGCAGAGAGGGGCTCACAGGACCCCGTAGGGCTGGACCCTACAAATAATTTTTTTTTTGAGATGGAGTCTTGCTCTGTCACCCAGTCTGGAGTGCAATGGTGTCATCTTGGTTAATGCAACCTCTGCCTCTGGGGTTGAAGTGATTCTTCTGTCTCAGCCTCCCATGTAGCTGGGATTACAGGCGCATGCCACCGTACCTGGCTGATTTTTGTATTTTTTTTTTTGAGACAGAGTTTTTCTGTTGTTACCCAGACTAGAGTGCAATGGCATGATCTCGGCTCACCGCAACCTCCGCCTCCTGGGTTCAGGCAATTCTCCCGCCTCAGCCTCCCGAGTAGCTGGGATTACAGGCACGTGCCACCATGCCCAGCTAATTTTTTGTATCTTTAGTAGAGACGGGGTTTCACCATGTTGACCAGGATGGTCTTGATCTCTTGACCTCGTGATCCACCCGCCTCAGCCTCCCAAAGTGCTGGGATTACAGGCGTGAGCCACTGCGCCCGGCTGGTTTTTGTATTTTTAATGGAGATGGGGTTTCAGTATGTTGGCCAGGCTGGTCTTTAACTCCCGATCTCAGGTGATCCGCCCGCCTCAGCCTCCCAAAGTGCTGGGATTATAGGCGTGAGCCACTGTGCTTGGACAATTTTTTTTTTTTTTTTTTGAGATGGAGTCTCGCTCTGTCGCCCAGGCTGGAATGCAGTGGCACAATCTTGGGTCACTGCAACCTCTACCTCCCGGGTTCAAGGAATTCTTCTGCCTCAGCCTCCCAAGTAGCTGGGATTATAGGCATCTGACATCATGCCCGGCTAATTTTTGTAATTTTTAGAGACGGGGTTTCACCATGTTGGCCGGGCTGGTCTTGAACTCTTGACCTTAAGTGATCCACCCACCTCGTCCTCCCAAAGTGTTTGGATTACAGGTGTGAGCCACCATGCCCAGCCAAATGGCATAATTTTTATCAGTACTGACGAAAATGTCTCAAGCGTCTCCAAGGCTCGCCGGGAGCCAGGTTCTACTCGATTGCCAGCACTCACAGAATCAACTCAAACCTGGGGACCGATCCCACCTACGTGAGGTGCGTCCCCTTAGCTGCATTTTACAGGACAGGACACTGAGACCCTGCTGGGGGGAAGTCCTCGGCCAAGGCCATAGGATAAGCCAATGGAAATTGCAGGGATCTGCCCCCGGGCTGCTCCACTCTGAATTCTGGCCATGCTGACCGCACCCCAATCCTCCATCCACCTGGGGCTGGGGTGTGGGGCTCTCACCCCTGCAGAGCACCAGGTGTGTGACAGTAGAGACGCGCATGCTGTAGAGACAGCCCGGGAGGGGGACGGGGCAGCCTGGCATCTGTGGACAGGGAAGGCCGCATAGGGAAGCACGGATTTGACATTTATTTTACACACTCCCACGTGACTTGGGCTTTAAAAGCAAGCATTGGCTCCTTTTGTAAACAAAAGACAACAAGAAGCCGCCTGACTTCTCTACTCACCATTAATTGGTCCTGTGGGGCTCAGATGCTGCCCCTCACCTACCCAGTGAAGGCTCCCTAATTGCACTGGGAGCGCTGCCGCCACCTAGAGGCCACGATAGAAACCGCGCCCGGCTCTGGAAACCCGGTGACCTTACCTGGGGCTGGGGCCGCCTGGGGCTGCCTGTTGCTGCGGTCCGGGTTGGCCTTTGCCTTTTTCAGCACGACCAGCCCCGACAGCGGGGGCCGGCTGCCCAGGCTGCCAATGCTCTGCTCCCAGATCTCCACCTTCCTCTTGGGCTTTGGGGTCTGTAGGTGATAGGGACATGTGAGGGGGGTCTGGCCCCTGTGCCCCCAACCCCTACTCACTGCTCCACTGACCACATTCCTCTTCTGCTCTAAACTCCTCTATGGCTCCCCACTGCCCTAGGCTAAGCACTAAAGGCCTCTGCCCATTCTCCATCCCACATAACCTGGTCTGGCACTTCCTGAATCACACTGTGGCTTCTCATCTTCATGCCTTTACCCATGCTATTCCCTTTACCAGGGGTGTCCCCTTTTCCACACACTCCCTTGGTGAACTCCTACTCGCCCTTCAATACCCAACATAAAACACCCCTCCTCTGAGAAGCCCATCATGATTCAAGCTCACATGCAGGCTGCATGTCCATGCTCACTGTGCCCTCTGCTGGCTGTTATAACTCTCTCCCTAACTCGTGAGCCTGTCTTCCCCACTGCTGGTTCTGCAGTGCCATAAACAACTCTCAGTACAAGAAGGTGCTTAATCAATGTACTTGAGGGAACAAGTGAAAATGGAGGAGGCTGCTTGGAGGAAGGGTTAGGGACAGGTAGAAAAGGGTCAGCACGACCTCCAGCTCCCTAATTGCAACAGAAGGGCCCCTTTAATCTATTTTATTAAAAAAAAATTTTTTTTTAGAGGGTCTCACTCTATTACCCAGGCTGGAGTGCAGTGGTGCAATTACAGCTCACTGCAGCCTCGAACTCCTGGGCTCAAGTGATCCTCCTGCCTCAGCCTCCTGCAGGAGCACGCCACCATGGCAGGCTAACATTTTTATCTTTCATAGAGATAGGGTCTCGCTATGTTGCCCAGGCTGGTCTTGAACTCCCGGTTCAAGCGATCCTCCCATTTCAGTGTCCCAAAGAGCTGGGATGACAGGTGTGAGCCAGACGGAGTCTTTCTGTCACTCAGGCTGAGGGACCTCTGCTCACTGCAACCTCCGCCTCCCGGGTTCAAGAAATTCTCCTGCCCCAGCCTCCCAAGTACCTGGGAGTACAGGCACCCACCACCACGCCCAGCTAATTTTTGTTTTTTTAATAGAGATGGGGTTTCACCATGTTGGCCAGGCTGGTCTTGAACTGTTTCAAGTTCTGTGCAGCTCTGTGAACTGTGTTACTCTGTTTTATGTTTAAATAGAGGACTGGGTTAAGGAAGTCCTGGTGGGTGCTCTGCTCTCATGGAGCTCATCATGTGGGGAGAGGGAGGGACAAGGAGACCAGTACCCAAGGCAACATCCATCTGGGTGAGAGTGAAGCCAGGGTACGTGAGCCTGAACTGTGAGGATGAGTTTCTCGGAGGAAGGGTGTCTTGCATTGGGTATTGAAGGGTGAGTAGGAGTTCACCGAGCGAAGGGGGCATCCCAGGTAAAGGAGATGGCATGGGTAAAGGCGTGGAGATGAGAAGCCACAGTGTGATTCAGGAAGTGCCAGGGCAGCGCATATGAGGGATGGAGAAAGGACAGTGGCTTTCAGTGTCCAGCTGAGGGTGGGGGTGTGTGGTCTGTGAAGGTGTCGGAGAGGCCTCCTTCAAGTCGTGGCTCTGGACTGATTTCAGAATGAGGAGAAAACGTGAAAGGCACAGACATCCAGGTGCAGTGGCTCACGCCTGTCATCCCAACACTGGGAGGCTGAGGTGGGTGGATCACTTGAGGTCAGGAGTTCGAGACCAGCCTGGCCAACACGGGGAAATCCTGTCTCTACTAAAAAGAAAATACAAAAATTAGCCAGGTGTGGTAGCACGTGCCTGTAATCCCAGCTACTCAGGAGACTGAGGCAGGAGAATTGCTTTATCCTGGGAGGTGGAGGTTACAATGAGCCAAGATCGCACCAATGGACTCCAGCCTGGGTGACAGAGTGAAACCTTGTCTCAAAAAAAAAAAAAAGTGACATAGGTTAGTTCCGAAAACTTTTTTTTTTTTTTGAGATGAAGTCTCACTTGTCACCCAGGCGAGAGTGCAGTGGCGTGATCTCAGCTCACTGCAACCTCTGCCTTCCCAGTTCAAGCAATTCTCCTGCCCCAGCCTCCTGAGTAGCTGGGATTACAGGCGCCCACCACCACACCTGACTAATTTTTGCACTTTTAGCAGAGACAGGGTTTCGCCATGTTGGCCAGGCTGGTCTCAAACTCCTGACCTCACATGATCCACTAGCCCAGGCCTCCCAAAGTGCTGGGATAACAGGTGTGAGCCACCGCGCCCGGCCAGTTCCCAAAACTGTTTCTACAGGTGGTACTCATCATCATTAGACTGAACTAAGGATTGGGAGGCCAAGGTGGGAGGACTGCTTGAGGCCAGAAGTTTGAGACCAGCCTGAGCAACACACAGACTAGTCTTTAAAAACAAAACAAAACAAAAACCAGAAAGAAAATTAAGAATGAGCTGGGCATGGTGGCATGCACCTGTGGTCCCAGCTCCTTGGGAGGCTGAGGTGAATCATTTGAGCCCAGGAGGTGGAGGCTGCAGTGAGCTGTTACTGTGTCACTGCACTCCAGCCTGGGTGACAGAGCAAGATCTCATGTGTAAAAGAAAAATAAAATAGTCGGGTGCGGTGGCGCGTGCCTGTGGTCCCAGCTACTTGGGAGGCCAAGGCGGGAGGATCGCTTGAGCCCAGGAGTTCTGCGCTGTAGTGCGCTGTGCCGATCTGTGTCCGCACTAAGTTCGGCATCAATATGGTGACCTTCCGGGAGCGGGGACCACCAGGTTGCCTAAGGAGGGGTGAACCGGCCCAGGCTGGAAACAGAGCAGGTCAAAACTCCCGTGCTGATCAGTAGTGGGATCGTGCCTGTGAGTAGCCACTGCACTCCAGCCTGGGCAGCATAGCGAGACCCCGTCTCTAAATAAATAAATAAAAATTTAAAAAATAAATAAAATAAAATAAACCAAGAAAAAGCAAGTGTGGAGATACTGCTTCCTGTAGAAGTTAGGGTGAAGGTCTGACAAGTCTGGATAAAGGTGTATCGGGTAAAACCAAATAAAACAGCTGCTGTCAAATCAGGTGCTGGCAAAAGACTGAGGGAAATCGTTAAAGGTCTGACTGCCGTCAAAGCAGCTGCACGCTCTTGATTCACTTTTTTATTTTTATTTTTTGAGATGGAGTTTCACTCTTGTTGCCCAGGCTGGAGTGCAATGGCGCCACCTCGGCTCACCGCAGTCTCCGCCTCCTGGGTTCAGGCAATTCTCCTGCCTCAGCCTCCCGAGTAGCTGGGACTACAGGCACACCCCCATGCCCAGCTAATTTTTGTATTTTTAGTAGAGACGGGGTTTCACCATGTTGACCAGGATGGTTTCGATCTGTTGACCTCGTGATCCACCCGCCTCGGCCTCCCAAAGTGCTGGGATTACAGGCGTGAGCCACCCCGCCCGGCCCGATTCACTTTTTTAAACAGAGAGGGCGTTGTAGACAATGAATTCTGGGAGTGGTTTATGTAAGAACCACAGTGTGAGAAGTCCAACCAGGGGATACAGCTGCAAAGAAAATGTCTTCTAAAAACGTGTCTCGGGGTTTTTAAGACCTGGTGGCTGATGCCTGTAATCCCTATGCCTTTAGAGGCCAAGGCGGGAGAACTGCTTGAAGCCAGGAGCTTGAGACCCGCCTGGGCAACACAACAAGACCGCGTCTCTGCAAAAACAATTTGAAAAACCAGGAGGTGGGCGCCATGACTCACGCCTGTAATCCCAGCACTTTGGGAGGCCGAGGCAGGTGAATCACCTGAGGTCAGGAGATCGAGACCAGTGTGGCCAACAAGGTGAAACCCCGTCTCTACTAAAAATACAAAAATAGCTGGGCATGGTGGCGGGTGCCTGTAATCCCAGCTACTCGGGAGGCTGAGGCTGGAGAATTGCTTGAACCAAGGAAGCAGAGAATGTAGTGAGCCAAGATCGTGCCACTCTACTCCAGCCTGGGCAGCAAGAGTGAAATTGTCTTTAAAAAAAAAAAAAGGCCAGGCACAGTGGCATACGCCTGTAATCCCAGCACTTTGGGAGGCCGAGGCAGGTGGATCATGAGGTCAAGAGATGGAAACCATCCTGGCCAACATGGTAAAACTCCATCTCTACTAAAATTGCAAGGAATTGCCAGGTGTGGGGGCAAGCACCTGTAATCCCAGCTACTCAGGAGGCTGAGGCAGAAGAATCACTTAAACCCAGGAGATGGAGGCTGCAGTGAGCTGAGATTGCCCCACTTACTTCAGCCAGGTGACAGAGTGAGACTCCGCTTCAAAAAAAAAAAGACAGCCGGGCGCGGTGGCTCAAGCCTGTAATCCCAGCACTTTGGGAGGCCGAGGCGGGTGGATCACGAGGTCAACAGATCGAGACCATCCTGGTCAACATAGTGAAACCCCATCTCTACTAAAGATACAAAAAATTAGCTGGGCCCGGTGGCGCGTGCCTGTAATCCCAGCTACTCGGGAGGCTGAGGCAGGAGAATTG
>CM052668.1:2955574-3067339 GCA_028533165.1 Leontopithecus rosalia | reverse complement strand
GACAAGAAAAATTATTCAGGCATAGTGGTGCGTGGCAGTGGTCCCAGCTACTCAGGAGACTGAGGTGAGAGGATTGCTTGAGTTCAGGAAGCGGAGGCTGCAGTGAGCTGGGACTGCACGGACACACTCCAGCCTGAACAACAGAGCAAGACCCTATGTCAAAAAAAGCAAAAAAGAAAGAACATTCATTTCTGTGTGTCTGTGTTATCGGTTTATGAGGCTCCACTTTAACTGCCTTCTTCAGTCAACAAACCACAGTGGCCGAGGCCACCTTGCATGAGTCAGCTGTGGCGGAAAATGCTGGTCACCCCCTAAACTCCTTCCTCCCTCCTGTTTTTTTTTTTTAAGTCTCCCTCTGTTGCTCAGGCTGGAGCACAGTGGCGTGATCTTGGCTCACTGCAACCTCCGCCTCCCAGGTTCAAGCGATTCTCCTGTCTCACCCTCCCCAGTAGCTGGGATTACAGGCATGTGCCACCACACCTGGCTAATTTTTGCTTTTAGTAGTGACAGAGGTTTCGCTGTGTTGGCCAGGCTGCTTGAACTCCTGACCTCAGGTGATTCACCCGCCTCGGCCTCCCAAAGTGCTGGTGGCCTGAGCCACAGCGCCTGGCGTCCCGAGCCACAGCGCCTGGCGTCCCTCTGTTCTAGTTAGCAGGACAGCCAGGCACAGGCCAGCTGCAGGATGCATCTCACAGCTTCCCTTGCAGCCAGATGGGGCCTTGTGACTACGCTGTGGCCTATGGCACAAGAGAATTGAGGTGGGCCACATCCGAGACTGGGTGGTCCTCCACACACCCTTCGCCTTCCCTCGGCCGGACGCTGAGGGTGCTCTGAGCCAGCTGTGACCACAGCGCAGGAAGCCGTGCTCCAGAAGGAAGGAGCCTGAATCCCTGAGTGACTCCATGGAGCAGAGCTGCCTGGAAGCCCTAGACTGTCGGCCCAGAACTGTTACGTGATTGAGGAATCAACTTCTGTTCTTTTTTTACATTCCCTTCTTTCAGCAGCTTAAACAGGGGGTGGCAAATTACGGACCCATAGCCTGCCACCTGCTTCAGTAAATTAAGTTTTTGTTTACTTATTTATTTATTTATTTTGAGACAAAGTCTCACTCTGTCATCCAGGCTGGGGTGCAGAGGCGTGATCTTGGCTCACTGCAAACTCCACCTTCTGGGTTCAAATGATTCTCCTGCCTCAGCCTCCCGAGTAGCTGGGATTACAGGCGTGAACCACTGCACTCAGCCTTAATTTCTGTTAATTTTAGACAGGGTCTCACTCTTGCTCAGGCTGGAGTTCAGTGGTGCTGATACCGCCAATACCACTGCAGCCTTGACCTTCTGGGCTCAAGTGATCCTCCTGCCTTGGCCTCTCAAGTAGCACCACAACCCATGGCTAATTTTTGTAATTTTGTAAAGAAGGGGTCTAACTTTGTTGCCCAGACTGGTCTCAAACTCATGGCCTCAAGCGATCCTCCTGCCTTGGCCTCCCAAAATGCTGGCATTACAGCCATGAACCACTGCATCCAGCCTATAAATTAAGTTTTATTGGCACCACACCACGCCCCCTTATTTACACCATCGTGGCTGCCCTGGGCTACAGCCTCAGACTGGCCTTTTAAGAAAAAGTCAAGCAGACTCCTGGCTTCAGCTGTCCCTAGGTCAGCCAGGAGCCCCCGGGGACCCATGCAGCCCCCTCACCTCATCCAGGATGGCGGTGGGGTTGGGCCGAGGGCCCGGCTGGAGGGGCACAGGAGCAGCCTCATCCTCTGAGTCGGAGTCTTCCAGCAGTCTTCGCTTCCTGGATTCCTCCAACAGGGCCCTGTGGGATGGGAGATGGGAGCTTGGACGTGCTCTGCACGGGGGACAGTGTCTGGTATGCGCCTGCTGGGGTGGCGAGGGGCCTGGGTGCCTGGAGACCCCTTCCTGCCCTTGGCGAGCAGGGGTGGGACTGAGTAGAAGATGCAAAGATTATTATTATTATTATTATTTGAGATGGATTCTCGATCTGTAGCCCAGGCTGGAGTGCAGTGGTGTGATCTCGGCTCACCGCAACCTCCACCTCCCGGGTCGCCATTCAGGCAATTCTCCTGCTTCAGCCTCCCAAGTAGCTGGGATTACAGGCATAAGCCACCACGCCCAGCTTATTTGTGTATTTTTCAGTAGAGAAAGGGTTTCACCATGTTGACCAGGATGGTCTTGAACTCCTGACTTCATGATCTATCTGCCTTGGCCTCCCAAAGTGCTGGGATTACAGGGGTGAGCCACAGCGCCCTGCCTACATTTCTTTTTTTTTAGAGACAAGGTCTTACTCTGTCACCCAGGGTGGGGTGCAGTGGCACTATCAGAGCTCACTGCAACCTCGACCTCCTGGGCACAAGTGATCCTCCCCACTCAGCTTCCTGGGTAGCTGGATCCATAGGCGTGTGCCCCTACACCTCATTTTTATTTCATTTTATATTTGAGATAGTCACTCTGTTGCCAGGCTGGAGTGCAGTGGTGCAGTCTCAGCTCATTGCAACCTCCTCCTCCCAGATTCAAGCAATTCTTCTGCTTCATCCTCCCAAGTAGCTGAGATTACAGTTGCCTGCCACCATGCCTGGCTAATTTTTTTTTTTTTGGAGACAGAGTTTCGCTGTTGTTACCCAGAGTGGAGTGCAATGGCGCGATCTCGGCTCACTGCAACCTCCGCCTCCTGGGTTCAGGCAATTCTGCTTCCTCAGCCTCCCGACTAGCTGGGACTACAGGCGCGCACCACCATGCCCAGCTAATTTTTGTATTTTTAGTAGAGACGGAGTTTCATCTTGTTGACCAGGATGGTCTCGATCTCTTGACCTTGTGATCCACCCGCCTCGGCCTCCCAAAGTGCTGGGATTATAGGTGTGAGCCACCGGGCCCGGCCCAATTTTTTTTTTTGAGATAGAATTTCACTCTTGTTGCCCAGGCTGGAGTGCAATAGCGTGATCTCGGCTCACCGCAACCTCCGCCTCCCAGGTTCAAATGATTCTCCTGTCTCAGCTTCCCACATAGTTGGTATTACAGGTATGTGCCACTGTGTCCAGCTTATTTTGTATTTTTAGTAAAGACCGGGTTTCTCCGTGTTGGTCAGGCTGGTCTCGAACTCCTGACCTCAGGTGATCCACCCACCTCAGCATCCCAAAGTGCTGGGATTATAGGCATGAGCCACCACGCCCAGCCTATGCTTGGCTAATTTTTGTATTTTTTTTTTTTTTTTGAGACAGAGTCTTATTCTGTTGTCCAGGCTGGAGTGCAGTGATGCGATCTTGTGTCACTGCAACCTCCACCTACTGGGTTCAAGTGATTCTCCAGCCTCAGCCTCCTGAGTAGCTGGGACTACAGGCATGTGCCACTGTGTCCAGCTAATTCTTGTATTTTTAGTAGAGATAGGGTTTCGCCATGTTGGCCAGGATGGTCTCAAACTCCTGACGTGAGGTGATCCACCTGCCTCAGCCCCATGAAATGTTGGGTTTAGAGGTGTGAGCCAGTGTGCCCAGTCTACTTTTTATTTTTTTTCATTTTTATTTTTTAGATGGAGTCCTGCTCTATTGCCCAGGCTGGAGTTTAGCGGTACCATCTCGACTCACTGCAACCTCCGATTACTGGGTTCAAGCAATTCTCCTGTCTCAGCTTCCAGAGCAGCTGGGATTACAGCCATCCGCCACCACGCCCAGCTAATTTGTTTTTATATTTTTAGTATAAACGGGGTTTAGCCATGTGGGCCAGGCTGGTCTTGAAATCCTGATCTCAGGGGATCCACCTGCCTCGGCCTCCCAAAGTGCTGGACGACAGGCGGGAGCCACCGCACCGGGTCACAGCTTAGGGAGGGGAGACGAGGCACCGGGAAAGGAGGGGATCAGCACGAGGGCTCAGAGGTGGTCAGCGTCAAAGGCATTCACCACTTGGTGACAGGGGCTCATTCATACCTGTCATCCAGCACTTCGGGAGGCTGAGGTGGGAGGATTGCCTGAGGCCGAGTTCAGGACCAGCCTGGCCAACATGGCGAGGTCCTGTCTCTAGAAAAATAAAAACAATGAGCTGGGCATGGTGATGAGTCCTGTGGTCCCAGCTACCCAGAAGGCTGAGGCAGGAGGATTGCTTGAGCCCGGGAGACGGAGGCTACCGCGAGCTGACTGCACTCCAGCCTGGGTGACAGAGTGAGACCCTGGCTCAGAAAGACAGAAAAGAAAAGCATTCACCCAGGGGCCTGAGGCTGTGTCCTCAGAAGGTGGCTGGAGAGGGCGACCCTGGTCGGTGCCCAGGTGCCTGCACTGGGGCCCCGCTCAGTGGCACGACAGGCTCTGGACCTCAGCTGCTCCTGCAGACACCACGGTGTATGCGTGACCCTGCTTTCCTCTGGAGTCTGGAATCCCGGTATGGGCCAGGAAGGGTGCTGTGGGTCCAGGCTGCATAGGAACCCCTAACTGGGACTCCAGGCACTTCCCTGGTGACGGCGCCTCTCTCCAGACTTGTGCTGGGGATGCGGCGCGATCTCCGAGGCTCCAGCAGGAGAGGATCTGGAAGGCCTGGCCCCAAACACACCCCACAAGCCTTTGCCCTGTGCTGAATCTGCTGTGTCCTCTCGCTGTGACAAACCACAGCCATGTGGGCGACCATGTGCTGAGCCACTGAGCCTGGCAGTGGCCCAGGCACCCCTGAGACAGATGCTGCAAGGGACAAAGTGAGTTGGGCGGTGGGAAAGGGGTCCCTGCGAAGTGGGGGAAGGGTCCTGTGCAGAGGCAGCGCCCGCCGGTGCAGAGGCTGCGAGCCCGGGCCTGGGATGGGCTGGCCCCGACTCACGCGGTCTCCCGCTCGTCCTCCTCCTGCTCCTGCCTCCGCCGCTCCTCCTCGGACAGGCGGTGCTGCCGCAGCATGGCCTCAAAGTCCACGTGCGCCTGCCGCTGGTTCAGGTCCTTCAGCTCCTGCAGGTTCTCCAGCACCTCCATCTCCAGCTTGGAGTCCTTGGTCCGGTTCTCCAGCACCTGGTGGGCGTGGGGCAGAAGGACTGAATGCATGGCATCCCGGGCACACCCTGCCTGGCCTCGGGGGCTGCCAAAGGCCGTAGGAGGAAACCCCTTACCCCAATGTTTCCATCTGCTCAGGGAAGCCCCTGCCCATGCCCAGTGCTGTGCCCATTTCACAGGTGAGAACACTCAGGTCTGGGGCAGGAAAGTGACATCCACGGGGCTGAGCAGTGGTAGAGCCGGGATCTGAGCCCCTGGGCAGGGTCGGGTGGAAAGACTCCGGCTCTGAACTAAGGTGACCTGGACTTCCGGCCTGGTGCCATCTTTCAGTAAAAATAATAAGGCAACATTCAGCCAGGCATGGTGGCTCAGGTCTGTAATCCCAGCATTTAGGGAGGCCGAGGTGGGAGGATCACTTGAGGTCAGGTGTTAGAGACCAGCCTGGTCCACATGGTGAAACCCTGTCTCTACTAAAAATACAGGCTGTGTGTTACGGCTCACACCTGTAATCCCAGCACTTGGGGAGGCTGAGGAGGGTAGATCACTTGAGGTTAGGAGTTTGAGAGCAGCCTGGCCCACGTGGTGAAACCCTTCTCTACTAAAAATACAAAACTGGCTGGGAGTGGTGGCACACACCTGTAATCCCAGCTACTTGGGAGGCTGAGGCAGGAGAGTTGCTTGAACCTGGGGGACAGAGGTTGCAGTGAGCTGAGATCGCACCATGTACTCACACCTGAGTGACAGAGTGAGCCTCCATCTCAAAAAAGTAAATAAAAATAAAAATACAAAAATTAGCCGGGGTGGTGGCGCACACCTATAATCCCAGCTACTTGGGAGGCTGAGGTAGGAGAATCACTTGAACCTGGGGGACAGAGGTTGCAGTGAGCTGAGATCGTGCCAATGCACTCCAGCCTGGGTGGCAGAGCGAGACTTCATCTCGAAAAAAAAAAAAAATTAGGAAAAATGTAAAAAGACAACCTGAGCACCTACTGTACGCCGGGCTAACGCCTTACGCTGGGCCAAAACATTTCCATATGCAATCTCATTTAATCCTCACAATCCCCATTTTACAGAAAAGAAAACTGAGGCTGAGGGAGGCGAGTCTGGCAGCCACAGGCCTCTGAGAAGTGGCTTTGGAGCCAGGCTGGGCTGGGTGTGGAATCCTGACTGGCTGCTTCCCGATGCTATGAACTTGTGGTATTTACCCTTTGGAAAATGGGAATTCTGGTAGTTTTAAAATATATCCACAAACTCTCTGATGCTCCTCCCTTTAAGGGATGGAGGTAACTCCCCTCCCCTTTAGCAGGGGTCGGACGTGGCTACTTGCTCTAATGGGCTATGACAGAAGTAATGGCATGTCACTTCTGAGAACAGGACGTAAAAGCACAGGGCTTCCTGCATGCCCTCTCACTCCAGTCTGGGGTAGGCAGTCGCCATATTGTGAGGATGCTCAAGCAGCTCTCCAGGTGGTAAGGCACTGAGGCCTCCCGCCAACAGCCAGTAGAGGGAGCCAGTTTTCAAGTGGCTCCTCCAGCCCCAGTCTAGCCTTCAGATGATACTGCCCTGGCCAATACCTTGACTGCAACCTCATGGGAGCCCCCAAGCCAGAACCATCCAGCTTAACTGCTTCTGGATACCTGACTCTCAAAAACTGTGGGATACTAAATGTCTGTTGTTTGAGGTCATTAAGTTTTGGGATAACCTGTTAAGTAGCAATAGCTGGCTAGTACCAGGGTTAAGAGCCCCTTGCTGTCAGCATGGAGGTAACTAAAGTCACACACAGACAGCAGTGCAACAGCCCCAGGCACACACCAAACCCTCACCAAGGCTCATGTCCCTCCCTGTTGCTCTGCATGGCCGTGGAAAATGCTGGATCAGCTCTGATGTGGCTTGCTTAGAAAACTCACATTTGGAAGGGGTGGGTGGGTCCAGAAATAGATGGGAATGGACAGGAAATACGGGAGTGGGAGGGGACAGCAGTGAACAGAATCATTTTAAAATTTATTATATATGTGTTATACACACATAGGTATATGTATGTGTGTATGTATATACGTGGGTATATACATGTACAAATACACACACACACACACACACACACACACACACACACACACACACACACACATATATATATACATACATTTTTTTTTAAAGGCAGAGTCTTGCTCTGTCTCCCAGGATGGAGTTCAGTGGTGTGATCACAGCTCACTGCAGCCTCGACCTCCTGTGCTCAAGTGATCCTCCTGCCCCAACCTCCCTAGTAGTTGGAACTATAGTTACACACCAGTACACATGGCTAATTTTTAAATATTTTGTAGACACAGAGTCTCACCGTGTTGCCCATGCTGGTCTAGGACTCCTGGACTCAAGTGATCCTCCTGTCTCAACCCCTAAAGTAGCTGGGACTACAGGTTCAAGCCACCATGCCTGGCTCATTTCAGTATTTCTGAGAAAAACAAAATTGTCCAATTGGAAGTGAATGTAATTTATTTTATTTTATTTTTGAGACAGAGTCTTGCTCTGTTGCCCAGGCTGGAGTGCAGAGGCACAATCTTGGCTCACTGTAACCTCTGTCCTCTGGGTTCAAGTAATTCTCCTGCCTCAGCCTCTGGAGTAACTGGGATTACAAGCATGCACCACCATGCCTGGTTAATTTTCTTTTTTTCTGAGACAAAGTCTTACTCTGTTGCCCAGGCTGGAGGGCACTGGCATGATCTCAGATCACTGCAACCTCTGCCTCCCGGGTTAAAGTGGTTCTCCTGCCTCAGCTTCCTGAGTAGCTGGGATGAAAGGTGTGTGACACCATGCCCAGCTAATTTTTGTATTTTTCGTAAAGATGGGGTTTCACCATGTTGTCCAGGCTGGTCTCAAACTCTTAACCTCATGATCCGCCTTGGCCTCCCAAAGTGCTGGGATTACAGGTGTGAGCCACTGTGCCTGGACTCCTGGGGACATCTTTAAGTTTTACCAACCATGCCCCCTACCCCATCTTCCTTCCCTGGGGACCTGAGGCAGGGAAGGCACACCCGCTGGCACATCCACCCCCCACCACACATACCTACCCACTCCCCCGACACACCCCTGCCCACACACCTGCACTTACCCATCCACTGCACACACCCCCTCACACACACCCACACCTGCACCCACATATACACACCCACACACACACGGTGCCCATGAACACCTGCACGCCCCCAACTCACCTTCATGGGGTTGTTCAGCTCCTCATCCTCCCGCTCTTTCTGCACCCTCTTCTCCTCCTCCTCCAGGAGCTTCTCGGCCTGGAAATTTCTCGTGGCTCCATGCTCCATGGTGTAGTCTGTGTTTTCAGGGTCTGTCTGGAGGGAGGATAGACAGACATTAGCTCCCACATCCCCAGGCACCAGAAACTTCTAAAGCACCACCAGTAGTTCAGGGCCCCTTCTCTCTAATTTTTTTTTTTTTGAGACAGAGTCTTGCTCTTGTTGCCCAGGCTGGTGTGCAGTGGTGCGATGTCCACTCACTGCAACCTCTGAATCCCAGGTTCAGGCAATTCTCCCGCCTCAGCCTCCTGAGTAGCTGGGACTACAGGTGCACGCCACCACGCTCAGCTAATGTTTGTATTTTTAGTAGAGACTGGGTTTCACCATGTTAGCCAGGATTGTCTTCATCTCCTGACCTCGTGATCCACCCACCTCGGCCTCCCAAAGTGCTGGGATTACAGGCGTGATCCACCGCCCCTGGCCATCCTTCTCTCTGATTTTTACAGGTTCTACTACCTTTTCTTTTTCTTGTCTTATTGCTTTGGCCAGTGCAGTTTTGGCATGGGCTTTAAGACTCTTCTCTACATGCCCACTCACTCCCTGCCGCCACTCCCTACCCTCAACATGACTGCAAATAAAATCTCCAAGGAGGCGGGAGGATCACTGGAGATGGGGAGTTCAAGACCAGCCTGGTCAACATGGTGAAACTCTGTCTCTGCCAAAAAAAGAAAAATTAGGCCAGGCATCATGGCTCATGCCTGTAGCCCCAGCACTTTGGGAGGCCAGGGCAGGTGGATCAGGAGGTCAGGAGTTTGAGACCAGCCTGACCAACATGGTGAAATCCTGTCTCTACTAAAAATGCAAAAATTAGCCAGGTGTGGTGGCACAGGCTTGCAATCCCAGCCACTCAGGAGGCTGAGGCAGGAGAACTGCTTGAACCTGGGAGGTGGAGGATGCAGTGAGCTGAGATCACACCACTGCACTGCAGCCTGGGCTACAAATCGAGACCCTGTCTCAAAACAAAAACAAATCTCCGGGCTTGGGCAAGCGTTGTGATGTCTACCCTTTGTGTCGATTAGCACCTTTTCTCTGAAAATAAATTGCATGTACAAATAGGTATAGAGCATACCCTGTTTTTGTTTATTGAACAGACTGGCTAAATACACCCTGGTATCTTGAATGACAAACTGAACAGAAAAGCAACATTAGCAGGAAAACTGAAATCTATATTCACTCTAAATGCTAACAGTAACACTACGTTTTTTGCATTTTTCCGGGACAGGGTCTCACTCTGTTGTCCAGGCTGGAGTGCAGTGGCAAGATCACGGCTCACTGCAAACTCCGCCTCCCAGGTTCAAGCAACCCTCTCACCTCAGTTTCCCACGTAGTAGGGATTACAGGTGTGCGCCACCACGCCTCGCTAATTTTTAAATTTCTTTTCAGTAGAGACAGGGTTTCACCACGTTGCCCAGGCTGGTCTTGAACTCTTGGGCTCAAGTGATCCTCCCGCCTTGGCCTCCCAAAGTGCTGGGATTACAGGTATGACCTATGGCACCCAACCTACAATGTCCCGGGTTGAAGCAATTCTCCTGCCTCAGACTCTCAAGTAGCTGGGATTACAGGTGCACGCCACCACGCCTGGGTAATTTTTGTATTTTTAGTAGAGGTGGAGTTTTACCAAGTTGGCCAGGCTGGTCTTGAACTCCTGACTTCAAATGATCCGCCCTCCTTGGCCTCCCAAACTGCTGGGATTACAGGCGTGAGCCACTGTGCCTGGACTCAAAAAATTTTTTTAATTAAAAAAAAGAAACTAGGCCAGGCACTGTGGCTCACATCTATAATCCCAGCACTTTGGGAGGCCGAGGCGGGCGGATCACGAAGTCAAGAGATTGAGACCATCCTGGCTAACACAGTTAAACCCTGTCTTTAAAAAAAAAGAAACTAAAGGTAGAATGTTACCATTAATATTGTAGACTCAGGCCGAGGTGGGAGGATCACCTGAGGTTGGAGGTTTGAGACCAGCCTGACCAATATGGAGAAACCCCATGTCTACTAAACATACAAAATTTGCTGGGCATGGTGGCACATACCTGTATTCCCAGCTACTCCGAAGGCTGAGGCAGGAGAATCGCTTGAACCCAGGAGGTGGAGGTTGTGGTGAGCAGAGATCACGCCGTTGCACTCCAGCCTGGGAAACAAGAGTGAAACTCCAACTCAGACAAACGAACAACTTTTTGTGTGTAGAGACAGAGTCTTCCTCTGTCACTCAGGCTGGTGTGCAGCAGTGAAATCATGGCTCTCCGCAGCCTCTGCCTCCCTGACTCAGTTGACTCTCCTGCCCCAGCCTCCCGAGTAGCTAGCACTACAGGCACATGCCATCATGCCCAGCTAATTTTTGTATTTTTTTGTAGAGACGGGGTCTTATTATGTTGCCAAAGCTGGTCTTGAATTCCCGGATTCAAGAAATCCTCCTTCCTCGACCTCCCAAACTGTTGGGATTACAGGTGTGAGCCACTGCACCCAGCCAAAATATTATTATTTTGTATTTTTGTATTTTTAGTAGAGTTGGGGTTTCACCTTAGCCCGGCTGGTCTTGAACTCCTGATCTCAACTGATCGCCTCTCAAAGGGCTGGGATTACAGGCATGAGCCACTGCGACCAGCCCAAAATCTTTTTTTTAATCAAAGAAAAAAAGCTTATGGCAAAAAAGTACTCGGTGTACTTAAGCATAGGAAGAGAACATTTTAAGTTCTCTTCAGTCTTTCCTCAAATCCTTAAGTTAAAAGTCATATTATGACTTTTATTGGCCATGTAATATTCCACTGAGGGCTAATTTAAAAAAAAATTTTTTTTGAGATGGAGTTTCACTCTGCTGCCCAGGCTGGAGTGCAGTGGTGAGATCTCGGCTCACTGCAACCTCCACCTCCCAGTTCAAGTGATTCTCCTGCTTCAGCCTCCCAAGTATTTGGGATTACAGGTGTGCACCACCACACCCAGCTAATTTTTGTATTTTTAGTAGAGATGGGGTTTCACCATGTTGGCCAGGCTGGTCTCAAACTCCTGACCTCAGGGAGTCTCTCTCCTGCCTTGGCTTCCCAAACTGCGGAGCTGGGATTACAGGCATGAGTCACTGGGCTTGCTTTGGGTTTATTTTTTAGGTGGAGTCTTGCTCTGTCACCCAGATGGAGTCCAGTGGTCCAATCTGGGCTCACTGCAACCTCCGCCTGCCAGGTGCAAGCGATTCTCCTGCCTCAGCCTCCCAGGTAACTGGGATTATAGTCCACCACCACACCCAGCTAATGTTTGCGTTTTCAGTAGAGGACAGCATTTCGCCACGTTGGCTAAGCTGGTCTTGAGCTTCTGACCTCAGGCAGCCAGCCCGCCTCGGCCTCCCAAAGTGCTGGGATTACAGGTGCGAGCCGCCGCGCCCGGCCTGCATTCCAATTTGCTCTTCTCACCCCGTGATGATCTACCCAGGTTGCGTCTGCCTTTCTGCCTCTATGTAGGGCGCTGCCGTGAACATCTCCCCCAAAGCGCTGTCTGTTCCTTGGGGATAAACTGAAGTGAGATTCCCTGGATAGAGAGGATGGGAGCCAGGAACCCCGGGGCCTGCCCTGATGTGAGGCGTGCGGGGGGAGAGGGACCGGCCTGGCTGGCCGTCTCGTCTACCTTGAAGGTGATCTCTGCCAGGCAGCGCGTGCACTTGATGTAGAAGCGGAAGATGGGCAGGCCCAGGTAGACCTCGTTCTGCACCGTCTCCTTCCGAGCGTTGAATTTCTTCCCCTTGTAGATGTATTCTCCGCATGTCTTGCACCTGTATGGCAGGAGGAGGGACGCACACTGTCTTGGGACTCTGGCTCTCACTGGTAGGCTGTCCCTGCGGCGCCCTGCGAGATCACTGCTTGCTTGCCTCCGGCGATGGGGAGCTCCCTCCCTCACAAGGCAGCCTGCCCCAGCCAGCCTGTGTCCAAATTTCCTCCACCTGAGAACCTCCCGTTCCCGTTCATATCTTCCTGGGGCTTGCTCCATGGGCCGCCTGCTTGGGAAGCCCCCCAAGGAGGTGAGGCCTGCCTGTCATGCACTCCCAGAAGCCATCTCAGTGTTTACAGGGCCCCCTACTCTCCAAGAGGGAAGATGCCACACAGAAAAATGCTGCCCCACCTCCCTCTCCCTGTCCTATGCAGGGCTCTGCTCCCCAGCCCAGCACGCCCCCCCGCCTGTCTGATCCTGCAAACTCCCCCAGCTCAGTCACACCTCAAGGCCTCTGCTCCTGCGGTCCCATGGCCAGTGACGCCCTTCGTCCTCAGACCTCAGCGCCACAGCATTTTGCCTGATGAAGCCCCAATCACCCCAAATACCTACATCTCTTCCTTCTCCGCCACCAACCCAGGGCTCTCTCCTGCCTGACTCACGGGGCCCGTACACCTGCCTGACTAGCTAGCATCTCCACTTCCCGTTAGACTGTGGGCTCCATGAGGCCAGGGACTTTGTTTCTAGTGCCCAGCACAGACCCTGGCACACAGCAGGTGCCCAATAAATGAGTGTGGAATGAATGAATGAACGAATGAATGAGAGGAGCAGGTCGACAACACGTGGGAACGAACCGAATTTCACTGACCCAAATGTCTCCTTGTTAGGTGTGTGATTTCAGACACGCTACAACATGAAGAGGGGCGGGGTTTAGAATTGGTGAAATACAATCATTCTAAAGTGCTACAAAGGCACGACCTGGGTACTGTGAGAGGGGAGGACGGAGGCCTCCCGGAGGGGTGAGATCTGAGCCATGACGTACGGCAGGCAAGAGGAGCCTGCCACGTGGAAGCAGAGGGAGAAGGCCGGGCGCGGTTGCTCATGCCTGTCATCCCAGCACTTTGGGAGGCCGAGGAGGGCAGACTGCCTGAGGGCAGAAGTTCAAGACCGGCCTGGCCAACATGGTGAAATGCTGATTCTACTAAAAATATAAAAATCAGTGGGGCACAGTGGCTCATGCCTGTACTCCCAGCACTTTGGGAGGCCGAGGCTGGTCGATCACTTGAGGTCAGGAGTTTGAGACCAGCCTGGCCAACATGGTGAAAACCCATCTCTACTAAAAATACAAAAATTAGCCGGGCGTGGTGGCAGGTGTCTGTAATCCCAGCTACTCAGGAGGCTGAGGCAGGAGAATCGCTTCAACCTGGGAGGCAGAGGCTGCAGTGAGCTGAGATCGCACCACTGCGCTCCTACTCCAGCCTGGGTGACAGAGCGAGCCTCTGCCTCAGAAAAAAAAAAGAAAGAAAAGAAAAGAAAGTAGAGGGAGAGAGTTCCAGGCAGGGCAGCAGTGGATGCAAAGGCCCTGGGGCAGGAGCAAGCTTGGCTGTTGGAGGAGCTGAAATGTATCTATGGGGCCGCATCTCTGGGGCCCTATCCTCTCCGATCACACGTTTACTAACCACCAAGACCTGCAGGCAGGCCCTGGCTGGGAAGCTCTAAGAGATCCGGAGCTCAATCCCAAAGGGTGAGGTGAGGGAGGGCTGGAGTGGTCAATGTCTCAGCTGGGACCAGTGACCCGGTGTGAACACAGGAAGGGTCACCTCTGTGGATGCCAGGCACTCCGTCCTACAGCCGCGAGCGGTGTGTGGGGTCATGTGGGAGTGCTCACCTCATGTTGAAGGGGGCCATCAGCCGCACCACGTACTGCCGGTCTTTGGGAAGCTTGAGTTTGGGGATCTTTGACGGGTCAAAGTCCGGCGGGTAGTATTTCTGCGGGGAGGAAGGAAACACTGGGGCGTTATTTTGAGAAGCAGGCGCAGGACATGGGCAGAGGGAAGGGGATCCAGGGAGCTGTGTCAGGGGTCCCCAAGCCCACCCAGGTTCCGCAGCATGCAGGGAGGACTTGCAGGACTCAGTACGGTTGGGGGAGGCCAGGCACAAACTTCCAGACTCTCCGCCAGGGGAGTCACACAGGACGCATTAATTCTCCCAACACGAGTCACGACAACACACTCGAAACGCTGTCTACACAGGAGACTCTAAAAACCCAGGTTTTTTCTTTTTTTTTTGAGACGGAGTTTCACTCGTTGCCCAGGCTGGAGTGCAGTGGTGCAATCTGTGCTCACTGCAACCTCTGCCTCCCGGGTTCAAGCGATTCTCCAGCCTCAGCCTCCTGAGTAGCTGTGATTACAGAGAACCACCACCACACCCGGCTAATTTTTTGTATTTTTAGTAGAGATGGGGCCATGTTGGCCAGGCTGGTCTTGAACTCCTGACCTCAGCTGATCCGCCTGCCTCGGCCTCCCAAAGTGCTGGGATTACAAGGGTGAGCCACCGCACCCGGCCAAAAAGCCAGGGTTTTTATGGGGACTGGTTATGCAGGTACCCTCTGCCTCACAGGAGCCACGATTTCAGAATCGCAGAAGCAAAGCAGGGATTCAGTATAAACCTTTCTGTTGGCTTTTGTTTGTTTTTTGAGACGGAGTTTCGCTCTTATCGCCCAGGTTGGAGTGCAGTGGTGCCTTCTCGGTTCACTGCAGCCTCTGGCTTCTGGGTTCAAGGGATTCTCCTGCCTCAGCCTCACAAGGAGCTGGGATTACAGGTGCCCACCATCAAGCCTGGCTAATTTTGTATTTTTAGTAGAGACAGGGTTTCACCATGTTGGCCACGCTGGTCTCAAACTCCTAACCTCAAGTGATCCACCTGCCTCGGCCCCACAAAGTGCTGGAATTACAGGTGTAAACTACTGTACCTGGCCTGTTTGTTTTCTGGAGACAGGGTCTGGCTCTGTTGCTTAGGCTGGAGTGCAGTACCACCGTCACAGCCCACTGCAGCCTCAAACTCCTAGGCTCAAGTGATCTTCCTGCCTCAGCCTCCCAGGTAGCAGGGACCACAGATATGCGCCACCATATCCTGCTAATTTTTGTTTTTGTTTTAGAGAGACGGGGGTCTCACTATGTTGCCCAGAGTGGTCTTTAACTCCTGGGCTGGAGCAATCCTCCTACCTCAGCCTCCCAAAGTACTGGGGTTACAGGGGTGAGCCACTGCCCCTGATCCTGTGGGGAGTTTCAGCATCGATAGCCGTTCTTTGGGAATGGTGGGAACCATCCTGAAATTCAAGTTCCCAGATGTTGGCCAAGGAACAGAATCTGGCAAGCAGGTCTCTCTCTCTTTTTTTTTTTGAGATGGAGTCTCCCTCCGTCACCCAGGCTGGAGCGTAGTGGTGCCATCTTGGCTCACTGCAACCTCCAACTCCCTGGTTCAAATAATTCTCCTGCCTCAGCCTCCTGAGTAGCTGGGATTACAGACACGTGCCACCATGCCAGGCTAATTTCTGTATTTTTACTAAAGACAAGGTTTCACCATGTTGGCCAGGATGGTCTCAATCTCTCGACCTCATGATCTACCTGACTCAGCCTCCCAAAGTGCTGGGATTACAGGTGTGAGCCACCACGCCCAGCCTCTTTCTTTTTCTTTTGCTTTTTTGAGACAGAGTCTCATTCTGTCACCCAGGCTGGGTTACACTGGTGCAATCTCAGCTCCCTGCAACTTCTGCCTCTCAGGCTCAGCCAATTCTCCTGCCTCAGCCTCCCAAGTAGCTGGGATTACAGGCGCCCGCCACCGTGCCCGGCTAATCTTTTTTGTATCTTAGTAGAGATGGGGTTTCACCATGTTGCCTGGGATGGTTTCGAACTCCTGAACTCAGGCTACCGGCCCACCTCGGCCTCCCAAAATGCTGATAACAGGTGTGAGCCACTGCGCCCGGCCGCAAACAGGTCTTTCTAGGAGAGCAGTCGCAGGCTTGCTGTAGGAACTCCTGGCAAACAGGAGTCCTAGGAAACAAGGGGAGTGTGAGTATGGATTACGACAAATAACTCCACTGCACCGCTGGAAAATAAAACACTTTGGTGTAGAGCGCCTGCTGCGTGCCAGATACTGCAAAAAACACTTTATCCCCCTTGCCTCAAGGAACGTGTGCAAAGACTCGGAGATAGAGGACAATGTCCCCATTTCACAGAGGAGTAAACTGAGTCTCGCAGGTTTCAGCTACTCAGGATTCAGATCTAGGGACGTGACACCGTAGGAAACGATGTAGTGTAGTGACTGGGAGCCTGGCCTAAGTGACTCCTGGTTTACCCTCTACAGAGTTTCGGGGTGCAGTTGGGACAACTGAGGGAACTGAGGGTCTCCCGCCGGAATAACAGAAGCATTAAGTAAACCTTAACCTCTACAAAGGGCAGGGCGCGGTGGCTCACGCTTGTAATCCCAGCACTTTGGGAGGCCAAGGCGAGTGGATCACCTGAGGTCAGGAGTTCGAGACCAGCCTGACCAACATGGTGAAACCCCACCTCTACTAAAAATACAAAAATTAGCCGGGCCTGGTGGCAGGCGCCTGTAATCCCAGCTAATCGGGAGGCTGAGGCAAGAGAATCGCTTGAACCCGGAAGTCGGAGGTTGCAGTGGGCCCAGATCGCGCCACTACCTTCCAGCCTGGGGCACAGGAGTGAAACTCCGCCTCAAAAAACAAAAACAAACAAAACCTCCCCAAAGAACGCGATTGGCTACAGGCCCAAGAGGAATCCCCGCCCCCAGAAAACGTGATTGGATCATTCCATCGGGAAAAATTCTACCTGGTGAAGTGATTGGGTAAAAGCCCAAGCCACGCCCCACAGGTGACTGGCTACACCCCAGCCCGGAAGGAGAGACTTAGCGAAGACCCACCCCCCTCCCCCCATGGAAGGCAATGGGGAGGAGTCAGAGAAGTACCGTCCAGCGGAAGGCCGTTTGGGAAGAAGCATTCCAAAGAGGAGATCCCAGCAATGCCCTCCCTCTCCCGAGGTTCCCGAATGTTCCTCTCCGACTGGAAAGCCCCAGCCACCCAACACTTACGTTTAATACTTTTCGCTCCGACATCTTTGCTTCCTAATCGCCTCGCAAGCACTGGAGAAATGGTCAGGCTCAGTAATTATCGAGCTTTTCCGACGGAAGTCTACTTCCGGAAACGTCACTTCCTTCAGCCTCTATTATTGGCTGCAGCGTACACTGCTGACCTCTCTCATTGGTTCCCATCCCCGCCTATCCAGCTGGGAGTCTCGCCGTCTTCCCTCCGGAGTTGCAACCTGTGTAGCGCGAAATAAGGGTTCCTGGAGCCGTCTGGAATTGGAGAATTTTCTAGAGTGCGCTGCGCTCCCTGGAAGCGGGCAGCGGCTCGCTATATTTTGTGACGGGACCGGGCTGCGCGTCGCGACAGCCCTTGTTTTTCATTTTTTAATTCAACAAATATGTATTATGCGCCTGCCTTGTATGCTGGGCTCTTGGAACCCAGGGCATCGTCCCTGTGCCCTTAACTCTCACATGGGGTCGTGGCCACACATCGGGTGACTTAAGAGGACCCTGGACGCGCCTTGAGTCACAGATTGACTTAAAGATCAGGCTCCAAACCCACTTCCTAAACACACTCAGAATCTCCCAAATGTCCCTCCTTTGCCCACCTGTGCTTCCCCTTAAAGAGGCCTTCCTAGGCCGGGCGCGGTGGCTCACGCCTGTAATCCCAGCACTTTGGGAGGCCGAGGTGGGTGGATCACAAGGTCAAGAGATCGAGACCATCCTGGTCAACGTGATGAAACCCCGTCTCTACTAAAAAAAAATACAAAAAATTAGCTGGGCACGGTGGTGCGTGCCTGTAATCCCAGCTACTCAGGAGGCTGAGGCAGGAGAATTGCCTGAACCCAGGAGGTGGAGGTTGCGGTGAGCCAAGATTGCGCCATTGCACTCCAGCCTGGGCAATAAGAGCGAAACTCCGTCTCAAAAAAAAAAAAAAAAAAAGAGGCCTTTCTATTCCATTCCTCCCCCAGCCTCCTCCCTGCTTTTCATGTACATTTCCTCTGTGTTAGATTGTTCCAGGAAAGGTGACTGGATCCAAATCCCAAGAGAGGGATTCTGGGTCTTGTGCAAGAAAGCCAAAACAAGTTTATTAAGAAAGAAGACAAGCCGGGTGTGGTGGCTGACGCCTGTAATCTCAGCACTTTGGGAGGCCAAGGCAGGAGGATCACCTGAGTTCGGGAGGGAGTTCAAGACCAGCCTAACATGGAGAAACCCTGTCTCTACTGGAAAAAAAAAATCAGTCCAGCATGGTGGCTTTATGCTTGTAATCTCAGCTACTGGGGAGGCTGAGGCAGGAGAATCGCTTGCAGCCTTTTGCACTCTAGCTTGGACAAAAAGAGTGAAACTCAGTCTAAAAAAGAAAGGCTACTCCAAGGCCGGGTGCAGTGGCTCAAGCCTGTAATCCCAGCACTTTGGGAGGCCGAGGCGGGTGGATCACGAGGTCAAGAGATCGAGACCATCCTGGTCAACATGGTGAAACCCCGTCTCTACTAAAGATACAAAAAATTAGCTGGGCACGGTGGCGCGTGCCTGTAATCCCAGCGACTCGGGAGGCTGAGGCAGGAGAATTGCCTGAACCCAGGAGGCGGAGGTTGCCGTGAGCCGAGATCGCGCCATTGCAGTCCAGCCTGGGCAACAAGAGCGAAACTCCATCTCAAAAAAAAAAAAAAAGGCTACTCCATAGACAGAAGCAAAACAAAAAACAAAACATGAGGGCTGCTAAACAAGGGGTGGATTATTCATGCTTCCCGTTTTCAGACCATAGAGGGTAACTTCCTGATAATGCCCTGGCATTTATTTACTTATTTATTGAGAAGGAGTCTTGCTCTGTTGCCCAGGCTGAAGTGCAGTGGTGCCTGCCTCTTGGCTCACTGAACCGCCACCTCCAGGATTCAAGTGATTCTCATGCCTCAGCCTCCCCAGTAGCTGTTATTGCAGGGTGCACCACCATGCCTGGGTCATTTTTGTATTTTTAGTAGAGACGGGGTTTCATGTTGTTGGCCAGGCTGGTCTCGAACTCCTGACCTCAAGTGATCACCTCCCTCGGCTTCTCAAAGTGCTGGGATTACACGCATGAGCCACCGCACCCGGCCTGCCTTGGCATTTGTAAGCTGTCACGGCACTGGTGGGAGTGTAGCAGCGGGGACAACTGTAATGGTTACTGCCGAGTTTAAAATGAGGAAACTGTATAAGAACAATCAGATGCCAATTTATTTATCTCCCTGGCGAGGTTCTGTGGTCCTAAGGAAAGGGGGCTGGAGAAGTCGCGCTTGACTTCTCAGGGCAGGGGGTTTTATGGGGGGTAGAGAGGGGCTGGCCTAGGATGCACGGGGTGGGCTGCCATTGGGTAAGGCCCGGCGGAATTTCTTCAGTTTGTGCGGGTTCAGATGTATAGTTTGGTGCCGAGGGTGCACAGTTTAGTGCTGAGGTCCAAATGCACAGCTTGGTGCTGAGAGTGCATGATCTAGTGCTCAATATAGACCTGGGGCAGAATGCAGAAGTGGGCGAGGGGCGCCCGCATGGAGGAGCCAGATGCTGAGTAATGTGTTCTGCCTGATAAGCTGCTATCAGGCATAGAGAAGGGTGGGTGTTGTTCATCCGGCTCTTAGCAAGGTTATTGGCCTTACAACAAGCACACGTCATTCTCATTGCCACCTCGGTTTTGGTGGGCTTTGGCTGACTTCTTCACTGCAAGCTGTTTCTTTTTTTTTTTTTTTGAGACGGAGTTTCGCTCTTGTTGCCCAGGCTGGAGTGCAATGGCACGATCTCGGCTCACCGCAACCTCCGCCTCCTGGGTTCAGGCAATTCTCCTGCCTCAGCCTCCCGTAGCTGGGACTACAGGCACGCGCCACCATGCCCAGCTAATTTTTTGTATCTTTAGTAGAGACGGGGTTTCACCATGTTGACCAGGATGGTCTCGATCTCTTGACCTCGTGATCCACCCGCCTCGGCCTCCCAAAGTGCTGGGATTACAGGCTTGAGCCACCGCGCCCGGCCAAGCTGTTTCTTTTCTTCCTTTTTTTTTTTTTTTTTTTGAGACAGAGTTTCACTTTGTTGCCCAGGCTGGGGTGCAATAGTGCAGTCTGAGCTCACCACAACCTCCACCTATCGGGTTCAAGCGTTAGCCTGCCTCAGCCTCCTGAGTAGCTGGGATTACAGTCATGCACCACCTTACCTGGCTAATTTTGAATTTTTTATTTAAGTAGAGACGGGGTTTCACCATGTTGGCCAGGATGGTCTTGATCTCTTGACCTCGGGATCCACTTGCCTTGGCTTCCCAAAGTGCTGGGATTACAGGCGTGAGCCACAACACCTGGCTAAAAATCAACTCCATCTTAAAACTAACAAGGCACATTCCCTGCCAGTCACGACCCAGGGTCATAAGATGTATACAACTGAGAAAATACCTTACAGATCCCTGCAAGGAACATGCCTACAGCAATGGAAGGTCCAGATGTCCTGATATCACATAGCAATATATACTTTTAAGATTGTTAAAGTCGCCGGATGCAGTAGCTCACGCCTGTAATCCCAGCACTTTGGGAGGCTGAGGTGGGTGGATCATCTGAGGTCAGGAGTTTGAGACCAGCCTGGCCATCATGGTGAAACCTGTCTCTACTAAATATCCAAAAAATAGGCCGGGTGTAGTGGCTCATGCCTGTAATCCAAGCACTTTGGAGGCGAAGGCAGGCGGATCACCTGAGATCGGGAGTTCAAGACCAGTCTGACCAACATGGTGAAACCCCGTCTTAAAAAAAAATAAACCCCAAAAAATAGCCAGGTGTGGTGGCGGACGCCTGTAATCCCAGCTACTTGGGAGGCTGAGGCAGGAGAATTGCATGAACCTTGGAGGCGGGGGCTGCAGTGAGCCTGAGATCGTGCCACTGCACTCCAGCCTGGGAAACAGAGTGAGACTCCACCTCAAAAAAAAAAGAAAAAAAAAGCAGGGTGTGGTGGATTATGCCTGTAATCTCAACACTTTGGGAGGCTGAGGTGGGAGGATCACTTGAGTTCAGGAGTTCAAAGCCAGCCTGGCTAACATGGTAAAACCACTTCTCTGCTAAAAATTTTAAAATTACCAGGTGCAGTGGCTCATGCCTGTAATCCTAGCACTTTGGGAGGCCGAGGTGGGTGGATCACCTGAGGTCAGGAGTTCAAGACCAGCCTGGTCATCACGGTGAAACCCCATCTTAAAAAAATTTTTATTTATTTATTTATTTTTGAGACGGAGTTTCGCTCTTGTTACCCAGGCTGGAGTGCAATGGCGCGATCTCGGCTCACTGCAACCTCCACCTCCCGGGTTCAAGCAATTCTCCTGCCTCAGCCTCCCGAGTAGCTGGGATTACAGGCACGCGCCACCATGCCCAGCTAATTTTTGTATTTTTAGTAGAGACGGGGTTTCACCATGTTGACCAGGATGGTCTCGGTCTCTTGACCTCGTGATCCACCCGCCTCGGCCTCCCAAAGTGCTGGGATTACAGGCTTGAGCCACCGCGCCCGGCCAAAAAAAATTTTTTTTAAATTAGCCGGGCATAGTGGCGCATGCCTGAATTCCAACTACTCGGGAGACTGAAGCAGGAGAATCGCTTGGGAGGTGGAGGTTGTGTGCCACTGCACTCCAGCCTGGGTGACAGGGCAAGACTCCATCTCAAAAACAAACAACCTTAAAACAAAGACAACGTGTTCCTCCTCTTTTTTTCTGAGGACGCCCTACTTTGTAACTGAGTAGCTTTCAATAAACTCTCCCTTTTCCTCAGTTTGCCTTTAATTCCTTCCTGCACAAGATCCAAGAACCCTCTCTTGAAGTCTAGATAGGGACCCTTTTTGTGGCACCAAGAAGGCAATAAAAAGGGACCAATGAATGGTGTTAAATGAAGTTACAGGAGGCCATTGATTTGGTCCTGTTCTAGGCCCAACAGACCAAACCAAAATAAAATCCCTCATGCTGGCATTTTCACCACCAAGCTGGAGCTAAGTGGTTTTCTGATCTTCCAAGAAATTGAGAACGGGAAGGAAGTGGGAAGAGAGACACAGAGAGGGAATAGTCAAATCCATGAACAGAGTCAGGAGGATCACCAGAGCTCAGGAGTTCAAGACCAGCTTGGACTACATGGTGAAACCCTTTATCTACTAAAAATACAAAAATTAGCCAGACCTCGTGGCCTGTGCCTGTAGTCCCAGCTACTCAGGATTCTGAGGCAGGAGAATCACTTGAACCTGGGAGGCGGAGGCTGCAGTGAGCCAAGATTGCGCCACTGCACTCCAGCCTGGGTGACAGAGCAAGACTCTGTTTAAAAAACAAAAAAGGTCCCTGAACAGGCCAGTTGTTTTAACCAACACAAAAAAGTCCCCTCTGCTCTAACCTTTACAAGAAAAGTTAACTTTGAAAAGACCAATTCACTTTTTGTTTTCTATTTCTGCTTTTCTCAGCTTTTTTCTGTATATAAAACCAACCTCCTTTGCATTGAGCCGAGATGGCGCCACTGCACTCCAGCCTGGGCAACAAGAACGAAACTCTGCCTCAATAAATAAATAAATACATACATACATACATAAATAAAACCTCCTTTGCAAAAGTGGAAGGTTTAACAGATTTAAAAAGAAAGTAAAAGAACCCCCAATCTTCTCTGCTCAGCTCATGGAAACATTCTGAAACTAGTCCAATTTTTCCATAGAATGAATACTTATGGTTATTTGAATAAACATAGAAATAGATCCTTCCGGGAGGCCGAGGCGGGTGGATCACGAGGTCAAGAGATCGAGACCATCTTGGTCAACATGGTGAAACCCCGTCTCTACTAAAAATACAAAAAATTAGCTGGGCATGGTGGTGCGTGCCTGTAATCCCAGCTACTCAGGAGGCTGAGGCAGGAGAATCGCCTGAACCCAGGAGGCAGAGGTTGTGGTGAGCTGAGATCGTGCCATTGCACTCCAGCCTGGGTAACAAGAGCGAAACTCCGTCTCAAAAAAAAAAAAGAAATAGATCCTTCCTAGTCTCAAAACTTGAAATGTAACATTTCTCTCATCTTGGTTCCTTCCTCAGGAAATTGACCATCAGACAAGGAACTGAAACTCATCAGATCACATCCAGACAACTAGGAGCCAGACCCCACCATCCATCAAGATTACTTCCTTAACATCCTTCCCGAATTTCTGTTTTCTCCCATTCCCCAGCTATATAAACTCCCCAATTTTAGTTGGTCAGGGAGACATTTGTGATTTTACCACCCCTTCTCCTTACCTGAAGCAGCAGCAGAATAAAGCCTTCCTCCCTGGCAATCCTCATTGTCTCAGTGATTGGCTTTCTGTGCAGAGGGCAGCAAGACCTGGACCAAACCTTGGCATTTTAGTAGCCAATTCGATGATGGAATGAGGTGTTGTTCAATTCCAGAATTGCAAAGAAAACCCAGTTAAAATCTCTGAACTAGGACGGGTGCAGAGGCTCATGCCTGTAATCCCAGCACTTTGGGAGCCGAGGCTGGTGGATCACGAGGTCAGGAGATCAAGAGTATCCTGGCCTATATGGTGAAAACCTGTCTCTACTAAAAATACAAAAATTAGCTTGGCTTGGTGGCGGGAGCCTGTAATCCCAGCTACTTGGGAGGCTGAGGCAGGAGAATTCCTTGAACCAGGGAGTCGAAAGTTGCAATGAGCCAAGATCATGCCACTGCACTGCAGCCTGGGCAACAGAGTGAGACTTTATCTCAATAGAAAATAAAACAAAACAAAACAAGAAGATCTCTGAACTAAATAGCTTGCAGCGTTTGTTTTGTTTTGCTTTGTTTTTGAGATGCAGTCTTACTCTGTTGCCCAGCTTGGAGTGCAGTGGCACAGTCTCAGCTCACTGCAACCTCTATCTCCCAGGTTCAAGCAATTCTCCTCCCTCAGTCTCCCAAGTTGCTGGGACCTCAGGCATGCACCACCACGCCTGCCTAATTTTTGTGTTTTTAGTAGAGACAGGGTTTCACCATGTTGGCCAGGCTGGTGTCGAACTCCTGACCTCAAGTGATCCACCTCCCTCACCTTCTCAAAGTGCTGGGAGTACAGGCGTGAGCCACCGCCCCTGGCGAAGGTTGCAGCTTTGCCTTTTGACCATGGATAATGATAGAAAGGGGCAATTGCATGTGATGCTTGAGGGGCCTATGGCTGTTTAACAAACGACCACAAACTCAGTGTCTGAAAACAACATGCATTTGTTTTATTTATTTATTTTTCTGAGACAGGGTCTTGCTCTGTCACCCAGGGTGGAGTGGGGTACTGTGATCATAGTCACTGCAGCCTCAAGCTCCCAGGCTCAAGAGATCCTCCCACCTCAGCCTCCCAAGTGGCTGGGACTAAAAGTGCATGCCATCATGTCCAGCTAAACTAAAAGAATTTTTGAAGAGACAGGGTCCTGCTATGTTGCCACAGCAGGTCTACTACTCCTAGGGTCAAGCAATCCTCTCACCTTGGCATCCTAAAGCGTTGGGACTGTAGACACGAACCACTGCACCGACCAACACACGTTCATTTTATGTTTTGAGATGGAGCCTCACTCTGTTATCCAGGCTGGAGTGCAGTGGTGCAATCTTGGCTCACTGCAACCTCTGCCTCCTGGGTTCAAGTGATTCAGCCTCCCGATTAGCTGGGACTACAGGCATGCACCACCATGTACAGCTATTTTTTTTTTGTATTTTAGTAGAGACAGGGGTTTCACCATGTTGGCCAGGATGGTCTTAATCTCCTCAGCTCGTGATCTGCCCGCCTTGGCCTCCCAAAGTGCTGGGATTACAGGCGTGAGCCACTGCATCAGGCCAATTTTTTTTTTTTTGAGGCAGGGTCTTGCTCTTTTGCCCAGGCTGGAGTACAGTAGTGAGCTCATAGCTCACTGCAGCCTCGATCTCCTGGACTGAAGAGATCCTCCCACCTTGGTCTCCTGATCATCTGGGATTATGGACACTCAACATAACACCTGGTTAACTGACTTTATTTTTATATTTATTTTTTTTGTTTGTTTTTTATTTTTATTTTTTGAGATGGAGTCTCACTGTGTCACACAGGCTGGAGTGCAGTGGCACGATCTTGGCTCACTGCAACCTCCATCTCCCAGGTTCAAGTGATTCTCCTGCTCCCAAGTAGCTGGGAATACAGGCACACACGACCATGCCTAGCAAATTTTCATATTTTTTAGTAGAGGTGGGGTTTCACCGTATTGACCAGGCTGGTCTTGAACTCCTTGTGATCTGCCTGACTTAGCCTCCCAAAAGGCTGAGATTACAGGTGTGAGCCACCGTGCAAAGCCTATTTTATTTTTTTAGAGATGGGGGTATCACTATGTTGCCCAGGCTGGTCTGGAGCTCCTGGCCTCAAGCAATCCTCCTGCCTTGGCCTCACAAAGTATTGGGATTACAGGCGTGAGCCACTGTGCCCAGCCCATTTTCATTCATTTGATGAAAGAAGATTATGAATCTAATCACTCCTACAGAGTCCCTTTGGCTATGTCAGACAAAATATTCATGAGTTCTGAAGACTGGGACATGGATGTCTTTGCGGAAGTAGGGAGTGTTACTCTACCTGCCACAGATGGGGTAGTCAGGGAAGGCCTCTCGGAGGAGGTGACTTTTGACCCGAGACCCGAGTGGAATCCACAGATGAGCCCAAGGCTGTTTCTCTCTCCTTCAGGGCCTTGCTGCCCACTGTCCAGTTAAATCTCCCCAGAGTTGCTCACACCTTACTGGTGCCTGTCGTCAGTGTGGCTGGCGTCTGGGCAGGTTTGCAGGAATGCCAACCTGAATGGATTCTACTGTCCCACTCCAGGCAGAATGCCCGCCACCCACCCTGGCATCCCTGGGCCTGTGATGTCCCTGGTTCAGCCCTGATGCTGCGGGAGTGGGGATCTGTGGTGTTTGTGTCCTCTGGGTCAGGCTGAGCCCTCACTGGATCTCACCTAATCGAAGGGAGGAGTTTTCATATCTTTTTTTTTTTTTCTTTTTTCTGAGACGGAATCTCACACTGTTGCCCCGGCTGGAGCGCAGTGGCACAATCTCACTGCAACCTCCTGGGTTCAAGCAATTCTCCTGCCTCAGCCTCCCAAGTAGCTGGGATTACCGATGCCCACTACCACGCCCACCTAATTTTTTGTATTTTTACTAGAGACGGAGTTTCACTATGTTGGCCAGGCTGGTCTCGAACGCCTGACCTCGTGATCCGCCCGCTCAGCCTCCCAAGTAGCAGGAACTATATAGGTACCCGCCTCCCAAGTAGCAGGAATTATATAGGTATCCGGCTAATTTTTGTATTTTCAGTAGAGCTGGGGTTCCACCATGTTGGCCAGGCTGGTCTTGATCTCTTGACCTCAAGTGATTCACCTGCCTTGGCCTCCCAAAGTGCTGGGATTACAGGTGTGAACCACCGTGCCTGGCTGGAGTCTTCATTTCAATTAAGATTTTTTTTGTTTGTTTTAAAAAAACAGGGTCTTGCTCTGTTGCCCAGGCATCAAGACAGTGGTGTGATCACAGCTCACTGCAGCCTCAACACCTCCTGAGCTCAAGCGATCCTCCCCCTCAGCCTCTAGAGTAGCTGGCACTATGGGCTGGCAGCATCACACATGGCTAATTTATTTCACATTAATTTTTTAGAGACGGGCTCACTCTGTGGTCTGGGCTGGCCTCGAGCCCCTGACCTCAAGCCATCCTCCCACCTTGACTTCCCAGTAACTGGGACCACAGGTGCGATCCACTGCACCCAGCCCAACCACAAATTCTTTTCTATTTAAACAACACAACACACCTCAGTCACAGTTCAGTAAGCCCCACACAGTGGTAAAGGAGAAAGTATATCCCCGTTTCCCAGCTAGAGAAACTGAGGCTCAGACGGTAAAGTCGGTCATCTGAGGTTCCCCAGCAGCTCATAAGGAGCAAGGCAAGGATGCCACCCCAGGCTGGGCAGACCCCACTCACCCTCAAAACAGGTGTCCGGGGGCTTAGGGTGTCGAGGGCCCCGGGTCCTGTTTGGGGGCAGCGGGAAGCCCTCACTGCTTGCCAGGGGTCATCGGGGTAGTGGCGGGGAGGCTCCAGTCACTCAATTCCCCGTAGTCTGTGAGGTCCTGAGCTGCCACTTGGATGTAGTACCTGGCTGGGGGCCGCACAGCCCTGAGGATGAAGGATGTGGCTTCAATGGGCCCCACCTGGGAGAAGAGAGAGCGTGAGGTCACAGGTCATGGGAATGAGAAGATGGAGATGATCCACCGTGCACAGATCCACACAACTGAGCCTGCCGTCCTCCCCGCCTGCTGCAGGCTGCGATCCAGGACTCTGGCCCCAGCTGTGCCGCCCCACCTCAAATAGCATGACGGGCTCCTCCCAATCATGGGCTGTCCCTGCCTGGCCCCCAGAGCCCCCTGTTTCATGAATCCTTCCTGGACCACACTGGCCCGCAGATGTCTCACCTCTGAGAGACTTTGTTCATCAGGACACCCCTGATCCCCTATAATCCTCCCCTTTCTCCTCCTCAGGACTAAACAGGACCTCTGGGATAGGACCCCACGCCCCCCTTTACGCCTGGTCTTACTATATTAACCATGCTTTTTTTTTGAGACAGAGTTTTGCTGTGTCACTGGGCTGGAGTGCAGTGGTGCAATCTCAGCTCATTGCAACCTCCGCCTCCCAGGTTCAAGCGATTCTCCTGCCTCAGCCTCTGGAGTAGCTGGGATTACAGGCTCCTGCCACCTGGCCCAGCTAATTTTCTATTTTTAGAAATAGAAAATTTCTAAAATTTTCTGACAGGACCTGGAAGTTATGGGGTTTCACCTGAAGCTGCCTCAGCCTCCCGAGTAGCTGGGACTATGGGCCACCACACGCTGCTAATTTTCAGTATAGATGGGATTTTGCGACATTGCCCAGGCTGGTCTCAAACTACTGAGCTCAGGTGATCTGCCTGCCTGGGCCTCCCAAAGTGCTGGGACTACAGGTGTGAGCCGCCGCATCTGGCCAAAATTAGCCATTTTTAAGTGCACAATTCTGGCCAGGCAGGGTGACTCATACCTATGATCCAGCACTCTGGGAGGTCAGGGTGGGACATAGCTTGAGTTCAGGAGTTGGACATCAGCCTGGGTGACAGAGTGAGACTCCCATCTCTACAAAAAAATTTAAAAATTAGTCAGGTGTTAGCCGGGCGTGGTGGCTCACGCCTGTAATCCCAGCACTTTGGGAGGCCGAGGCGGGTGGATCACGAGGTCAAGAGATCGAGACCATCCTGGTCAACATGGTGAAACCCCGTCTCTGCTAAAAATACAAAAAATTAGCTGGGCATGGTGGCGCATGCCTGTAATCCCAGCTACTCAGGAGGCTGAGGCAGGAGAATTGCCTGAACCCAGGAGGCGGAGGTTGTGGTGAGCCGAGATCGCGCCATTGCACTCCAGCCTGGGTAACAAGAGCGAAACTCCGTCTCAATTAAAAAAAAATTAGTCAGGTGTAGTGGCACACACCTGTACCCCCAGTTACTCAGGAGGCTGAGGTGGGAGGATTGCTTGGGCCTGGAAGATTGAGGCCACAGTGAGCTGTGGTGGCACCGCTGCCTTCCAGCCTGGGTGACAGAGAGAGACTCTGTCTCCTGACTGAAATAAATTAAACAATATAAAAAGCATGGTTTGGCTGGGTGCAGTGGCTCATGCCTGTAATTCCAGCACGTTGGGAGACTGAGGCAGGCAGATCATGTGAGGTCAGGAGCTCGAGACCAGCCTGGCCAACGTGCTGAAACCCTGTCTCTATTAAAAATTTGAAAATTGGGCTGGGCTCAGTGGCTCACACCTGTAATCCAGCACTTTGAGAGGCTGAGGTGGGCAGATCATGAGGTCAAGAGATCAAGACCATCCTGGCCAACTTGGTGAAACCCTATGCTTAGTCTCTACTAAAAACACAAGAATTAGCTGGGCGTAATGGTGCATGCCTGTAGTCTCAGCTAATCGGGAGGCTGATGCAGGAGATTTCCTTGAGCTTGGGAGGCGGAGGTTGCAGTGAGCCAAGATCGCGCCACTGCAAGCCAGCCTGGTAACAGAGCTAGACTCCATCTCAACAAAGAAACAAACAAAAATTGACTCGGCATGGTGGCTCACGCCTGTAATCCCAACACTCTGAGAGGCCGAGGCAGGTGGATCATGAGGTCAGGAATTCTAGACCAGCCTGACCAACATGGTGAAACTCCGTCTCTACTAAAAATAAAAAATTAGCTGGATGTGGGGTGCACGCCTGTAGTCCCAGCAACTCAGGAGGCTGAGGCAGCAGAATCGCTTGAAACTGGCAAGCAGAGGTTGCAGTGAGCCAAGATCACACTGCTGCAATCCAGCCTGGGAGGCAGAGCAAGACTCTGTCTCTAAAAAAGAAAAAAAAAAATAGCCAGGTAGGGCAGCAGGTGCCTGTAATCCCAGCTACTTGGGAGGCTGAGGTGGGAGGACTGCTTGAGCTCGGGAGGCAGAGGCTGCAGTTAGCCAAGATTGCCCCACTGCACTCCAGCCTGAGTGACAGAGTGAGACTCTGTCTCAAAAAAAAGCCAGGCACAGTGATTCATGCCTGTAATCTCAGCACTATGGGAGGCTGAGACGGGTGGATCATGAGGCCATGAGTTTGAAAACAGCTTGGGCAACATAGTGAAACCCTGTCTTACTAAAAAATACAAAAATTAGCTGGGCATGGTGGTGGCACATGCCTGTAGCCCCAGCTACTCCGGAGGCTGAGGCAGGAGAATCGCTTGAACCTGGAGGCAGAGGTTGCAGCCGAGATTGTGCCACTGCGCTCCAGCCTGGGCGACAGAGCGAGACTCTGTCTCAAAACAACAACAACAACAAAAAACAGGTGTGCAAGTGCTTGTGTGAGTCCCTGCTTTCCATCCGTTTAGGTAGAGGCCAGGAATCAGACTGCTGGGCTGCCATTATGTAATGCGCCCAGTATCCCAAGCACACCCGCTGCTCTGGGTAGGAGCCACGTCCTCTGCCAGGCACCACCCTCCCCGGCCTCCCCCTCATCCTCCTCACCTGGTGGAAGCGGGCAGCTCCCTGACGCTTGTAACGGATCCAGTACTTGAGAGAGAAGATCTCCGGGAAGGGCCAGGACGGGGGTGGCTTCCATTGCACCTGCAGCCGGCGCCCAGCCAGGGGACTCAGGTGCACGCCTTCTGGAGGGTCAGGCTTGACTGATGGACAAGCAGGAAGCAGGGTCAGGGACAGCGAGTCCATTCATTCATTCATTCATTCACTCATTCGTTCAACCAACAAATATGTATTATATAGTATATATAATAAATGTATACTATATAATTGTATACTTATACATAATATAACTATATTATATAGTATGTATTTATATTATATTATATATAGTTATATATATTACATAGAATTAACGATTATATAAATTATATAACATATAATAAATATATTTATACATACATATATATGTGTAGATATATGTTTTTGAGACAAGAGTTTTGCTCTTGTTGCCCAGGCTGGAGTACAGTGGTGTGATCTTGGCTCACTGCAACCTCTGTCTCCTGGGTTGAAGCCATTCTCCTGCCACACCCTCCCGAGTAGCTGGGACTACAGGCATCCACCACCATGCCCGGCTAATTTCTGTATTTTTAAGATGGAGTCTCGCTCTGTCACCAGGCTGGAATGCAGGGGATGCGATCTCCGCTCACTGCCACCTCCACCTCCCAGGTTCAAGCAGTTCCCCTGCCTCAGACTCCTGAGTAGCTGGGACTATAGGCATGCACCACAACCACCCCTAGCTATTTTTTTTTGTATTTTAGTGGAGACGGGGTTTCACCATTTTGGCCAGGATGGTCTTGATCTCCTGACCTCATGATCCGCCTGCCTCTGCCTCCCAAAGTGCCGGGATTACAGGCGTGAACCACCCTGACCAGCCTTAATTTATCTATTTTTAGTAAAGACAGGATTTCACCATGTTGGCCAGTCTGGTTTCAAACTCCTGGCCTCAAGTGATCCTCCTGCGGTGGCCTCCCGAAGTGATGGAATTACAGGCGTGAGCCACCATGCCCAGCTCAACCAACAAATATTGATTGAGAGTCTGCGTGCCTGGCGCTGCCACATAGCGGGGACACAGTGGTGGCCTTAACGGACCTACTCCTGTCCTCGTGGAACTCACAATCTATCAGGGAGAAGGCAGGAAATAAGAAACAAATCCATAGGTCATAGAGAATAGGGAAGGAAGCTGGGGAGCGCGAGAATGGCAGTGGCTGCAATGTTTTGTTTATTTTGCTTTCTAAGATGTAAGATGTTTCTCTCACCCAGGCTGGAGTGCAGTGGCACGATCTCGGCTCACTGCAACCTCGCCTCCCAGGTTCAAGTGATTCTCGTGCCTCAGCCTCCCGAGTAGCTGGAATTACAGGCAACTGCCACCGTGCCCAGCTAATTCTTGTATTTTTAGTAAAGACAGGGTTTCACCATGTTGGCCAGGGTGGTCTCAGGCTCCTGACCTCAGGTGATCTGCCTGCCTCAGCCTCCCGAAGTGCTGGGATTACAGGTGGGAGGCACTGCACACGGCCTCTTGCGTCTTGCGTAGACACCTAGCAGTGGAACTGCCAGGTTATGTGGCAACTCCATGTTTAACTCTTTGAGGGATTGCCACACAAGCTGCTTTTACTAACCAGCAGCAGTGCATGAAGGCTTGCAATTTTTTCTTTTTTTTTTTTCATTAAGAGGGACTCTATAACTCGATCAAGACAGTTGCAGGTGGACAAAGAAAAAAAAAAAAAGACAGGGTCTCGCTCTGTCCCCAGATTGAAATTCAGTGCAGCCTCAACTTCCTGGGCTCCAGTGATCCTCCTGCCTCCTCAGCCTCCCAAGTAGCTGGGACTACAAGCATGTGCCACCACACCTGGCCAGTTTTTGTACTTTTCTTTCCTCCCTATTTTTGTAGAGAAGGGGGCGGGGTCTAACTATGTTCCCCAGGCTGGTCTCAAACTCCTGGGCTCAAGCAATCTATCCCCTTCCTCAGCATCCCAAAGTGCTGGGATTTCAAGCATGAGCCACTGAGCCTAGCCAGGGCGTGCAATCTGTAATAATCTACTCAGGAGAGGCCTCACTGAGGAGGTGATGTATGCACAGAGACCTGAAGGAGGTGAGGGAGTGAGTCATGGGGACATGTTGTGGACTGTGTTCCAGGCAGAGGCCACCACCCGTGCAAAGGCCCGGGGGCAGGACCATGCCTGGCATGGAGGAACATCGAGGAAGCCCATGTGGCTAGAGCAGAGAGCAATGGGGAGAAAGGGAGGAGGGGAGGGTGCGGAGGAGACAGGGCAGGTTGTGCAGGGCCTGTTGGGCAGTAAGAAGGACTAGGGCTTTGACTCCAAGGCAGATGGGAGCCATGGCGGGCTGCAGGCAGAGGGATGGGCACTGACTGAGGTGCTCACAGGTGCCCTCTGGTGGCTGCTGTGGGAAGGACAGATGGTGGGGGCCAGGGATGGAGCCAGGGCTCAGGATGGGGGGGACCCACCCATGGATAGGGGTGATCCATGTAGTGGCAGGGGAGGCGTAAGGAGGGGTCAGATTTTTGCTGAAGTGTGAAGGTGCAGACGCAGGACTGGAGGACAGGTGGGAGGTGGGGGGGGTGGAGCAGGAAGGAGCTGGCAGCCCCCACCCCCGCCCCCACCGCCACTCACTGATGTGCTCCGCTATGAAAGGCACGAAGCTGCTGCAGGAGCCCCAGGGGTGGACGGCGGTGACATTCAGCACGTAGGGCGCCATGGAGAACATCTGGACATCCGCAATGGTACAGCTGGTGGCCGCTGGCGTCCGCTGCAGGCAGGGCCAGCTGTGGCCCCGGGCAGCCATGCCGAGCCTGCACAGGGTAGGGCAGGCTGAGCGCCTCAGGGAGAACCTGTGGCCTCAGCATCTCCTGCTGCCGGGCCTGACCCAAGACCCCAAGGAGAGGCAGGAACAGGCAGGGCAGCGGGTGGGGATCCCGGGGTATGGTCCTGGTGGTGGCTGTGCCACGCCCTCCCGGGGGGTGGGATATGGACCCCAACATCACAGAGTGCCTGATGGCTCAAGTCGGGGAGTACAACCCCACCTAGATGCTAGGGTCCTGGATTCTAAATGTTTCTGGGATGTCAGCATTCCAACATTCATGCATGAATGAATGAATGAATGACAGCGTCTCCCTCTGGCACCCAGGCTGGAGTACAGTGGCACCATCCTAGCTTATCGTAGCCTTGAACTCCTGGCTCAAGGGATCTTTGGTCTCAGCCTCCAGAGTGGTTGGACTACAGGTGTGCCTCCCCTCTCCTGGCTAATTTGTAAATTTTTTTTCTAGAGACAGGGTCTCAGTATGTTGGCCCAGGCTGGTCTCAAACTTCTGGGCTCAAGTGATCCTCCCACCTTGTTCTCCCAAGTAGCTGGGACTACAGGCAAGTACCAACACGCCCAGCTAATTTTTAAAACTTTTTGTAGAGACGGGGGTCTCACTATGTTGCCCAACTGGGCCTCAAACTCCTGACGTCAAGGGATCCTCCCTGGTCAGTCTCCCGAAGCGTTGTGATTATAGGATGCGCCACTGTGCCCAGCCCAGGAATTTTTTTTTTTTTGAGATGGAGTCTCACTTTTTTCCTAAGCTGGAGTGTGGTGGTGCCATCTCGGCTCACCGCAACTTCTGCCTCCTGGTTTCAAGTGATTCTTCTGCCTCAGCCACCTGAGTGGCTAGGATTACAGGTGCATGCCACCATGCCCCGCTAATTTTTTTGTATTTTTAGTAGAGATGGGGTTTTCATCATGTTGGCCAGGCTGGTTTCGAACTCCTGACCTCAAGTGATCCACCCACCTAGGCCTATAATCCACTCCCCGCAACCCCCGCCATCGAGCAGGGATTATAGACATGAGCCACTACACCCAGACAATTTTTAAAGTTGTTTGCAGAGACAGGGTCTCACTATGTTGCCCAAGCTGATCTCAAATTCCTGACTCAAGCAATCTACCCTCCTCCGCCTCCCAAAGCACTGGGATTATAGGCATGTGCCCCTGTGCCCAGCCCAGGAAGTGTATTTCTGTTGGACAGGGCTTCCCTGGAATTCCATAGGCCTGGGTTTCAGAATATCTGGGTTTCCAGTTTTCCTGATCCAAGGCTCTCATGGCCAGAGTTCTGGGCTCTCCAGGAACTCCAGTGTCCCCAAGGTCCCCTTCCAGGTTCTCTGACCTGTATGTGGCAATGAATGACACGGGCCTGGTGGAGTTTGGAGCAGGTGGCAGGGTCCAGGAGCAATCCACGGCGATCGGGTACCGAGGGGCTCGGCATTGTACCTGGGGTAAAGTAGGGGCTGCTGGGGGCCCTGGAAAAGGACAGAAGGAGTGAGCTTCTGGTTTACCCCCAGCTTGTCACAGCCTTCCCGTGCGCTGGGCTCCTGATGTGTTGCCGGCCAGCACCAGGCACATGGTAGGTGCCTAATAAAGGCTTGTGGAATAAATAAATAAATAGGTACCTGGACAGAAGGCACTGATGTCATCTTTTATCCCCACTACAATGCATCAAGGTGAGAACTATTAGCCTGTTTTCCAGATACGGAAGCTGAGGATCTACAGAGAGGAACTTGGATAAGAGGCAGAGGTTTCACGGTGTTCTCTTTTTCATAATTTTTTTTTTTGAGACAGAGTCTTGTTCTGTTGCCAGGTGCCAGGCTGGAGTGCAGTGGCGCGATCTCCGCTCACTGCAACCTCCGCCTCCTGGGTTCAAGCAATTCACCTGCCTCAGCGTCCCGAGTAGCTGGGACTACAGACGCGCGCCACCATGCCCAGCTAATTTTTTATATTTTAGTAGAGACGGGGTTTCACTATATTGGCCAGGATGGTCTCGATCTCTTGACCTCATGATCCGCCTGCCTCGGCCTCCCAAAGTGCTGGGATTACAGGCTTGAGCCTGTAATTTTTTTTTTAGAGGGAATCTTGCCCTCTCGCCTAGGCTGGAGTGCATTGGCGTGATCTGAGCTCACTGCAACCTCCGCCTCCAGGGTTCAAAGGATTCTTACTCTCCAAGTTTTTGGGATTACAGGTGTGCACCGCCATGCCCCGCTAATTTTTTTATTTTTAGTAGAGATGGGGTTTTGCCATGTTGGCCAGGCTGGCCCCAAAGTCCTGACCTTGGGTGATCTGCCTCCCTTGGCCTCCCAAATTGCCAGGATTACAGGTATGAGCCACCAAACCTGGCCTATAATTTTTTTTTGTTTTTGGAAACAAGGTATCCTGTCTGTCACCCAGGCTGGAGTGCAGTCGCACAATCATAGCTCACTGCAGCCTCCAATTCCTGGGCTCAAGTGATCCTCCCACCTTAGCCTCCCAGTTAGCTGGGACTATAGGCATGTGCCACCACACCTAGCTGCTTTTTTAATTATTTTTTTGAGCCGAAGCTTCACTGCTGTTTCTTAGGCTGGAGTGTAATGGCACGATCTCGGCTCACCGAAACCTCTGCCTCCTGGGTTCGAGTGATTCTCCTGCCTCAGCCTCCCAAGTAGCTGGGATTACAGGTGCCCACCACCACACCCAGCAAATTTTCAGTAGAGATGGGGTTTCACCATGTTGGCCAGGCTAGTCTCGAACTCCTGACCTCAGGTGATCCACCTGCCTCGGCCTCCCAAAGTGCTGGGATTACAGAAGTGAGCCACCATGCCAGGCCCAATTTTTTAATTTTTTGTACAGATTGGAGGAGCGGGTTTCACTATATTGCCCAGGCTGGTCTCAAATTCCTGGTCTCAAGTGATCATCATGCCTTGGCCTCCCAAAGTACTGGAATCACAGGCGTGAGCCACCATGCCCTGCTGTAACCATTTTGTCTTCAAGGACATGGAAATGTTTTCTAGTCGAAAATGAATGGGTGTCGGCTGGGCTCAGTGGCTCATGCCTATAATCCCAGCACTTTGGAAAGCTGAGGCAGGTGGATCACCTGTGGTCAGGAGTTCGAGACCAGCCTGGCCAACATGGTGAAACTCCTGTCTCTACTAAAAATACAAAAATTAGCCAGGCATAGTGGTGGGTGCCTGTAATCCCAGCTACTCAGGAGGCTGAGGCAGGAGAATCTTGCTTGAACCCAGGAGGCAGAGGTTGCAGTGAGCCCAGATCATGCCACTTGCACTCCAGCCTGGGCGACAGAGTGAGACTCTGTCTCAAAATACAAAAACAAAAACCAAAAAGAAACAAAATGAATGAGTGCGACCCGAATTCCCATCTATGTCTGTATAGGTATAGATATCTCTAAGCTGTGACTGCCAGTCCCTGTCACCCACAAGGTGACATTCTTCCACCCCCAATGTGGCACTCTTCCTCTCTGTGCCTTAGTTTCCCCACCTGTACAACGGGAGGGTAACCCCATCCCACCAGTGGGCACACAGGAGGTGTGTGAGTTCCCACTCCCGACATGATCCAAGATCATGTCCCTCTGTGGGCCCCCCCGCCCCGAGCCCTCCAGGGATGACGTACCTTCACTTCCACTGCAGGGTGGGCAGCTGGCCCAGAGCGCAAGGGCCAGGAGAAGCGGCGGGGTCATGACTGTGGCCAGCTCTGCTCTCAGCAGCTGGGGTGGTGACGTCCTGGGAGACTTGAGGGGGGAGGCGAGGACTTGGGACGTGCCCCGGGGAAGCCCAGCCCAGGGTCAAGACCCCCCTTCGCCTTCCTTCCATCTGACTCAATGGCAGGGCTGGTGGGGCCGCTAGGGAGATGAGTTGGTATGCGGGGGAGCCCCAGTCCCAGCCCCCTGGGGAATGCAGGCCACCCCTGCGCGGAAGGCCCCGGGGGTGGGGGGCAGAGAAGGAGGCTTCGAAAGGGAGAAGTGGAGACCTGCTGGCTTTTCCCAGCACAGCAAGTCCTGCCTGCCTTCCTTCCGCTGTCCTGACTGGCAGGAAAGGGGAAACCCCAGGCAGGCAGGCAGGCAGGGGCTGGGGGCGTGGAGGGAGACAGAGATACAGAGAGAGGAGGGAGGCAGAGAGGAGAGAATACAGAGATAGAGAGACAGGGAGACGACAGAGACGGACAGAGAGACAGAGAGAGACACAGATGACAGGAGGAGGACACAGAGACGGGGAGATGACAGAGATAGACAGGGACAGATAGAGATACAGATGACAGGAGGACACAGAGAGACAGGGGGACGACAGAGACAGACAGGGACAGATAGAGACACAGATGACAGGAGGAGGACACAGAGACGGGGGATGACAGAGACAGACACAGAGAGACAGAGAGAGATACAGATGAGAGAGGCAGAGACACAGATGACAGGAGGAGGACACAGAGACGGGGAGATGACAGAGACAGACACAGAGAGACAGAGATACAGATGACAGAAGGAGGACACAGAGAGACAGGGAGACGACAGAGACAGACACAGAGAGACAGAGAGAGATACAGATGAGAGAGGCAGAGACACAGATGACAGGAGGAGGACACAGAGACAGGGAGATGACAGAGACAGAGATAGAGACGGAGATAACAGACAGACACACATAGAGAGACACAAAGATGAGAGGCAGAGAGACAGAAACGAGAGGAGGGCACACAGAGAGAGACAGGGAGATGATAAAAACAGAGACAGAGAGAGATACACAGAGAGGGACAGAGTAAGAGAGACAGAGGAACAGAAATAAGAGAAAGTGGGACAGAGATGGGAGGATGAGACAGAGATGAGAGAGGAGGATAGACAGAGATAGAGAGACAGCAGGGTGCAGGGGCTCATGCCTATAATCCCGGCACTCAGGAGGCCGAGGCAGATCACCTGAGGTCAGGAGTTCAAGACCCACCTGGCCAACATGGTGAAAATTCACCATTAGCTGGGGGTGGTGGCGGGTGCCTGTAATCCCAGCTGAGGCTGAGGCAGGAGAATTGCTTGACCCTGGGAGGCAAAGGTTGCAGTAAGCTAAAATCATGCCATTGCGCTCCAGCCTGGGTGATAGGGTGAGACTCTGTCTCAAAAAAAAAAAAAGACGGATGGGGACTGATCGGGAGATGACAGAGACAGAGAAAGAGAGACACACAGAGACAAAAACAAGAGAGGAAGACAGAGAGATACAGGGAGATGAGAGACACAGAGAGATAAGACAGAGATAGAGACAGAGATAGAGAGATAAGATAGAGCCAAAAAGAGACACAGAGAGATAGAGGCGAGAGAAGAAAAGCACAAACAGATACAGGGAGACAGAGACAGACCAGGAGATAGAGACAGAGAGAGAATGAAAAGAGGCAGAGACGTGGAGAGAGAGACACAGACAGAGGCGTGCAGGCCTGGGGAGGCAGCTGCCACCGAACATGTCCCAGCCACCAGGATGCCTGGGGGCAAGGAAACCCCCAGAGGCAGGCTGGACAAGCTTGGGGATCCCCGCTCCCACTCCCACCTCCCCTTCATTTGCTGAGAAATGCCAAGAAACCCATGGGGATTTTGGGGGATTTGCCAAGGGGCAGGGAGAGGCTGGAGGCAGGGGCCTCCCACCATGGCCAGGCTTAGGATTTAGGAAAGTGTGTTTCTCTTTTTTTCCTTTTTTAGAGGCAGGGTCTTGTGCCCCGTTGCCCAGGCTGGAGTGCAGTGGTGCGATCATGGCTCACTGCAGCCTCTAACTGCTGGGTTCAAGTGATCCTCCTTCCTCAGCCTCCTGAGTAGCTGGGACCACAGGTGCGTGCCACCATGCCCAGCTAATTTCTGTATTTTTGGTAGAGACGGGGTTTCTCCATGTTGCCCAGGCTGGTCTTCAACTCTTGGGCTCAAGCGATCCTCCCACCTTGACCTCCCAAATTGTTGGGGTTACAGGAGTGAGCCATCATGTCCAGCCAATCCTTTCTTTAACATTTCCATATTTAGTTCATCATGCACTTTTTTTGCACCCATTTTGCCTTTTTGAAATGTTGCATTAAGGTGGAGTTTATCCAAAGGCCGGGCACGGTGGTTCACGCCTGTAATCCCACCCCTCTGGGAGGCCGAGGCAGGTGGATCACCTGAGGTCAGGAGTTAGAGACCATCTGGCCAACATGGTTAAAACCCCGTCTCTACTAAAAATACAAAAATGAGCCAGGCATGGTGTCGCATGCCTGTAATCCCAGCTACTCGCGAGGCTGAGGCAGCAGAATCATCTGAAACCGGGAGCAGAGGTTGCAGTGAGCCGAGGTGGTGCCACTGCACTCCAGCCTGTGGACAAGAGCAAAACTCTGTCTCAAAAAAAAGAAAAAGAAATACAGGCTGGGTGATGTGGCTCACACCGGTCATCCCAGCATTTTGGGAGGCCGAGACATGCGGATCACCTGAGGCCAGGAGTTCGAGACCAGCCTGGCCAACATGGTGAAACCCCATCTCTACTAAAAATGCAAAAAAAAATAGCCAGGTGTGGTGGCAGGCGCCTATAATCCCAGCTACTTGGGAGGCTGAGGTAGGAGAATTGCTTGAGCTGGGGAGGCAGAGGCTGCAGTAAGCCAATATCTAGTCACTGAACTCTAACCTGGGCAACAAGAGCAAAACTCCTTCTCAAAAAAAAAAAAAAAATTAGCCAGGCATGGTGCTGGGCACTTGTAGTCCCAGCCACTCAGGAGGCTGAGGTAGGAGAATCATGGGAACCCGGGCGGCAGAGGTTGTACTCAGCCAAGATTGTACCGCCGCACTCCAGCCTCGGTGACAGAGCGAGACTCCGCATTTAAAAAAAAAAAAGATAGAGTTTGTCCTGATGGCTGATTTGCTGGGTGGGGCAGAGGGAGGGGGCATGAGTGCTTCCTTTTCTGGGCCACCCCTTCCCCTCCCAGCAACAGAAGCCCAGCAACCACACCACACGCCTTGGTCCTGTGCACAGAATGCCTTTATTCCTGGGCTGGCGTCTGGATGTGGACACAGGGACTCACAAATTCTCTGGTGGAAGAGGAGGGGCAGTCACGCCCTGGGTCCAGACTGACCAGTGTGTGCGTGCAGAGACCAGGTGGGGCGATGGAGCCAGCTGGGGACGGTGGGGCAGGGACCCAGGCTGGCCTCCAAGTGCATGGGCCTAGATGGGGCTGGGTGAAGCTAAGTGAAGCTGGTCTGCAAGGGGACTGCAGAGGGGGCTTAGGCCCTGCGTGGGTGTGGTCAGTGAGGCCACTGGGCCCGGCCTTTCTCAGCGGCCCTGCGCCTGGAGTCTCTGCATCTGCAGAATCTGGCTGAGAATCTGCTGCACCTCTTCATCCATCTGGCCCTGGGATGGGGAATAGAGGGAGACCCTGAGTGCACCCCCAGCGGTTTCCCCAGGCCCCTCTGCCACTCCCACAGACCAAGCCAGCCAGGAGGGAAATGCGCAGAGGCAGGCTTCAACACGCCATGAACCTCTCCCGAGGACCAGCCTCCCACTGTACAGAAGGGGAAACTGAGGCCGAGAGAGCAACAGTGGCACACCCAACGCCACACAGGCACCTGGGAGCTAGGCCACTCACCTGAATGGCGTACAGGAGGTGGCTTCTGTACAAAGCCACCACACTGGAGTGGTCCCTGGCAGCTTCCTGTGGGTATGAGGGAGGGACACTCAGAAAAGCAGGACCACCTCCCCGCTGAGGAAGACTCACCAAAAAGCGCCCTTTGTACCCCAAGCCTGTATTTTGATGGCACACAACAGGTGATGGCCGGCTGCTAGAATATGGAAATATGGCTGGGCACCGTGACACATATTTGTAATCCCAGCACTTTGGGACGCTGAGGCGGGTGGATCACCTGATGTCAGGAGTTCGAGACCAGCCTGGACCAATGTGGTGAAACTCTGTCTCTACTGAAAATACAGTAATTTCCCAGGCAAGGTGGCTCATGCCTGTAGTCCCAGCTACTTGGGAGGTTGAGGCAAGAGAATCGCTTGAACCCAGGAGGCAGAGGTTGCAGTGAGCCAAGATCCTGTCACCGGTGACAGAGTGAGACTGTCTCACAAAAATACACACACACACACACACACACAAGTATGGCCGGGCATGGTGGCACATGATTGTAATCCCAGCATTTTGGGAGTCTGAGGCGGAGAACTGCTTGAAGCCAGGAGTTCGAGGCTGCAGTGAGGGATGACTGCACCACTTCACTCCAGCCTGGGAGATACAGCAAGATCCTGTATCCAAAAAAAAAGCAGGCAGGGGCCCACAGTGGCTCATGCCTGTAATTCCAACACTTTGAGAGGCTGGGGGGAGCCCAGGAGTTCGAGACCTGGCCAACATGGCGAAAACCCATCTCTACTAAAAATACAAAAATTAGCCCAGTGTGGTAGTGTGTGCCTGTAATTCCAGCTACACAGGACACTAAGGCAGAAGAACTGCTTGAACCTGTAAGGCGGAGGCTGCAGAGGCTGCAGTGAGCCGAGATCTTCCCACTGCACTCCAGCCTGGGTGAGGGAGTGAGACCCTGTCTCAAAAAAAATAAAGGAAATATTTCCTGGCCACGCTGGGCACGTGACGTGTGCCCCACCTGCTTACCCCAGCCCTCTCCTGGGATTCCCAGCTGTGCCGAGCTGGTTGGTAAATGTTTATCTGGACTCCTCTACCCCTGCCCAGCCCAGCTCTTACCTGCAGCTGCTGCTGTAAACCCTTCACCTGCTCACGGAGAGCCTCCACCTCGGGGGTGGCCAGGGCGGCCGGCTGCTCCTTCAAGGCCTCCTTAAGACTGAAGACTTCTTTGGAGAGTTCTGTGATCTGAGTGGGGGGGGTTGTCAGTGGTCACCCTCAGCCCAGGGCTGGGGGTGAGGACCTCTCTGAAGCTGCAGGAAGAGGCCAGGGAGGAAGGCTTTCGAGGGAAGGTCCCATCACTTGGGTTAGCAAACTCTGGCCCGAGGGTCATACCTGGCCCACAGCCTGTTTTTATTTTTATTTTTATTTTAATTTTTTTGAGATGGAGTTTTGCTCTTGTTACCCAGGCTGGAGTGCAATGGTGCGATCTCGGCTCACCGCAACCTCTGCCTCCTGGGTTCAGGCAATTCTCCTGCCTCAGCCTCCCGAGTAGCTGGGATTATAGGTGCATGCCACCATGCCCAGCTAATTTTTTGTATTTTTAGTAGAGACAGGTTTCACCAAGCTGACCAGGATGGTCTCAATCTCTTGACCTCGTGATCCACCTGCCTCAGCCTCCCATATTTTTATTTTTTTAAATAGAGACGGGGTTTCTCCATGTTGGTCAGGCTGGTCTTGAACTCCCGACCTCAGGTGACGCACCCGCCTCGGCCTACCAAAGTGCTGGGATTACAGGCGTGAGTCACCACATCTCTTAAAGCTTCAGTTAGCTCATCTGGAAAATGGGGACGAAAATACTTTCTGAAACCAGGTGTGGTGGCTCACACCTGTCTTCCTACTATTTTGGAAGGCTGAGGCAGGCAGATCGCTTGAGCTCAGGAGTTTGAGACCAACCTGGGCAATGTGACGAAACCCCGTCTCTTAGAAACAAAAATGAAAACAAACGAAAAACAGGCCAGGTGTGATGGCTGACGCCTGTAATTCCAGCACTTTGGGAGACTGAATCACCTCAGGTTGGGAGTTCGAGACCAGCCTGACCAACATGATGAAACCCCATCTTTACTAAAAATATAAAAATTAGCCGGGCATGGTAGTGCACTTCTGTAATCCCAGCTACTTGGGAGGCTGAGGCAGAAGAATCCCTTGAACCCGGGAGGTGAGGTTGCAGTGAGCCGAGATCATGCCACTGCACTCCAGCCTGGGAGACAAAGTGAGACTCTATCTCAAAAAAAAAAAAAAAAGCGGCCAGGTGCAGTGGCTCACACCTGTTATCCCAGCACTTTGGGAGGCCAAGGTGGGAGAATCACGAGTTCAGGAGTTCAAGACCAGCCTAGCCAACATGGAGTAACCGCCCCCCACCACCATCTCTACTAAAAATACAAAATTAGCCGGGCATGGTGGCCCGTGCTTGTAACCCCAACTACGGGGGAGGTAGAGGTTGCAGGAGCTGAGATCGCACCATTGCCCTCCAGCCTGGGCAACAAGAGTGAAACTCCATCTTAAAAAAAAAAAAAAAAAGCTTTCTGGCTTTTAGGGTTGCAGGAAGGTGATTAAAGATGGTCATGTGTGAAAAGTCCCAGTCAAACCACTGGAGGCTGCTGCTATCATCATTAGTATCGTTTAGGAACAAAACGTGGGAACTTGGGGACAAACCCAGCGGAAAGACGGCACGGCTGTGCGACCCTGGGCAAGTGACTTCACCTCTCTGTGCCTAAGTCTACTCAAATGGGGATAATAAAAGCACCTATCCAAGGAGAACCTAATGTGATTAAATGCACTCAGTAAATGTAACTGTGGGGATGGATGTGGTGGCTCACACCTGTAATCCCAGCCCTTTGGGAGGCGGAGGCGATCAGATCACTTGAGGTCAGGAGTTTGTGACCAGCCTGGCCAACATGGTGAAACCCCATCTCTACTAAAAATATAAAAAATTAGCTGGGCGTGGTGGCGTGTGCCTGTAGTCCCAGCCACTTGGGAGTCTGAGGCAGGAGAATGACTTGAACCCAGAGGTTGCAGTGAGCCAAGATCGCGCCACTGCACTCCAGCCTGGGTGACAGAATAAGACTCTGTCTCAAATAAACAAATAAAGGCCACTGTGGTTATAATTAGTAGCTGGAACAGCAGTCTGTGTGTGTTTGATTTGTCAGAGGCTGAAACCAGGTCCCCTTCCGTTTCTGAGCCTCACTTTCCCTTCCGGAAAATGGGCTGATTTCCCAAGACCCTTGCAGCAGGGACCTTTGTAGATTGCCCCCAACCTTGGCTGAGTGGACGCCTCCCGGACTGAGTGTGGGAGAGGGGATACCCACCTTCTTGTCCTTCTCCTTGGCCTTGTCCAGGGCCTCCTGGGCCCGGCTCTGGGCCTGGCGTGCTCTTTGTGCCTCGGCCCGCAGCCCCCGTAGCTGCTGCTCTGCTGTGGCCAGCTGCGCCTCAGCCGCGTGTCGCTCACTCTTCATGAACAGGGCCTCACGCTGCACCTGTGGCCCAAGCCCCCGTGTGACTCTCAGGACACCCAAAGATGCTGGATCCCAGAATACTTATGACCCTTCTACTTTGTTCTTTTGTTTTTGGATTTTTTTTTTTTAAGGCAGGGTCTTGCTCTGTTGTTCTGATGTGATCATGGCTCACTGTAGCCTCAACCTCCCAGGCTCAAGCAATCCTCCCACCTCAGCCTCCCAAGTAGCTGGGACCACAGGTACATGCCCGGCTAAATGTTTTCCTTTTCTTTTTTTGAGACTGAGTCTTGCTCTGTTGCCCAGGCTGGAAGCAGCTGCATAGTCTTGGCTCATTGCAACCTCCTCTTCCCGGGTTCAAGCAATTCTCCTGCTTCAGCCTCCTGAGTAAGTGAGAGTACAGGCAGGTGCATGATGCCTGTCTAAGTTTTGTATTTTTAGTAGAGACAGGGTTTCCCCATGTTGGCCAGGCTGGTCTTGAACTCCTGACCTCAGGTGATCCACCCGCCTAAGCCTCCCAAAGTGCTGGGATTACAGGCATGAGCCACCATGCCTGGCTCACTTTCTTGCATTTTTGGTAGGGATGAGGTTTTGCCACATTGCCCATGCTGGTTTTGAACTCCTCGGCTAATGTGATCTGCCCGCCTTGGCTTCAAATTGCTGGGATTACAGGTGTGAGCCACTGCACCTGGCCCGATTTCATTCTTTTTAATCCAGTGGACTCTGATGCTGTGGCTTTGGTTTTCGTTCTCTCTTGTTTTGAAGTGGAGTCTCACTCTGTTGCCAGGCTGCAGTCCCATGACATCATCTTGGCCCAATGCAACCTCCGCCTCCCGGGTTCAAGTCAATCTCCTGCCTTAGCCTCTTGAGTAGCTGGGATTTGAGGTGTGTGCCACCACACTCAGCTAATTTTTTGTATTTTTAGTAGAGATGGGGTTTCGCCATGATGGCCACGGATTCCCAGAGGGCTGGAATTATAGGTTTAAGTCCCTGCATCTGGTCTTGTTTTTGTTTTCTTACTCCAGGGAATATTTTTTATCACTGATGACGGACCTTGTGAAATTAAATCAGAGGTGGGCCAGGCACAGTGACTCATGCCTGTAATCCCGGCACTTTGGGAGGCTGAAGCGGGCGGATCACTTGAGGTAAGATTGAGACCATCCTGGCCAATATGATGAAACCCCGTCTACTAAAAATACAAAAATTGGCTGGGAGTGGTGGTGCACACCTGTGGTCCCAGCTACTCGGGAGGCTGAGGCAGGAGAATCGCTTGAACCCAGGAGGTGGAGGTTGTAGTGAGCCGAAATTGTATCACTGCACTCCAGCCTGGCAACAGAGTGAGACTCCGTTATCAAAAAAAAAAAAAAAAAAATCTTAAATCAGAGGTGGTGGCTGGCACCTGTAATTTCAGCAACTCGCACTCCAGTCTGGGTAAGAGAGTGAGACCCCATCTCTAAAAATAAATAAATAAAAATCAAATAAACAAAATGAGATCCAAAATCTCTGCTCAGTGGGCGTGCAGTGGCCCACACCTGTAATCCCAATACTTGGGGAGTTCAAGGTGGGAGACTGTTTAAAGCCAGGACTTTGAAACCAGCCAGCCTGGGCAACAGAGCAAGACCCCACCTCTACAAATTAAAAATTGAAAAATTAGTTGGAAGCTAGGTACAGTGGCTCATGCCTGTAATCCCAGCACTTTGGGAGGCTGAGGCGGGTGGATCACCTGAGGTCAGGAGTTTGAGACCAGCTTGGCTAACATAGTGAAACTCTGTCTCTACTAAAAATACAAAAAAGTAGTTGGGCGTGGTGGCACACACCTGTAATCCCAGCTACTTGGGAGGATGAGGCAGAAGAATTGCTTGAACCCAGGAGGCAGAGGTTGCAGTGAGCCAAGATTGCACCATTCCACTCCCAGCCTGGGCAACAAAAGCGAAACTCTGTCACAAGGGAAAAAAAAATCAGTTGGATGTGGTGGCACGTGCCTGTAGGCCCAGCTACTTGGGAGGCTGACATGGGAGGATCACTTGAGCCTAGGAGTTTGAGGTTACAGGGAGCTATGATCATGCCACTACACTCCAGTCTGGGTAACAAAGCAATACTCCATCTCTAAAAGAAAAGATATCCCAACTCATAACATCCTCCTTGCAGAATGATCGAAAGTCTAAAAATGACTATAAGAGGATTTTCACAAGGTCAAAATAATCAGCTGGAAAAAACTGCAGGGTCAAAATGACCACAAGAGAAAATAACATTAGGAAAAAATAACAGGGCAAACAAACACGAGTTCACTGCTTACAAAAACACTGTGATCATTGACCCCTGGCCTCACACCATAGACACAAGCTACAGAACAGCTGCAGATGTAATTGTGAAACTAAGAGAATAATGATGAAGGCCGGGTGCAGTGGCTCAAGCCTGTAATCCCAGCACTTTGGGAGGCCGAGGTGGGTGGATCACGAGGTCAAGAGATCGAGACCATCCTGGTCAACATGGTGAAACCTTGTCTCTACTAAAAAAAAAAAATACAAAAAATTAGCTGGGCATGGTGGCGTGCGCCTGGAGTCCCAGCTACTCGGGAGGCTGAGGCAGGAGAATTGCCTGAACCCAGGAGGCGGAGGTTGCGGTGAGCCAAGATCGCACCATTGCACTCCAGCCTGGGTAACAAGAGCGAAACTCCGTCTCAAAAAAAAAAAAAAAAAAAGAGAGAATAATGATGCTAGAAGAAAACCTACAAGAACATCTTCAGGACGTTGAGATGGAGAAAGGTTTTATAAACAGACCCTGAAAAGCAACAGCCATTAAAAAAAAAAAAAGATGGGGTCAAAAAGGCCAAAGAGTGTCACAAAAAAACAAAACAAAACAAAAAAAAACAACCATAGGTTGGGCACAGTGGTTCACACCTGTAATCCCAGCACTTTGGGAGGCTGAGGCAGGCAGATCACTTGAGCTCAGGAGTTTGAGACCAGCCCAGGCAACATGCCAAAACCTTCTCTTTACAAAAAAATAAAAAGTTAGATGGGCATGGTGGTGCACACCTGTGGTCCTAGCTATTTAGGAGGTTGAGGTGGGAGGACTGCTTGAGCCCAGGAGGTGGAGGTTGCAGTGAGTTATGATTGTGCCACTGCCCTCCAGCCTGGGTGACAGGGCCAGACCCTGTGTGGAAAAAAAAAGAAAGAAAAAGAAGGGAAGGGGAGGGGAAAGGGGAAAGGGGAGGAGAAGGGAGGAAAGGGAAATGCGGGGAAAAGGAAAGAAGGAAGGGAGGGAGGGAAGAAAAGGAGAAAGGAAGGAAGGAGGGAAGAAAGAAAGAGACAAAAAGAGAGAAAAAGAGAAAAAAGAAATTAAGAAAGAGAGAGATGAGTGAGTCAAAGTACTTTAAAACACAGGAGAAAAAAATAAAGATTTAAAATTTGTTTTAAAAGAAAGAAAAAAAGAGAAAACACAAGTGTAAAATCTCAAGAGGTCAGAATGGCTGCAGGGTCAAATGTCTGTTCAAGGCCGGGGTGGTGGCTGATGCCTGTAATCCCATCACTTTGGGAGGCCAAGGAAGGTGAATCACCTGAGGTCAGGAGTTCAAGACCAGCCTGGCCAACATAGGGAAATCCCATCTCTACTAAAAATACAAAAGTTAGCTGGGCATGAAGGCAGGCGCCTGTAATTCCAGCTAGTCGAGAGGCTGAGGAAGGAGAATCACTTGAACCCGGGAGACGGAGGTTGCAGTGGGCTGAGATCGCACCACTGCACTCCAGCCTGGGTGAAAGAATGAGACTGTCTCAAAACCGTCTTTTTAAAAATATATATAAAATAAAATAAAGTCTGTTCAAGTAAGACTGATGGGGTCAAAACACCTCAGGGCTGTGGGGCTAAAACGGGCCACTGCGGGGGCGGAGTGGGGGCAGGCCCGGCTCACCTGGAAGACCTCGGCACTGGTCTTCTCATGCCGCCGTCCCAGCTCCTCCAGCTGCCCCTCCAGCTGGGCCACGTTGGCCTGCAGGGCGCCCACGATGCGCTCGTGCTCCGAGAGTGCCACGCTGCACACACGCTCGCGCTCCAGCTCCGCGCGCAGCCGGGCGGCCTCCTTGCCAGTGGCCACCACCTCCTGCTCCAGACTGGCTGCCCGGCCGCGCAACTCCAGGGCTTCCTCCTGCAGCCGGCGGTGCTCAGAGGCCGGCACCACGGACTGGCGGAGGGCCTCGGAGGCCTCCCGCAGCTCCGCCAGCCCCTGCCGCGCCTCCTCGCAGGCCGACGCCAGCTCAGCCACCCGGGCCTCGGCCGCATCCCGGGCCCGGCCCAGCTCCGCGGCCGCCGAGCGCTGCTGCTCCCCCGTGGCCCTGGCCGTGGCCAGCTGCTCACGCAGCACCTCCAGCTCCCGGCTCTGCTCCAGCCGCGCCTCCTCCCGCTGCGCCAGCTCTGCCCGAAGGCCCCGGGCATCCTCCTCCGCCAGCAGCCGGCTGGCCCGAGCCTCATCCAGGCTGGCCGAGGCCGCCTCCAGCTCCCGCAGGCGGAAGTCCCGCTCTCGGAGGTCCTCCCGGGCCTGTTCCAGGGCCGCCCGTAGCTGTGCGGTGTCGATGCCACTGCCGCCGCCGCCCCCACTGGCCCCACTGCCCTCGGCTTCACGGACACGCTCTCGCAGCCTGCCCGCCTCGGCCTCCGCAGCCTCACACTTCCCAAGAGCCACCTCCAGCTCAGCGGCTGCCTCCCGCTCCCGCTGCCGCAGTGCCTCCTCCAGGCCGCGAATCCTGGTCTCCAGCTCGACTTGAAGCTTTTCCGAGGCCTCTGCGGCACCAGGATGTAAGATGGGTCCAGTAGAGACTCCTGGGGCTGTGGCCTCTACCCCTGGGTTTTCCACACCTGTGGCATGGACTCCCGTGGCCTCCGTCCCTGTGGCCCTAGAGCTGGTGGCTTCCATGTTTGTGGTCCCAGTGACTGGGGGCTCTGCTTGCCTAGCACTCACTTCATAGGCTGGCATTTCTGCTTCCTCTGCTTTTGTGGCCACCACTCCTGTGGCCGCTGTGCCTGTCGCCTCAGCTCCTGTGGGCTTAGTTTCTATATGTGATTCCTCTTCTGCAGTCTCCATGTCTCTGACATCAGCTCCCGTGGGTTTTGATTCTGTGGCCTCAGCTCCTGTGTCCTCAGCGCCTGTGGATGCAGCTTCCATAGTCCTGGCTTCCATTGTTTCATCTCTTGCAGCCTCCTCATCTGTGGTCTCGGCTCCATTAACTTTGGTTTCTGGAACCACTGAGCCATTTAGCTCCACGTGGGTTGGCCCGTTTTTGGTGGCTGTATCTCCAGCACCCTCATTTTCCCCACAGGCTGCCCCCTCTTCTCTGGGGAACTTCCATGTCTCCTGCTGCCTCAGTGCCTGCAGGGCCTCAGCGTGCTGCCTGCGCAGCTGCTCAAAGTCGGCCCGGAGAGAGTCGTAGAGGGCAAGAGGGATGACCTCAGCCGGACCTTCCACCTCCATCTGTGTCTCGTCCTTCTCAAAGTTCTCCAGGATCTGGGGAGTGGGGTGGGGGGCAGGAGTCCCGTAGGGGTTGATGTCACCATGGGGATACAGGGTGGCCTTGCCACCTTCCCTGCCCACCCTGACCTCAGGGAACCAGCCCCAGGCCCTCAGATCTGTCCCCAGCCTCACTTTCCCCACCTGGACCTTCTCCATCAGTTCCTGGTTCTGTCTCGTGAGTGCAACCACCTGCTCCTGCAGCGAGGCCAAGTGTTCCTGGGCTGATGGGCTGAGCTGCCTGGATAGCAGCACCTCGGCACCTGGAGGGGGACACAGAGTCAGGCCCCAGGAGACAGGAGCTGTGGGGCTAGAGTGTTGGATCAGGTCCCCAGGGCAGGCTCAGGCAAGTGGAATTTTAGAAACGGCTGAGTACAAACCTTCCCCCAGCTTTGAACTCCCCCACACCTAGAGGTCCAGGCCTCATCTCCCAGGGCCCCAGGGATAAGGTGGGCAGGAGTGCGTGTGGCGGTCAGGGCTCACCTGGAAAGTCAGGCAGCTCACCCTCCTCATCCTGCAGGGTGGCCACGTCATAGCTGGTATTCTCCCGCTCGTTCTGGGGGTAGGGAGCAGAGTCCAGCTCGGGGTTCTGCTCTCAGCCCCTGCGTGTCCCCACCAAGACACAAGTGTGGACTGGGCCGTTCACACGTGTATGTCCCCCACGAGCACCAGATGGCTGCATCTGGCCCACAAGGACTCAGTAAGCACCTTCTATGTCCTTTGCCACCCCCATTCTTTGTTTTTTTGGAGCCAGCGTATTACTCTGTCAGCAAGGCTGGAATGCAGTGGTGTGATCATAGCTCATGGCAGCCTCTAGCTCCTGGGCTCAAGTGCACCTCAGCCTCCCAAGCAGCTGGGACTACAGGTGTGCAACATCACGCCTGGCTTTTAATTTTTTTTTTTTTTAACACAGAGATGAGGTCTTAACACATTGCCCAGACTGGTCTCCAACTCCCGGGTTCAAGCAATCTTCCTGTCTCAGCTTCCCAAAGTGTTGGGATGACAGGTATTAAGCCACCGTGTGAGGTCCCATTTTTTTTTCCCAGGTTGCCGTGCTGTGGCACAATCTCTGCTCACTGCAACCTCTACCTCCCAGGTTCAAGTGATTCTCCTGCCTCAGCCTCCTGAGTAGCTGGGATTACAGGCATGCACCACCACACCCAGCTACTTTTTGTATTTTTAGTAGAGACGGGGTTTCACCATGTTGGCCAGGCTGTTCTGAAACTCCTGACCTCAGGTGATCCACCCACCTCGGCCTCCCAAAGTGCTAGGATTACAGGCGTGAGCCACCAAGCCTGGCCCCACTTTGTAACTAGGCTGTTTTTGGGATATTGAGTTTTATTAATTCCTTACATATTTTGGGTATTGATGCCTTAACAGTTGCATGGTGTATGCCAGCACCCTCCAGCTTCCTGGTCTATGTGCCACAGGCATTTTCCTCCTGGGTGAGGGGACCTCGGAGCGGGCTGTGGTTACCTGTGGGTGTGTGTGTCTGCGTGAGAGCGGATGCCGACTCTATCCCTTTGCCACGCAAACCGCTGGCTGGAAACGTGTGTGTGCGTGATGATAGGTGTGGGCCCCTTCCTGTGACTGCTGTGATTACACGCTTGAGTGTTTGCTTGTTGATGGTTTTGAGACAGAGTCTCGCTTTGTCACTCAGGCTGGAGTGAGTGGTACAATCTCGGCTCACTGCAACCTCCGCCTCCCAGGTTCAAGCGATTCTTCTGCCTCAGCCTCCCAGGTAGCAGGGATTGCAGGCGTCCGCCACCACACCTGGCTACTTTTTGTATTTTTAATAGAGATTTGGTTTTCCAATGATGGCCAGGCTGGTCTTGAACTCTTGACCTCAGGTGATCTGCCCGCTTTGGCTCCCAAAGTGCTGGGATTACAGGCGTGAGCCACTGCGCCTGGCCTTGTGCTTGAGTTGTAGTCTGGTGTGTGTGTGGTTGTGTTTTCTTTTTTTTTAACCCGATTATCCAGTTTCTGTGGAAATAGTTGTGTTTTCAATGCATCTGTAGATTTGTGTGATTGTGTATATGACTGTCTATATGTATATACGTTTGCATAATTATGTGTTTTCAGAAATACTGGTGGTGCACGGTGGCTTATGCCTGTAATTCTAGCACTTTGGGAAATGGAGGTGGGAGGATCACTTGAGGCCAGGAGTTTGAAACCAGACTGGGCAACGTAGTGAGACCACATCTCTCCAAAAAAAGAAAAAAAAGTAGCCAGGTGTGGTGGCTGAGGTGGGAGGATCACTTGAGCCCGGGGAAATCAAGGCTGGAGTGAGTCACGATGGTGCCACTGCACTCCAGCCTGGACAACAGAACAAGACCCTATCTCAAAAAAGAAAAAAGGAAAAGAAAAACTTGTTGCACATGTATGCATTTGTGGGTATGCTGTCTGTGTGTGACTGTACGGGAAGGGCTCACGTGCAGTGCGTGCGTGTGTGCAATGATGTATCCTCGCATGTGTTTGCTGCGTCTCTGTGAACTGTGTCCGTGGTGTGCTCGCTGTTGTCCACGCTCCGTCATGTGCAATGGAGAGTGGTCATCCCTCCCTGCGTGTGAGCCTGTGCTTGCAGAAATGGCCTTTCTGGGGCCAGGCGCGGTAGCTCACGCCTGTCATCCCAGCACTTTGGGAGGCCGAGGCAGGCAAATCACCTGAGGTCAGTTCAAGACCAGCCCAGTCACAAGGTGAAACCCTGTTTCTACTAAAAATACAGAAATTAGCAGGGCATGGTGGTGCGTGCCTGTAATCCCAGCTACCGGGGAGGCTGAGGCAGGCAGGAGAATTGCTTGAACCAGGGGGGCAGAGGTGGCAGTGAGCTGAGATCGCACCACTGCACCCCAGCCTGGGCAACAAGAGTGAAACTCCGGACTAACATGGGGAGAAATGCCAGATGTGGGTGACGTGGGGATGGAGGCAGCAAACCACATTACCACGTGTATACCTATTGCAACAATCCTGCATGATCTGCACACGCACCCCAGAACCTAAAGTACAAAAATAAATGAAACTCCATCCCCTGCCCCCCAAAAATACAAAAATTAGGTGGATGTGTTGACATGCACTTGTAGTCCCAGCTACTCGGAAGCAGAGGCAGGAGAATCGCTGGAACCTGGAAGGCAGAGGTGAGTTGAGATCACATTGCACTTCAGCCTGGGTGACAGAGAGAGACTCTGAGGAGGGAGGGAGGGAGGGAGGGAGAGAGAGAGAGAGAGAGAGAGAGAGAGAGGAGAAAGAAAGAGAAAGAGGAGGGAGGGAAGGAGGGGAAGGGAAGGAAGGAAGGGAAAGAGAAAGAATGAGAGAGAAAGAAAAAAAGAAAGAAAGGGAGGAAAGGAGGGAAAGAAATGACCTTTCTGTGTCTGTGCACATTTGTGAGTGTGCCTGGCTGCATGTGACCATGGCTTTGTGAGCACACGTCTGGTGGCTGTGTCTGCATGTATGTAAGGCTGTGCATGCACTGATATGGCTGTCTTGTTGCTGCAGCAGGAGAGAAGCTCCCTCGCCCGGCCCCAACCCAACCCAGACTCAGTCACTGCTCCTACCTCCAGCAAGGACAGCCGGCTCTGCAAACTCTCCACCTCCCTTCCCAGGCTCTCCTTCTCCTCCTGCCTCTCTGCCAGTAGCTGCTGCAGCTCTTGCACCTGGGAGCAGCAGTGGAGGCTCAGCTGCCTCTGGGAGGAAAGGGTGGGCAGCGGGAGGGCCGGCTCCACCCCACCTTCCGGCCTACCTGTCTCTCCAGGCTGTGCAGGGAGCTGGCCTCTGGGGACTGACAGGAAAAGCAAGGACAGGGGGTTGGATCTGGGCAGGGGATCTCCCTGCCCCACCTCCTGCTTCGTAGCCTCCATTCCATGCACATTCACTCGCTCCATGTGCAACTATTGAGCACCTACTGCATTGTGCCTGCTCACTCATTACTGTTTATTGAGTGCCTGCTGTGTACCAGGCACCAATCAGCCTGCTCACTCATTACTAAGCCTTCACTAAGTATATAGCACTTGCTGTATATTGGGCACCATTCATTCCTATTTATTAAGTGCCTATTTTGTGCCAGCTATTGTTCTGACCTTTCACTCAGTATTTATTGAGCACCTACTGTGTGTCAGCATGCACCAATCTGACCAGTCATTCATTTCTAAGTATTTATTGAGTGCCTGCTGTGTGCTGGTATGCACCATTCTGGTCATTCATTACTAAGTACTTATTGATCACCTGCTGTATGCCAGGCACTGTTCCATTCATTCATTCATTCATTCATTCAACAAGTTTGTTGTTTTGTTGTTGCTGAGACAGAGTCTTGCTCTGTTGCCCAGACTGGAGTGCAGTGGCATGATCTTGGCTCACTGCAACCTCTGCCTCCCAGGTTCAAGCAATTCTCCTGCCTCAGCCTTCCAAGTAGCTGGGATTACAGGTGCCTGCCACCATGCCCAGCTAATTTTTTTTTGCATATTTAGTAGAGACGGGGTTTCACCATGTTGGCCAGGCTGGTTCTGAACTCCTGACCTCAAGTGATCACCCATCTTGGTCTCTCAAAGTGCTGGGATTACAGGCGTGAGCCACCGCAGCCGGCTAGAAAGTTTCTACTGAGTGCCTCTTATGAGGCAGGTCCTGGTTTTCGCCATTCATTCATGTATTTGTACATTCATTCATTCACTCGATAAATATTGATGACACCCATATTGTGACCCAGGCACCATCAGCCATGCCTGCCCTGGCAGGCTCAGTCAAATTCAGGGACACACATAAAATAGATGCATGCCCAATAGCAGTAAGTGCTGCAAAGGGAAATAAAGAGGCCAGGCACGGTGGCTTACACCTGTAATCCCAGAACTTTAGGAGGCCAAGGTGGTGAAACCCCGTCTCTACTAAAAATACAAAATTAGCCCGGGCATGGTGGTGGGCTCCTCTAATCCCAGCTACCTGAGAGGCTGAGGCAGGAGACTCGCTTGAACCTGGGAGGCGGAGGCTGCAGTGAGCCGAGATCATGCCATTGCACTCCATCCTGGGCGACAAGAGCAAGACTGTCTCAAAAAAAAAAAAAAAAACCCAAAAAACAAAAACCAAAACACCCAGCTGTGGTGGCTCACGCCTGTAATCCCAGCATTTTGGGAGGCCAAAGCGGGTGGATCACAAGGTCCAGAGTTCGAGACCAGCCTGACCAACGTAGTGAAACCCCATCTCTACTAAAAACACAAAAATTAGCCGGGCGTGGTGGTACAAGCCCTTCATCCCAGCTACTCAGGAGGCTGAGGCAGAAGAATCGTTTGAATCAGGGAGGCGGAGGTTGCAGTGAGCCGAGATCACGCCACTGCATTCCAGCTTGGGCAACAAGAGCGAAACTCTGTCTCAAAAAATAAAGAAATATAATAAAATAAATAAAGCGAACTAGCGAGTTGGGGAGGGGTTTACAGTTTTAAAGAAAGTGGCTATGGGAGGTGTCTTTGGCAAGAGGCCTAGTACATGCAGTAGGTGAGGGTAAAGAGCTGTGGGGACATCTGAGGCAACAGCATTCCAGGCAGAGGACACAGCCCATGCAAAGGCCCTGGGGCAGGACCATGCCTGGAGTTAGAGGAACAGCGAGGAGGCCCGGGTGGCTGCAGCACAGTGGGGAGGGAGAGAGAGGGAGGAGGGAAGGAGGACGGAAAGCAAAGGGCATCTTCATGTATGCATTCACCCCACCCAGGCTTGGCCCCATGCCCGGCCTCCTAACCTCCTGCTGCCTCCGTTCCTTGTGCTGTTCCAGGCCCCGGATCTTCTGCAGGAGGCGGCTCCTCTCCTGTCGCAGCCTCACGATCTCCTCATAGGCATCTTGGTCATCCTGCTCCCCTCCCCGCCCACTGTCTTTAGACAGGGCCTAGGGCTGCCCCATCCCAGGTCTGAGTCAGAGCTCCTCCCCAGGCCCGGGGGCTTCCCACTCCTACTCCCATGCCCAGAGCGTCCCTCACCGGCATGGGGATGCTGGAGGGAGGTGGAGGCGCCTTCCGTTTCTTGGGGGCCCCCTGCTTTCCATGGCTGGACACAGAATTCTGGGAAGGGAGGGGAGAGAGGGTGAAGGAGGTGGATGGGGAGCCATGCCAGCCTCCCCTGCAATAAACCAACCCAGCCAGCCCCAGCCGTGCCCTGACTTCCGTGGACACTGACCCAGTCCCTGCCTCCTCCCCCTTCCTTATCCCAGCATAAATGCAGACAAGACCACCTGGCTGTAAGTTCCCGATCTTACTCTTCACTCTCTGCCTCAGTTCCTTCCCCAGCTAGACCACAGTGCCCTCACGTTTTCACTCCTCTGTGGAGCAGAGATGCTTTAAAACTAGGAGAGGGGCGGGGCGGGTGACTCACACCTGTAATCCCAGCACTTTGGGAGGTCGGGGCGGGTGGGTCACTTGAGGTCAGGAGTTCCAGAGCAGCCTGGACAGCATATAATGAAACCCCATCTCTACTAAAGAATACAAAAATTAGCTGGGTGTGGTGGCACACACCAGTAGTCTCAGCTACTCGGGAAACTGAGGCAGGAGAATCACTTGAACCCGGGAGGCAGAGGTTGCAGTGAGCTGAGATCGCACCACTGCACTGTACCCTGGGCAACAGAACGAGATTCTGTCTCTCAAAAAAAAAAAAAAAAAAAAAAAAAAAAAAAAAAAACTGGGATAAGGGCGACGCAGTGGCTCACACCTGTAATCCCAGAATTTTGGGAGGCCAAGGCGGGTGGGTCACTTGAGGCCAGGAGTTCGAGATCAGCCTGACCAACATGGTGAAGCCCTGTCTCTACTAAAAATACAAAAATTAGCCAGGCGTGGTGGGTGCCTGTAATCCCAGCTGCTAGGGAGGGTGAGGCAGGAGAATCACTTGAACTCAGAGGGTGGAGATTGCAGTGAGCAGAGATCACGCCACTGCACTCCAGCCTGGACGACAGAGTGAGAGCAAAACAAACAAAGGAAAGAAGGGAAGAGTTCAGACCTGCTTCCTTCCCTGAAGACACCAACCCTCCCACCCCAGCCCCACAATTTGGTCCCTCCCCTTACTGTTCTTAGGCTGGGTACGCCGCCCGCCACTTGGTGGCAGCATACCCTGAAGGTAGCATTCTTTCCAAACTGGTTTTCCCAGGTCTAACTTCCTTCTCTTCTCACAGAGCTTGGGGCAGGGGAGAAGTTAGTGTGGATGCAGGGAAGAGGGCCTCCTTCACTGCTGAGGGGTCCATACCTGAGATGACGCCTCGCCTGAGTCAGCCTCTGAGAAGGCGGGGGAGAGAGGGAAGCAGGGTCAGGCATTCTGTTTCCAGCCTCAGGAAGGGCATTGGTGGGCCCCAGGGACTTGTAGGAGGCTCCCGATTTCCCCAAGGATCAGGACATTTAAGGTAGAAACCTGGCACTTGGATAGAGTGCTGAGGGGGGACTTGGAACTTAAACAGAGAGGACAGCCGGGCGCGGTGGCTCCCGCCTATAATCCCAGCACTTTGGGAGGCTGAAGTGGGCGGATCGCCTGAGGTCAGGAGTTCCAGACCAGCCTGACCAACATGGTGAAACCCTGTCTTTACTATAAAAACAAAAATTAGCTGGGTGTGGTGGCAGGAGCCCACATCTACTAAAAATACAAAACAGGCTGGGCGCAGTGGCTCACGTCTGTAATCTCAGCACTTTGGGAGGCCAAAGCGGGCAGATCATGAAGTCAAGAGATTGAGACCATCCTGGCCAACATGGTGAAACCCCGTCTTTACTATAAAAACAAAAATTAGCTGGGTGTGGTGGCAGGAGCCCGTAGTTCAGCTACTTGGGAGGCTGATGCAGGAGAATTGCTTCAACCTGGGAGGCGGAGGTTGCAGTGAGCCAAGATTGCCACTGCACTCCAGCCTGGTGACAAAGCGAGACTCCGTCTAAAAAAAAGAAAGAGGACAGGCCAGGTGCAGTGGCTCACACCTGCAATCCCAGCATTCTGGGAAGCCGAGGTGGGTAGATCACCTGAGGTCAGGAGTTCAAGAACAGCCTGGCCAACATGGTGAAACCCAATCTCCACTAAAAATGGCAAAACTAGCCAGGTGTGGTGGCAGGTGCCTGGTTACCCAGCAGGCTGGGAGGCTGAGGCGGGAGAATTGCTTGAACCATGCTCTGCTAACTTTTGTATTTTTAGTGGAGACAGGGTTTCACTATTTTGGTCAAGCCGGTCTTGAACTCCTGGCCTCAAGTGATTTGCCCACCTTGGCCTCCCAGAGTACTGGGATTACAGGCGTGAGCCACCTCGACCTGCAGGGGGTGCCCTTCTTAGGAGAAGGAGGGTGCTCCTCCACCTCGACCGGCAGGGGGTGCCCTCTCTTAGGAGAGGCAAAGTTTTTTCTCTTTAGGTGACCCAGGAAAGCAGAAGCAGATCCCGTCCCAGACTACACTAAATGCCCTGGGGCTCCTTGAAACTGTTCTGAGTAGAATCCGGTAAGTGCTGGGACCTCCTAGAATGCAGCCAACTGGGGGTACCTTGAAACTATTCGAGATAGAGAAAGGTGGGGTGATGAGAAGCTGCCCAGCAGCTGCGGTGGGGAGGTGGGGCTTGCATACCGCTGGGTGGGAAGGGGCGCTGGGCCGCCTCTTGCAGCAGGTGCAGGATGAGTTTGTCCCCCGCCAGGGCACCATAGTGAGCCGCGTCCTGCCCCAGCACATCGGTGATGCCCAGCTGGGCTCCGCCCTGCAGCAGGACCTCCACTGTTTCCGGGCTGGCCCCTTCACAGGCCAGCATCAGGGCCGTCCTACCGGGGGAGGGGGCTACTGAGGAGATGAGAACATCCCCCAAACCCCCATGCCCACCTCAGCACCCAGGCCGAGCTGGGAAGAGGCTGGCTAGATCGCCTTACTCAGAGGTTAAGAGTCTGGCCCAAGGTCACACGGCATAGGGTGGACTGGCTGGGAGGGGAGATGCTCACCTGCCTTGCAGGTCCTGATTGTTCACGGCAGCCCCTTGCTGCAGAAGGAGTCGGCACAGGTCTGTGTGACACATCTGAGCTGCTATAATGAGGGGTGTTGCGCCTGACTGGTAGGGAGGAGGAGGGATGCAATGGCATGAGAAACTGACCCCCGGAGGTGCAGAGGCCTATATAACCACCCTCGAGTTTCACCCCAAACTTTCTCAAACGTTCAAAGGGTGCCTGAGATACCACCACCTGGTGGCAGCAAACCTCAAGCATAACCTCTTTCCCAAAGAGATCCCAGAAGCTTACCCGATCTTGGGGGTTTAGATGTGCCTTAAAGGAGCAGAGCATCTCCGAGCAGGTGAGACAGCCACCAGCCGCTGCAAAAGAGAAAAGGTTGTCGGGTGCAGTGGCTCAAGCCTGTAGTCCCAGCACTTTGGGAGGCTGAGGCAGGAGGATCGCTTGAGACCAACCTGGGCCAACATAGTGAGACCCTGTCTCTAAAAAAAATATGCAAAAATTATCTGGGTGTGGTGGCATGTGCCTGGGGCCCCAGCCGAAGGCTCGGGAGACTGAAGTGGGAGGACCGCTTGAGCTCAGGAGTTCGAGGTTGCAGTGAGCCATGATGGTACCACTGCACGCCAGCCTGGGTGACAGAGGGGGACCTTGTCTTAAAAACAAAAGAAAGGAAGGAAAGCAAGATCGGGGAAGAGTAGGGTAGGGAATATGTTGACTTTTTCTGGGGACTTTCTGCCTGGATGTGACCCTGCTCCTTTAATTAATTAATTAATTTTGAGATGGAGTCTTACTCTGTCACCAGGCTGGAGTGCAGTGGCACAATCTCAGCTCAGCTAATTTTTGTATTTTTAGTAGAGATGGGGTTTCGCCATGTTGGTCACAATAGTCTTGATCTCCTGACCTCGTGATCCACCAGCCTTGGCCTCCCAAAGTGTTGGGATTACAGGCGTGAGCCACTGCGCCCAGCCCTTGCTCCTTTATTTAATGACAAATTCCCACCGGGCCTGTGAGATTCGTAACAAATGCACATTGCGCGTTTTACAGATGCAGAAACCGAGGCCCCGCCAGGTCTGTGGTCACCCAGTGTGGTGAGAAGCAGAGTCACATGTAGGATCGAGGCGTGCTGCTAACACCCAGGCCCAAGCACTGTGGTTCCCTCTTTACTTTTTGTAGAGACGAGGTCTGGCTGTGTTGCCCAGGCTGGTCTTGAACTCCCGATCTCAAATGATCTGCCCGTCTCAGGTTCCAAAATGCTGGGATTACAGGCATGAGCCCCCAAGCCTGGCATATTTATTTATTTATTTTTGAGACAGTCTCTCTCTGTTACCCAGGCTAGAATGCAGTGGCACTACCTCTGCTCACTGCAACCTCTGCTTCCCAAGGCTCCAGCGATTCTCCTGCTCAGCCTCCCAAGTAGCTGGGATTATAGGTATGAACCATCATGTCTAGATAATTTTAACTTATACTTATAGATATATATTATCATTATCATTTTGAGATGAACTCTCGCTCTTGCCCCCCAGGCTGGAGTGCAATGGTGTGATCTCGGCTCACTGCAATCTCTGTCTCCCAGGTTCAAGCCATTCTCCTGCCTCAGCCTCCTGAGGAGCTGGGATTACCGGTGCCTGCCACCACACCCAGCTAATTTTTGCATTTTTAGACAGGGTTTCACCATGTTGGCCAGCCTGGTCTTGAACTCCTGACTTCAGGTGATCCATCTGCCTTGGCCTTCCAGAATGCTGGGATTACAGGCGTGAGCCATCGTGCTCAGCCTAATTTTTATATTTTTAGTAGAGACAGGGTTTCTCCATGTTGCCCAAGCTGGTCTCAAACATCTGAGCTCAAATAATCCTCCCACAGTGCTGGGATTACAGGCATGCACCACTGTGCCCGGCCGGCCTATTTACATTTTAAGAGATTCCCTTCTTTTATTTATTTATTTATTTATTTTTCTTCTTCTTCTTTTTTTTTTTAAAGATGGGGTTTCACCATGTTGGCCAGGCTGGTCTTGAACTCCTGACCTCAGGTGATCCGCACACCTTGGCCTCCCAAAGTGCTGATTTTTTTTTTTTTTTTTTTTTGAGAGAGTCTTGCTCTGTCACCAGGTACCAGGCTGGAGCGCAGTGGCACAATCTCGGCTCACTGCAACCTCAGCCTCCTGGGTTCAAGCAATTCTCCTGCCTCAGCCTCCCAAGTAGGTGGGACTCCAGGCACACACCACCATGCCCAGCTAATTTTTGTACTTTTAGTAGAGACAGGGTTTCACCATGTTGGCCAGGATGGTCTTGATCTCTTGACCTCGTGATCTACCCGCCTCGGCCTCCCAAAGTGCTGGGATTACAGGCGTGAGCCACCGCGCCTGGCCCCAAAGTGCTGAGATTGCAGGCGTGAGCCACTGTGCCTGGCCAAGAGATTCCCGTCTACTGCCGTTTGCACAGGACCAGAGTGGACAGGGAGGCTCCCCAGAAGGCTCTGTGGCTGAGACAAGGGCAGGGTCTCTGGAATCCCTGGGGATGAATTCCAGCAGGTTGACGTACAGTCAGATTAAGCACAATAATCCATTTTTCAGTCGACAATTCTGTTTGAATACCTGCTGTGTGCCTGAGGGAGGATGAGGTTCTGATTGCTGCAAACTGTATCTACAGCGTGTAGAACAGTGCCTGACACACAGCAGGTACTCAGTAACTGCTTTTGGTTTTTGTTTTTGAAATGGAGTCTCCCTCTGTCACCCATGCTGGAGTGCAGTGGCACAATCTCGGCTCACTGCAACCTCCGTTTTCCAGGTTCAAGCGATTCTCCTGCCTCAGCCTCCTGAGTAGCTGGGATTACAGGCACGCACCACCATGCCCGGCTAATTTTTTATTATTAGTAGAGATGGGGTTTCCCCATGTTGGCCAGGCTGGTCTCGAACACCTGACCTCAGGTAATTAACCCGCCTCAGCCTCCCAAAGTGCTCAATACTGTTGAGTGACAAAAACCAATGAGCTCCTATATACTGACTAGAGGAATTGCCGCCACTAGGTGGCAGCGTACTCCAACTGCAAGGCATTCTTACCCAGCAACTAAAACCCCAAAAGAAGCCCAATTTTATTCTGAGTTTCCAAAGGAACAGATGTTTCTTGGGTCATCAGTGAAAGTGACACCTGAATTTCACGACCACAGTGGACAGACTGGGGGCTGGGTTTTGGCTCAAGTGGGTGGGTCCCTTTCCCTTCCTTGCGGAAGGAGTTTGGATTTGGTGATGAAGGTGCCAGAGGCCTGGAGCTGTAATTTTCCTGATATCTCCTAGGAGCTCCTGAGAGAAAATTAAACCCTAGGGGCCTGTCCTCAAGGTCACAAAGACCAGGAGTACAGTCGGCTGCTCCTTGAGGTCAGACAACCTGGATTCACTACCACTTATCTGCTGTGGACAAGTGACGCCTCATTAAGCCTCATCTGTGCAATGGGTTAATAGTCTGTGGTTCGAAGGGTAACTGGGGTTTAAGATGGGTTCTAGTGCCTGGCACATGGTAGGTAATAAAAAAGGAGAAGGGCCAGGCGCTGTGGTTCGCACCTGTAACCTCAGTACTTTAGGAGGCAGGTGAATTGCCTGAGGTCACAAGTTTGAGACCAGTCTGACCGACACAGTGAAACCCCATCTCTACTAAAAATACAAAAAAATTAGCCGGACATGGTGGCGTGCGCCTGTAATCCCAGCTACTCAGGAGGCTGAGGCAGGAGAATTGCTTGAACTCGGGAACTCGAGGTTGCACTGAGCCGATATTGCACCAATACACTCCAGCTTGGGCGACACAGCAAGACCCTATCTCAAAAGAAAAAAAAAGGCTGGATGTGGTGTAAAAAAAGAAAGAAAGGGCCAGGCGCGGTGGCTCACACCTGTAATCCCAGCACTTTGGGAGGCTGAGGCAGGTGGATCACGAGGTCGAGATCGAGACCATCCTGGTCAACATGGTGAAACCCCGTCTCTACTAAAAATACAAAAAATTAGCTGGGCATGGTGGTGTGTGCCTGTAATCCCAGCTACTCGGGAGGCTGAGGCAGGAGAATTGCCTGAACCCAGGAGGCGGAGGTTGCAGTGAACCGAGATCGCGCCATTGCACTCCAGCCGGGGTAACAAGAGCGAAACTCGTCTCAAAAAGAAAAAGGAAAGAAAAGAAAGAAAAGAAAAGAAAAGAAAAGAAAAGAAAAGGAAAGAAAGAAAGAAAGAAAGAAAGAAAGAAAGAAAGAAAGAAAGAAAGAAAGAAAGAAAGAAAGAAAGAAAAAGCTGGGCGAGGCTTCCTGCCTATAATCCCAGCACTTTGGGAGGCCGAGGCGGGTGAATCGCCTGAGGTCAGCAGTTTGAAACCAGCCTGACCAACATGAAGAAACCCCATCTCTATTAAAAATACAAAAGTAGCTGGTCGTGGTGGTGGGTGTCTGTAGTCCCAGCTACTCGGGAGGCTGAGGAAGGAAAACTGCTTGAACCCAGGAGGCAGAGGTTGCAGTGAGCTGAGACTGTGCCACTGCATTCCAGCCTGTGCAACAACACAGTGAGACTCTGTGTCAAAAAAATAAAAGAAAAAAGAGAAAAGGAAAGAAAAGAAAAAGGGAAAAGAGGGGACAGGAAGCTTCACAGCACGTCCCCAGGGCCCGGGGTAGAATAACCCCCAAGTCTAGCACCCTCTGGGCTGTGGGTTCAGGGCGGGGCCGGGCTGCACCTACCTGCATGGTGTAGGGCAGTCCAGCCGCTGCCGTCCACGACGTCCACCACGCAGGAGGCCTGGGAATGGGGGAGTCCTTTGAGGCAGAGCCATCCTTGCTGCCTGATTTCTCTAGGACTGCCTTCCCCACCCTGGGCTCTGCTATACTTCAGCCTCTCTGCCTAACCTTTCCCAGGCCCCCAGGTGACTCCATTTTCATGAAAATTGGTGGGAAAAGAAAATAGCTGGGAGCTGAGAAGCAGCTGAGAGACTGGGGCATAGCTGGGAACTCTGAAGGTGGCTGGGGCTAAGAAAGGACCTAGGACTTAGGGAGAAACAGAGCTCAGGAAGTATCTGGTGTCGGGAGTACATCTTAAGTGGGAGAAGCATCTGGATGCTCTGAGAGTATCCGGTTATCCAGGGAGTAGCTGGGATTCTGGAGGAAAAGGGGCCAAGGAACATCTAGGATTCACAGAGCATCTGGGGGTTCAAGGAATTGCTGGAACTCAGGATTGGCAGGGGTCGAGGGAGTATCTGGGGTTCGGGGAATAGCTGAGACAAGAAAGTTAATGACCTGCAGTAGTTCCTTCAAGCACTGTGGGTGCCCGTATTTGGCGGCCAGGTGGAGTGCACCGTAACCTGCAGAGGGAGGGAAGATTTACTGGGGCTCCAGCCATACAGGTGGCCCCCAGTTGCTCCCCAGGCCATGTCAACTATTTGTGATGAGTTTCTGTGTCCAGCAAAGTCCCCAAACCCCAGTACTTCTCTCCTTTTTTTCCCCTACAGACAGGATCTTGCTCTTTCGCCCAGGCAGTGTGATCGGAGCTCACTGCAGGCTTGAACCCGTAGACTCAGGCGATCCTCCTGTCTCAGCCTCCCAAGCAGCTGGGATTACAAGCAAGAGCCACCATGTCTGGCCAATTTATTTGTATTTTCTGTAGGGATGGGGTCTTGCTATGTTGCCCAAGCTGATCTTGAACTCCCTGGATCAAGTGATCCTCCCACCTCAGCCTCCCGAAGTGCTGGGATTACAGGCATGAGCCACTGTGCCCAGCCCTCAGGTGCTTCTCAAAATCATGCTACTCCCTGTGCCCAGAGACTCTTCAACCCATGGCTAGTCTGTATTCCAGACAATTCCACCTCAGGGACACTCCACACCCACCTATTCCCCAAGCCCTAGTGCTTCAGCTACTCCCCATGTCCCCGGACACTCTACAGGGTCAACTCCACCAAAGCTGCAGCTCTGCCCTTCACAACCCACAGCTGCTGTGCACATTCTTGCCAATCCATACACCCCTGCTCTTCCATATGTCAACTGTCTGGTGATCTGCGACTCCCCAGCTACTCCATCTACCCTGCTCACTATGCCTGTGGCCCTAAAGCTGCAGGTGTGACTGTGTCCCCACGCCTAGTTGCCTCTTGAGCCCCAACTACTCCTTTGGCCGCACATTTTTATTTCAGTGATTCCCCCAGGTCCCCAGTTAAGCCATGCACCCAGGTTCTCCTCGTACCCCAGATATTCCCAGAGCTCCAGCTGCTCCTACATCCCAGCTCTCCCATGTATCTCAGATATTCCCCAAACACTACTTGTTATTCACATGCCCCAGATACTTTGCAAGCTCAGCTACTCCCATGAATCCCGTTTCTCCTCCTCCCTTCGGTCACTTCCTTGAGCTCAGATACTTCCACATCCCAGAGGCGCCTCAAGGCTTAGTTCATCCCACAGTCCCAATGATCTCCCCAGCCCCAGTTCTTCCTCTGCCTGTCACTTTCTAGAAACCTCCCCAGGCTGGGCATGGCGGCTCACACCTATAATCTCAGCACTTTGGGAGGCTGAGTGGAAGCATCACTTGATCCCAGGAGTTCAAGACTAGCCTGGACAACACAGGGAGACCCCATCTCTCGTAAGAATACAAAAATTAACTGGGCGTCGTGGTGCATGCCTGTAGTCCCAGCTACCTGGGAGGCTGATGTGGGAGGATCGCTTGAGCCTGGGAAGTGGAGGTTGCAGTGAGCCGAGATCACACCCACTACACTCAAGCCTGGGTGACAGAGGGAGATCCTGTCCCCCTCAAAAAAAAAAGAAAAACAACAAAACCCCCAGAACTTTGCAGCTATCCCCCAAGCCCCTGCTACTTCCCCATCCAACTGAACCAATACGTGAATCCCAGTCACTCGCCACCCACAAGCTGTTCACGTGCTTTGCCCGGTGCCAACCACAGTCTCCGTCTTTGGGTACCCCACTCTAACATGCCCCTGGGTGTCTCCCTGGAGGCAAGGGAGGGGCACTGGAGGGAGCCCCCACCTTTCAGCAGGGGACACTGAGGCCTGGAAGCAGGACCTGGTGGGACCCTCAGGCTGGGCACCTGGGCTGAGTTTCCCCCCCAGGGCCAGGCTGGCAGTACCTGCCCCGTCCGTGCTCATGACATCGGCGCCATGAGTTATCATCACCTCCAGACAGCTGGCCGCACCCCGCATGGCAGCCAGGTGGAACCTGGAGGTGAGAGACGAGGGTTCAGCTGCAGGGTCGCCACCCCGCATCCATCCCACTCCCGGGTTGAGGGCACTCACGCAGACTTGCCCTCGGGGTCTAGCTTTGTGGGCACCAGCCCCTTTCGGGCAATGAGGGTGGCCACCCGAGGTGCATCGTTGTTCTCCACGGCTTGGAGCAGCCTCTCGTCATTCTTGCTCCAGTCTTGACTCTGCAGGGTACGCACAGGGGTGTGTGGGGCAGGGTCGGCTGCTGCCCCCTCCCCATGCCCCCTGGTACGGGCCCCAGGCTCTCACCGCCCGCCCCTGGGCACTTGCCTGGCACCTGCCTCTGGCTGCCGGCTTCGGGATGGGGCAGGGGCCACAGGGCGGGCAGGAGCCGAGGTCAGTGGGGCTGAGCCGCAGCTGCAGGGGGAGGTGGTCCTGGGCGGGGGCGTCCTCAGACAGTGTCCCCCAATCCTGCGACCCCCAGCATCTGCCCCCAGGCCCATCACCCCAGTTGTCCAACAAAAGTCCACCACCAGCATCATCCCCTGAGCAGCCCCCCCACTACCCACCCCCACATCGATTTCCAAAACGTTCTTCCCTGGGCTGGGTTCGGAGGCTCACGCCTGTAATTCCAGCACTTAGGGAGGCCAAGGTGGGAGGATCGCTTCAGCCCAGGAGTGTGAGACCAGCTTGGGCAACATAGTGGGACCCTGTCTCTACAAACAATAAAAAATAAAGAATCATCAGGGCATGGGGGCTCATGCCTGTAGCTGCTTGGGAAGCTGAGGTGAGCGGACCATGAGACCAGGAATTTTGAGACCAGCCTGGGCAACACAGCAAGACCCCCTTAGTTCAACAAAAAACGTTGTTCCCCTTTGCTTGTAACTGAGGAGACAAAAAGAGAAAAAAAAAAGTTGTTCCCCAATTCACTACTTAGGGGAAGCCACGCCTGCAACGCCAGCCCAGCAAACAGACCCGTGAGTCTTCCGAACTACCCTCCCAAGCCCCGCCGGAAACCCCAGAAGCTCCCTCTACGTGGACCACCGTCTGCCCTGCTTATCCACAACTGCCCTGAAACGCCTCCACTGTCCCCTAACATCCCGAGGCTTCTCCCCCAAAAACTAGAGCCTGAAATGCATTACAAAATGTCTCCCCCAAATTCCTGAAGTGTTCTCTAAAAGCATCCTTCCCATGATCCCGTCAGGTCCCAAAAATATCCCTCAAACGTTCTCCCGAACTGTTCTGCAAATGTCATTACCTCTTCCCAAAAACGGCTCTCCTAAAATAGCCTCCAAGTTGTCCCCTCAATGACCCCGTCTGTCTCCAAAATGTTTTCCCAAAACTGTACCTCCGATGCCCTCTAAATTCTCCTATGTGTCCCCATCTGTTTCAAAGTGTCTTCCAAAACGTGTCCAAATGTCTCTTCCATCCCCCGAAAGCTGCCCCAACCTGTCCCCTCCCCGGCCCATCTTTCCCGGGTCTGGAATGGGAGGTCCAGGCCAGCCAGGGACAGGGAGGGAAGGAAAGCGGAGGGGAGAGGAGGGACCCGCGCCCCGCCCGCTCCCCTCCCGCGCCCCCTCCCCGGGCCCTACCGCGAAGGAGGAGGCTGCGCACAGACACAGCTGCTTCATGGCGTCTGGTGCCCGGGGCGCGGGGGGCACACGGGGTTCCAGGAGGAGGTGGCGGCCGGTGGGGCTGGAGGGACCGCGGGGAGCAGCCGAAGGGCGGGGCTGGGTGCTGCCGGAGCTCCCCGCCCCCTCAGCCCGGTCCCGCCCTCCCTGGTGCCGCCCCCTCCCCCTCGTCCCCCTCGCCAGCCGCCTCCGCCACAGGATGGAGTGGGGAGACCCAGGGAGGGGGCGCCGCCCCGACCCCACCTGACCTTGTCGCCTGGAGGAGGATGAGGAAGCGGCGCCGGGGGCCCGGCTCCCTCACCCAGGCAGGCTGCCAGCTGCATCTCCAGGGGACCCGCGGGCGTCCATCTCAGCCTCCTCCGAGTCCGCCAAGGGCGCGCAGGTACCTCCAGGCCCGCGACGTCCACAGCCTCGCACCGCCACGTGGCCAGCAGAGCTCTGGCCACTCACCCTTTCCTTCATTGACTCATTCATTCGTTCACCCATTCATTCACTCGTTCGCCCATTCGTTTATGAGTTCACCCACTCATTCATTCCTTCACCCGTTTGTTTATTCGCTCGCTCATTCATTTACTCATCGGCTCACCCATTTACTCATTCCTGCACCATTACTTCCTTCTTTCATGCGTTCATTCACTCACTAATTTGTTCATTCATTCGTTCACCACTAACTCATTCCTTCGTTGGCTTACCATTCATTCATTCCCGCATTCATTTGGCTCATTCTTTGGCATGCCCACTTGTTCATTCATTCATTGGCTCACCCATTCATCATTCAATCACTTACCCATTCATTCCTAGCCAATGCGGCTCTGCAATCCTACACACCTGAATTTGAACCCAGCGCTGCCCCACCCCTGCCTTTCCTACCTACATGACTGGGCCAACAGACTTACCGGTTTTGGGCTTCGCCTTCCTCTTACGTAAAATGGGTTTCATAATAGTGCACTCAGCCAACCAGTGCCTGGCACACAGTAAGCCCACAGTAAAACGTGACCCGCTCATCACTGAAAGAGCTAGCTGCCCCGGCGCAGCTCTGACATTCTCTAGCCATTTCTTGTCCATTTCCGCCACTCTTGGGACCCACAGCTTCTCCTAAGGAGGGGCCTTGGGCTCCCTGTGGTCACTGCAGCGTCCTCAGTGCCTGGCCCACGGCAGGTGCTCCACAAACGTGCATCAGATGAACACTTGGGGGAGATGCTCCTCCATGCAGTAAACATTTATTGAGTGCCTACTGGATGCCACGCACCATTCACAGGCCTGGAGACTCTAGGAGCACGGCCAAGACCCCTGCAGGTGGCTGGCATTTTAGAAGGAGCCCTGGAGGCCAGGCACAGCGACTCAAGCCTGTAATGCACTTTGGGAGGCTGAGGAGGGCGGTTCACCTGAGAACAGGAGTTTGAAACCAGCCTGGCCAACGTGGCAGAACCCCATCTCTACAATGCAAAATTAACCTTAAAAATGCAAAAATTAGCCCAGTGTGGTGGTGGGCGCCTGTAACCCCAGCTACTTGGGAGACCGAGGCAAGCGAATCGCTTGAACCCAGGAGGCAGAAGTTGCAGTGAGCCGAGACTGTGCCACTGCACTCCAGCCTGGGTGACAGAGGGAGACGCCATTGCAAAAACAAAGAAAAACAAACAAAGAGGTCTTCCAGAGCCAGAATTTTAGAGCGACGACCCAGCAGACTGGGGGCAGAGGCCCGAATTCAGTTCCGTTATGTCATCCTCGCTGTGTGACCCTGATCTAATGGCTTTCCCTCTCTGAAATTCTCCCTCTCAATTTCTCAACTGTTAAATGAGATAGATAATGGGATAGGCAGCACGGAGCCACTGTGGACATCGGAGGCCAGAGCTTTCTCTGGAGTGGGGCCATCCTGGGCACTGCAGGGTGCTGAGCAGCCCCCCTGGCCTCCACCCACTCCACGCCAGGGGCACCTCCAAGTTGTGACAACTACAGATGTCCCGACATTGGCAAGTGCCCCTCCACTGACACGCTGACCGCTGGCTTAGGGCTGGGTGAGCATTGAGCATTCAGACGTCAGTGAGGTCTATGATGCTTCTTTGACCCCTTTTTGAGACAGACTCTCGGTCTGTCGCCCGGTTGGAGTGCAGTGGCATGATCTGCACTCACTGCAACCTCTGCCTCCTGGGCTCAAGCGATTCTCCTGTCTCAGCCTCCCGAGTAGCTGGGATTACAGGCATCCGCCACCACACATGAAGAATTTTTGTATTTTTAGTAGAGATGAGGTCATATTGGTCAGGCTGGTCTTGAACTCTGACCTCGTGATCGCCTGCCTCAGCCTCCAAAGCGCTGGGATTACGGGTGTAACCTTGAGCTAACCGATAGCCACTGCACTGGGCCCCCTTCGACACCTTTGGACAGAGGAGGGAAGAGTGGGAACCAAGGCAGGAAACTGGAAAGTGACAGGCATTTGGGAAGGAGGGTGTCCTTGGAACTCCTCTCTCCTTTCACCCTTGGGGGTGGGGAACTCTCTGAGCTTCCTTCCAGAGAAGACACTGGAATGGATCTCCCAGCTCAGGGCTTCTAATTCCAGTTGTAATTGTCTCCACCCGTCCCCCTGGATGCCACGCAAGATCAGAGCAAATGGCTGAGTGCCGTGGCTCACGCCTGTAATCCCAGCACTTTGGGAGGCCGAGGCGGGTGGATCACGAGGTCAAGAGATCGAGACCATCCTGGTCAACATGGTGAAACCCCATCTCTACTAAAAATACAAAAAATTAGCTGGGCACGGTGGCGCGTGCCTGTAATCCCAGCTACTCGGGAGGCTGAGGCAGGAGAATTGCCTGAACCCAGGAGGCGGAGGTTGCAGTGAGCTGAGATCGAGCCATTGCACTCCAGCCTGGGTAACAAGAGTGAAACTCCGTCTCAAAAAATTTAAAAAAATAAAAATACAAAAATTAGCTTGGCACGGTGGTGCGCGCCTGTAGTTCCAGCTCCTCAGGAGGCTGAGGCAGGAGAATCACTTGAACCCAGGAGGTGGAGGCTGCAGTGAGCCGAGATTGCACCACTGCACTCCAGCCTGGGCAACAGAGCGAGACTCCACCTCAAAAAGAAAAAGAAAAAGAAAAAAAAAAAAAGATCAGAGGAAATACCCCTGGGAGCCCCGTGAGGTATACCAGGGATAGCACCAACCCTCCAGGCTTCATCCAAGCCCTGGTATCACCCTGACACCTCTCTCTCGTCCCACACTGGTCCACCAGCCAAGCCTGCTGCCGGCACGCTGTGTCGGGGTCCGCCCCTTCTCGTCCCTTCTCACCCCTTCCGCGGCCACCACCTTGGTCCAACCCCATCACTGCAGGTTCCTCCTCCGGGACACATCCTTCCCGGTCTCCATCCTGTGACCTTGTCGCCTTGTCCCTTCTCCCTCAGCAGCCAGAGGCAACTTCCTAAACCCTGCATTGGATCTCCTCTCTCTGCTGCACAAAAGCCTCCAGAGACCTCACTCAGCTTAAAATGCAAACTGCTCATGGCAGCCCAGATCCTGCCCACTGCCTGTTTCCGCAGAGAATGGTATTTACACGTGTGAGTTGCTGGGGCGGAAAAAGCAAAATAAGAATCATCCTTCCTGACACGTGAAAAATGATAGGAAATTCACATTTCTGGCTAGGTGGCTCACACCTACAATCCCAGCACTTTGGGAGGCCGCGGTGGGCTGATCGCCTGAGGTCAGGAGTTTGAGACTAGCCTGGCCAACATAGTGAAACCCTGTCTCTACTAAAAATACAAAACTTAGCAGGGTGTGGTGGTGCACGCCTGTAACCGCAGCTACTCGGGAAGCTGAGGCAAGAGAATCGCTTGAACCTGGAGGTTGCGGTGAGCCGAGGTTGCGCCAGTGCACTCCAACCTGGGCAACGGAGCCACACTCCATCCCAAAAAATAAAAAAAATCACATTTCAGTGTCCATAAATAAAGTTTCACTGGGGCCAAGTCCTGCTCGTTCATTTACAGATGTGTGGATGCCACATGCATGGTAGGAAAAAAAAGAAAAAATATATAGTCAAAGGCTACTGTCAGGCTGCAATGGCAGAGCTGAGGCTGCAGCGCAGTGGCGCGATCTCAACTCACTCACCGCAACCTCCGCCTCCCGGGTTCAAGCGATTCTCCTGCCTCAGCCTCCTCAGTAGCTGGGATTACAGGCACTCGCCACCATGTGGGTTTTCACCATGTTGGCCAGGCTGGTCTTGAACTCCTGACCTCAGGCAATCCGCCCACCTGAACCTCCCAAAGTGCTGGGATCACAGGCACGAGCCACCTCACCCCACCATCATCTGCTTTGACATTTCCCTTGCCCCAGCTCTTGCTGCCACAGCAGCCTCCTTGTTCTTCAGACAGCTGGGTCCCCCTCCGAGCCCTGGCCTCTGCAGCTCCTTCCCCCGGAGCACCTGCCCCGCCGTGCACGCGGCTGCCTTCTTTACCACTGTCCATGCTTGAAGATACCTCTTCCAAGAGCCCTTCTCTCACAGCCCTTTCTTAGGCTACATTTTTCCTTCAGGGTTGGTTTTTTTTTTTTTTTTTTTTGAAACAGTGTCTCCGTCTGTCACCCAGGCTGGAATGCAATGGAGGGATCTTGGCTCACTGAAACGCCTGCCTCCTGGATTCAAGAGATTCTCCTGCCTCAGGCTCCCAAGGAGCTGTGATTACAGGTGCCCGCCACCACACCCAACTAATGTCTGCATTTTTAAATAGAGACGGGGTTATGCGTGTTGGCCAGGCTGGCTCAACCTCCTGGCCTCAAATGTTCCACCCGCCCCAGCCTCCCAAACTGCTGGGATTACAGGCATGAGCCCCCACGCTGGGCCTCCTTCCCTGCTCTTATCACCACCTAAGATAATACATATCTTTTAAAAAATATTCTGTTTACTCTTATTTTTTATTTTTACTTTTATTTATTTATTTGGGAACAGGGTCTTGCTCAGTCGCTTAGGCTGGAGTGCAGTGGCGCCATCAGAGTTCACTGCAGCCTCAACCTCCTGGGCTCAAGTGATCCTCCCACCTCGGCCTCCTGAGTAACTGGGACCACAGGCACACACCACCATACCCAATTCAACTAATTTTTGAATTTTTTTCAAAAGACGAGGTCTTGCTATGTTGCCCAGGCTGGTCTCAAACTCCTGGGCTCAAGTGATCCTCCCGCCTAGACCACTTAAAGTGCTGGGATCACAGGCATGAGCCACCACGCCCGGCTTCTTTCCTCTTGAACTCTCTCTTAGAAAGTTGCCTCCTTAGGGACAGCGATTTTTGTCTATCTTGGACTCTGCTGTATTCCACACAGGACCGGCTATAGATTTTGCAGCGATCACTGCAAAATGAAAACACAGCCTGGCCAGGCATGGTGGCTCACACCTGTAATCCCAGCACTTTAAGAGGCTGAGGCAGGAGGACCACTTGAGGCCAGGAGTTCAAGACCAGCCTGGGCAATATGGCGAGACCTCATCTCTAAAACAAAAACAAAAACAAAAAGCATACTTAAATAAATAAATTTAAAATATATATATATCTTTTAAAGAGAGAGAGAAGACTTTCCAGGAAGCATTGAGGTATGGAGTCTGTGAATCTCTAGAAAGCCCAATCTTCCGCCAGGCAAAGTGACTCACTCCTGTAATCCCAGCACTTTGGGAGGCCGACGTGGGTGGATCACAAGGTCAGGAGTTCGAGACCAGCCTGGCCAACATAGTGAAACCCTGTCTCTACTAAAAACATTTTTAAAAGTATCCAGGTATGTTGGCTGGGTCCTGAAGTCCCAGCTACTTGGGAGGCTAAGGCAGGAGAATCCCTTGAATACTGGAGGCGGAGGGAGATCACACAACTGCACTCCAGCCTGGGCAACAGAGCAAGATTCTGTCTCAAAAAAAAAAATAAATGAATAGGCCGGGTGCAGTGGCTCACACCTGGAATCCCGGCATTGTGGGAGGCCAAGGTGGGCAGATCACCTGAGGTCAGGAGTTCGAGACCAGCCTGGCCAACGTGGCGAAACCCTGTCTCTATTAAAAATACAAAAATTAGCCCAGCATGGTGGCAGGTGCCTGTAATCCCAGCTACTCAGGAGCCTGAGGCAGGAGAATCTATTGAACCTGGGAGGCGGAGGTTGTGGTGAGCCGAGATCACACCTCTGCACTCCAGCCTGGGAGACGGAGTGAGAGTCTGTTTCAAAATAAACAAATAAATAAAATAAAAGTAAATAAATAAATGAGAAAGAGCCAGCGTTAGAGACCAGGAAAGGCACGGAGAGAGGCCACCAGGCAGGGATAAGGACAGGAGGAGAGGGCTGGTAGTGGCTAGAAGACACAGAACACAAGGTCTCGGGAGAGGAGGAGGCCGGGGCCCTGCAGTCACGGGTGTTTGCTTTCTTCCCTTGGGGCTGCTGTATAAAAGCTGAACTTGACTCCGGCTGCCTGCTGCGAAACTGGAGAAGGGCAGGTGGAGGGCGGGATGGCGAGATGGCCCGGGAGGGGAGGATGGGGGCCAGGCAGCTTCCCATCAACAGCCAGGCCTCCCGTCTGCTGCCACAGCTTCATCTCAGGCTGTGGCCCGGCCCCAGGCCCCTTCAGCTCCAGACACCCTCAGCGGCCCTCACACCTGTCTGAGCTTTTAACACCTACCCTGTCCCCACCCAGTTTTGACTCTGTCCCCACCCCTCCCATTGCAAACATATCAAAACACACCCACGTCCCAAATGAGGCATCTCTTTTTTAGCCACCCACACTTCTTGAAAGATTTGATTTAAATATTAAATCTAACTATGCTTTGGAAATTAAACAATGGTATGACTTGGTTTGCCCGTGGCTTGAGGGGACAAAAGGACAAAGCAGAGTGGACCCCTGAACAAAACAGCTGTGAATGCCCAGGTCCCCTTACATGCATATTTTTTTGTGTCTGTTTTTTGAGACAGAGTCTCGCTCTGTCGCCCAGCCTGGGCAATTGTGCAGTGGCACCGTCTCGGCTCATTTCAACCTCCACCTCCTGGGTTCAAGCGATTCTCCTGCCTCAGCCTCCCAAGGAACTGGGACTACAGTGTGCACCACCACGCCCGGCTAATTTTTGTGTTTTTAGTAGAGACAGGGTTTCACCATGTTGGCCAGGCTGGTCTTGAACTCCTGACCTCAGGTGATCCGCCCGCCTCAGCCTCCCAAAGTGCTGGGATTACAGCCACCACACTGGCCTTTTTTTTTTTTTTAAAGAGACAGGGCCTCACTCTGTTGCCCAGGCTGAAATACATTGATACGATCACAGCTCACTGCAGCCTTGAACTCCTGGGCTCAAGCAATCCTCCAGCCTCAGCCTCCTGAGCAGCGGGGACTACATGGAACACCAACACGCCTGGTTAATATTTTTATTTTTCACTTTACAGACTGGGTCTCACTGAATTTCCCAGATAGGTCTTGAACTCCTGGGCTCAAGTGATCCTCCTGCCTCCAACCTTCCCAAAGAGCTGGGATTACAGGTCAGAGCCACCATGCCCAGCCATATATATGGATTTTTTCTTTCCTTTTTTTTTTTTGTGAGAGAGTCTCATTCCATCACCCAGGTTGGAGTGCAGTGGCGCAATCTTGGCTCACTGCAACCTCTGCCTCCTGGGTTCAAGCAATTCTCCTCCCTCAGTCTTCCAAGCAGCTGGGACTATAAGCATATGCCACCAGGCCCGGCTAATTTTTGTATTTTTAGTAGAAATGGGGTTTCACCATGCTGGCGAGGCTGGTCTCAAACTCCTGACCTCAGGTGATCTGCCCCCGTCAGCTTCCCAAAGTGCTGGGATTACAGAAGTAAGCCACCACACCCAGCCTATACATGGACTTCTGACCATACGGGGGGTCAGCTCTAATTGCTCAAGGGTCATATAATCGAGAAACTGATTCCAAGTTGGATGAAAAATTTTAGGATCACCCCACAGCGAATGAAGCTCACCTAATGCCACGTTTTGTAGGCAGTTAATGAGCCATTTTTCATCTCTTTCTCTCCTGCCGTCTGTCTCCACCTGTTCTCTTCTCAATCAATGCACTCCCCTCCCACCTCCAGGCCAGTCATGTTCACAGTAACACAGCCCTGGGGAAGGCTGGTGTCTCACTCCCTAGCTGTGTGACCTTGAACAGGTGTCTTAACCTCTCTGGGCTTCCCTCACTCATCTATAAAATGAAGATAATAAAAGCTCCTGCCTCATAGCATGGTGGTGAGGATTAAATGAGCTGACACCTGCAAAGTACATCTTAAATTATTTATAAGTGCTCAAAAATCAGCAAGATGAAAATAAAATCAAGAAGCCAGGCAGGGCATTGCATGCCTATAGTCCCAGCTACTTGGGAGCTGAGACGGGAGGATCCATTGAGCCCAGGGGCTTGAGACCAGCCTGGGCAACATAGTAAGACCCCATCTCTTTAAAAAAAAGACTTAGAGCTAGGAATGGCGGCTCACGCCTGTAATCCCAGCACTTGGGAGGCTGAGGTGGGCGGATCACCTGAGGTCAGAAGTTCAAGACCAGCCTGGCCAACATGGTGAAACCCCGTCTCTACTAAAAATACTAAAAATTAGCTGGTTGAGGTGGCAGGCACCTGTAATCCCAGCTACTGGGAAGGCTGAGGCAGGCGAATCATTTGAACCAGGAGGCAGAGGTTGCAGTGAGATTGCCCCATTGCATTCCAGCCTGGGAAACAGAGTGAAATTCCATCTCAAACAAAAAAAAAAAGAAAGAAAGAAAGAAAGAAAAAAAAAACCCCAAAACTTAAAAAAAATTAAACAAATAAAAGTGATTTCAATGATATTAACAATTTTTAAGTAAAATGAATGAAATAGGGCCGGGCGCGGTGGCTCAAGCCTGTAATCCCAGCACTTTGGGAGGCCGAGGCGGGTGGATCATGAGGTCAAGAGATTGAGACCATCCTGGTCAACATGGTGAAACCCCGTCTCTACTAAAAATACAAAAATTAGCTGGGCATGGGGGTGCACGCCTGTAGTCCCAGCTACTCGGGAGGCTGAGGCAGGAGAATTGCCTGAACCCAGGAGGCGGAGGTTGCGGTGAGCCGAGATCGTGCCATTGCACTCCAGCCTGGGTAACAAGAGCGAAACTCCGTCTCAAAAAAAAAAAAAGAATAAAATAAATGGGAACATTAAAATTGTTTAAAAATAAAATAAAATTGGCTGGGTGCAGTGGCTCACGCTTGTAATCACAGCACTTTGGGAGGACAAGGTGGGCGGATCATTTGAGGTCAGGAGTTCAAGATTAGCCTGACCAATATGGTGAAACCCTGTCTCTACCAAAAATACAAAAAAATTAGCCAGCCATGGTGGCAGACACCTGTAGTCCCAGCTATTCAGGAGGCTGAGGCAGAAGAACTGCTTGAAGCCAGGAGGCGGAGGTTGCAGTGAGCAGAGATCATGTCAAAGAATAAATAAATAAACTAAAATAAACCCAGACAACTGACGGAAGCCACAGAGGGGTCACGACATGCCCAGAGCCACCCAGGACAACAGAAACAGAGGAAGGATTTGAACTCAGAGCCATCTGATTCGATGCAGGCTCAGCTGAGGGCAGTGGCTCACACCTGTAATCCCAGCACTTTGGGAGGCCGAGGCGGGAGGATCACTTGAGGCCAGGAGTTTAAGACCAGCCTGGGCAACACAGCTAGACTTCATCTCAACAAAAAATAAAAATTAGCCCAGTGTGGTGGTGCACACCTGTAGTTTCTGCATTTTGGGAGGCTGAGACAGGAGGATCGTTTGAGCCCAGGAGTTGGAGGCTACAGTCAGCTGAGATCACACCACTGCACTCTACCTTGGGCAACAGAACAAGACTCTGTCTCAAAAAACGCCAGGTGCGGTGGCTTATGCCTATAATCCCAGCATGCTTTGGGAGGCTGAGGCAGGTGGATGACCTGAGGTCAGGGGTTCAAGATCAGTCTGGACAACATGGTGAACCCCATATCTACTAAAAATATAAAATTAGCTGGGTGTGGTGGTGCATGCCTATAATCCCAGCAACTCAGGAGGCTGCGGCAGGAGAACTGCTTGAACCCAGGAGGTGGAGGTTGCAGTGAGCCGACATCCCACAACTGCACTCCAGCCTGGGCCACAGGTGAAACTCCATCTTTAAACAAATAAACAAACAAATAAATAAAGGCTTGTTCCATGGGCCCCTTTTTGGCTTTCAAAGATGTCCCATCCTGGGCTGCCACTCACTCGCCCTCTCTGCTTCTGCCAAGAGAATCTGCCTGCTCTGCCTGTCAATCAAGCAGACCTGGTCCAGCCTCCGAATCTCTGCCCACACGGGCCCATGCCCCACTCCTCACGTGCCTGCCTTCACTTCTCTAGGCCTCCCTACTCCTCCAGGCTCTGCTCTGGTGCCGCCACCTTTAAGCAGACTGCCTGATTTCTCCAGGCCACAGCGGACGTGGAGGTGTATCTCATGATGGGAAAAGTCAAGGCTCTAAGTCCAGCCTGCCCACCAGGCCAGGCACAAAGTGGTGCTCGGGAAGGCTGACTGTCTGTCCCTGGAGGTGAACCCTCACTTTTTTTTTTTTGAGACGGAGTTTCCCTCTTGCTGTACAGGCTGGAATGCAGTGGCAGGATCTGGGTTCACCGCAACCTCCGCCTCCTGGGTTCAAGCGATCCTCCTGCCTCAGCCTCCCCAGTAGCTGGGATTACAGGCGAGCGCCACCACATCCGGCTAATTTTATATATTTAGTAGAGCCTGTTGGCCAGGCTGGTCTCCAACCTCCAACGGCAGGTGATCGGCCCGCCTCGGCCTCGTAAAGTGCTGGGATTCGAGGAGTGAGTCACTGCACCCCGCCTGAACCCTCACTTTCACCGTCTCCATCTGTGCCCTGAACTGGCCGCCACAGGGGCTTGGGGGGGCTGAGAGGGAGTGGGGATGACTGAGGAAGACGCACGTCTTTCTAGGAGTTCATAGCTAGAGACGCGGATGCAAGAAAAGACAGATCTCCCTGAGGGCCTTCGCACTGGCTATTCCAGCCACCTGGAATGCAACTCCTGCAAACTCCCTCCTCCCCTCCCCTTCTCTTTCTTTTTCCTTTTTTGAGATGGAGTCTTGCTCTGTTGCCCAGGCTGCAGTACAATGACACAACTCAGCTCTCTGCAACCTGGGTTCAAGCAGTTCTCCTGCCTCAGCCTCCCGAGTAGCTGGGATTACAGGTGCCCACTACCAATGCCCAGCTAATTTTTGTATTTTTTTTTTTTTTTGAGATAAGAGTTTCGCTCTTGTCACCCAGGCTGGAGGGCAATGGCGCGATCTCGGCTCACCGCAACCTCCGCCTCCTGGGTTCAGGCAATTCTCCTGCCTCAGCCTCCCAAGTAGCTGGGATTACAGGCGCACACCACCATGCTCAGCTAATTTTTTGTATTTTTAGTAGAGACGGGGTTTCACCATGTTGACCAGGATGGTCTCGATCTCTGGACCTCGTGATCTACCCGCCTCAGCCTCCCAAAGTGCTGGGATTACAGGCTTGAACCACCGCGCCTGGCCTAATTTTTGCATTTTTAGTAGGGATGAAGTTTCACCATGTTGGCCAGGCTGGTCTCGAACTCCTGACCTCAAGTGATCTGCCTGCCTCGGCCTCCCAACATGCTGGGATTACAGGCATGAGCCACCATCCCCGGCTTTCCCCGTCCCGCTCTAATTTTTGCTCTAATATCACCTTCTCAGGGAAGCCTTCCCTGGCCATCCTCTTTAAAACTGCAACCACCTCCCCTGCCCTGGATGCTTCAATTCCCTTTCCCGCTTTGTCTGTCTTCTCGGCACAAAATGCTATTTTCACTTATTTATCTTGTTTCATGCTCATGTGTCCCACTCAGCGGTCGGCTCAACACGCAAGGATTTTTGTCGGGCTTATTCCCTGGCTTCTGCTGTGCTGGAACAGCGCATGCTATTCAAATGTGTGCTGAGTATACACACTCCAAAGCAAGAGAACAGGGTCCCCTGGAAAGTGGATCCTGGGAAAAGCAAGGGGTCACTGCGGCCGGGGAGAGCGGAGATTGGACGGAGGTGGTACTGGGGCCCAACTGAGGAATGAGGAGGGTCTGACAGGTGGCGATGCAGGGAGAAGGTATTCCATGGGGAGAGGACTGCCCGGGCCAAGGTATGCCAGCTGGAAAGCTGGTACGGGGCGCAGTGAGGGGGTCAGGGCGCCAGGGGGCAGCAGAGAGGAAAGGAGAAGAGGCGGGTACTGAAATGAATGAGCGATGCATCTTCAGAAGCCTGATATGGGGGGGCGTGCATCGGGCATCCAGGGCCTCACACTCACCTCTGTCTTCTTAAATCGTGCCCTGAGAGTCTTCATGATTGGTATTCTGCGTTTCCCCTCTCCGCAGGCCACCTGAGGAAGGGCAGGGTGGGGGTAGGGTAAGGGACACCAATCCTGGTGGGCGGGAGGGTCCACCGCCTCCCCCTCCTCAAAAGGACCACTTCTTCCTCCCTGACCAGTCCTGGCCCCTGGAGCAAGACACAGGCCTGCTCTACCTCCTACCTCCTGTGTGTCCTTCGGGAAGTTACCCGACCTCTCTGTTTTACTTCCCCCATCTATAAAATTAGAGAAACGATCCTTTCTTGAGCAGCTCATGGTCAGTTTTCAGTATGGCTCCTCCATAGAGCCTGGCCGCACATGAGGGGCTCAGTAAATGCATGTTATTAGTATTTCCTGTTCCCAAACAGATCAAGCCTCTTCTGGTCTCCTAACTTTTCTCTGTGTAGGCACTTCTGCTTAGAATGGGTTCTTTGTATTTCTCTGAACTCCTACTCATCCTTCAAAGCCCAGTTCCAAAATCCCTTGCCCTGATCAGCTTTGCCTCTGGTTTGGAATCAGAGATCTAACTCACCAAATTGGGTTCCCGCCCACCCAGGTTTGGTGTCTTCCTCTGCCTCACCCCTGGCTCCATGGGCTGGAAGGGTCTGGGCTGGTTCTGTCTTTTTCAACAGTCAGCGGCTCCTTAGGGACTGAACCCAGGGCTGATGGCTCTCAGCACAGAGGCATGTTTGCTAGACAGTCAGAGGAAACCTCCATGCAGCTAAGCCCCCTCAAACCGGTGTGGCCTGTGTGTGACAGCAATTCACCCATAGTGGGTGGCGGTTTGGGACGATGGCTGCATGCAGGCGTGTGATGTGAGCGTGGGGCGTGTTCACGCATGCACATCCGTCCACCTGGGCCTGTTCCCTGTTCAGCATGTGCAGGCACAGAGGTCAGGCAGGAATATCTCAAGGGGGTTATTTAAGGAGTGATTCTGGGGCCCTAAGTCTGAAAGGGATCTCTGTGAATGAGAATCTGTATTTGACTCTTACCAGGGAGCAGGGGTTGGGATGGCCTCTACGCATCCACCTACCTACTTGTGAATTCTCCAAGCCACCCTTCCACCCAATTACCACCTATGTACTCACCTGGGCATTCAACCTCCCACCCAAGCACTGTACACCCATCCACTGGCCGCCACCCACTAACTCACCCACCCGATTCATGTTCTCATGATTCCTCATCACCCTTTAATCAGGCTTCACCCTCCACATCCATCCACCCCCCACCCACCCAAACACCCACCATCTGCCACCATTCACCCATCTACTCATCCACCCATCCATCTACTTATCCATCCCTTCATCCATCCACCTATCCATCTACCCAACCACCAATCCATCCATCCATGCATCCATCCCTCCCTCCCTCCATCCACTCAACCATCAATCCCTCCACCCATCCATCCACTTATCCATCCCTTTATCCATCCACCTATCCATCTACCCAACCACCAATCCATCCATCCATCCATCCACCCATCAATCCCTCCACCCATCCATCCATTCACCTACCCAATCACCCACCCACCCATCTACCCATCTACTTATCTACCCATCCATCCATTTATCCATCCCTCCATCCACCCACCCAACCACCAATCCATTCATCCACCCACCCACCCACCCGTCCATCCATCCATTCATCCAAGGATCCATCTATCCATCCATCCATCCACTTATCCAACCCTCCATCGATTTGCCCAACCACCCATCCATCCACCCAACCACCAATCCATCCATTTACCCACCTGTCCCTTCTCCCATGCATCTACCCATCCATCCATCCACCCACTCATCCACCCATCCATCCATACATCTCCCCATCCATCCATCTACCCATCCATGCATTTACCCCTCTACCAGCACCCATTCACTCACCACCTACCCTTTTTTCTTCTACCCCTGATGAGGATTCAATCACACCCAAAGCAGGGGTAATAAGACACCCAAGACAGGAGTTCACAGGCTGCTTGGGAGAAGACAATCCGTGGGCTTGCGGGAGGGAGAAATGCACGCTAAATTTAGGGAGCTGCTTGCTGGAAGAGGTGATGGTAAGTAAGAAGGGCCTGATGTCCGGGTGGGATGCTGAGCACCCGCCTTGGAGGATGTTAGGCAGGGCACAGGCCGGCAAGTGGGAAGTGCGTGCGTGAACAAGTGCATGTGTGTGTCAGGGTGCCTGGGTAGCTCAGAAACCTGGCTGGGACCCAGCACGGCTTCTTTCTCCCACACACAAGGGCTCAGGGGCCTGGGTCCCTAAAGGGATCCTCCAACCTGGGCCTCTCCCACCTCTTTCTTCCCCTACCTCCTGCAGCTCCAGTGCCCTGAGCTCCCGAGCTCCCGCCACAGTGCCCACTGCCGGCTCCGGTTACCCACTCCCAGCTGGGCCCCGAGAATCTCCAGCGGCTCCACTCTGACACCTGATCAGCTCTGAGCGGGCGGCCGCCCCAGGGGGCTGGGGATGAGCTGAGGGAGGAGACAGGCTGGCAGCGGACTGCCTGTTGGCCAACTGGCTCTGGCGGGAAGACACCCACGATCTTCCCTATCATCACTGGACTGATTTCAGATTCTGGAAGGAGCCGCGCTCTTCCTGTCTTCTCAGCCTTTGCACTTGCTGTTTCCCCCACCGGGAACATTCTTTCTATATTTCAATCACTCCCAACCGGCTCTACCTGACTCATGCACTCTTTAGATCTTTGCTGCAACACCCCCTCCTCCAGGAAGCCCTCCTGGATGCCCCCAAGCTCGGTCAGGTGCCTCCTGTGAGCCCCCTCACTGCCCTGTGCCCTCTGCATCCCCCATTGCACCGCAACCACACCATGTCACCATTACCTGGTCACATCTTTGTGTCCACCCCCAGCCACCAGGGCAGGGACGGTACCATCTTTGTTCCCCAGTGTGCCCAGTGCACAGCAGGTGCTCAATACATGATTCTTAAATAAGTCCTCCAGGCCACCAGCCCCAGTGACCAAGAGCAGGACCTGTCCTGCAAAATTCAGAACCTCCACTTGTATGATATCCAGATAACCTGACCCGGCGCGGAGGCTGACGCCTGTAATCCCAACACTTTGGGAGGCCGAGGCGGGTGGATCACCTGAGGTGAGGGGTTCGAGACCAGCCTGGGCAACATGGTGAAACCCCATCTCTACTAAAAAAACACAAAAATCAGAAAAAAGAAAAAAAAATTAGCTGGGCGCGTGTAATCCCAGCTCCTCGGAAGGCAGAGGCAGGAGAAACGCTTGAACCCGGGAGGAGGTTGCAGAGAGCTGAGACTGCGCCACTGCATTCCAGCCTGGGCGACAAAGCGAGGCCGTCTTACCAAAAAAAAAAAAAAATTCAGATAGTTCAGGGTGGCATTCAAGACCCTTGGACTAGGGGGTCCCTGCTGTCTGGCACTGTCCTTATGGAATTTACTAACACGTAAAACGGGGTCATGGGGGCATCGATAGCCTGTGTCCCTCATTAGAGGTGACTGGAGGACGCTCACGTAGGCGGCCGCCCCAATTTCCCGCTCGGGTCATCGGGCAGCCCCCTCCCAAACCCCGAGAACGCCTGCATCCGAGAAAGCGGGTTTCCTTCCGACAGCAGTTAACATGGCTCCTGCGGCGTCAGCTCGCGGCGCATGCGCCTTGCCGAGGGAGCAGGGTTCGCGGAACAGGAACGCGGCTCCTCCTTCCTCCCCGCCGCGCCCCGCTTCCGGCGGAAGCGGCCTCAACAAGGGAAACTTTATTGTTCCCGTGGGGGCGGCGAGGATGTCGGTGAATTACGCTGCGGGGCTGTCGCCGTATGCGGACAAGGGCAAGTGCGGCCTCCCCGAGGTGAGCGCATCCGGGGATCCCGAGGGTCGCTCCCAGGGCCGTTGGCCGGGAGGGTCCGGACGGCAGCAGGGCATTGTGGGAATATCAGGAGACACTGAGGCTAGACAATGGGAGGGACTTCCCAGTGAGGAAGGGGCGGGAAGTGACACCCCTGCGCACCCGGGGACGCGAACACGCCCAACTCTGTGGCCACCGGCCGGGGCTGATCGGGGAGAGCCGGGGTGTGTAGTTCCAGGAGGAGGGGACGGCAGGCGCAAAGGCAGGGTGGTGGAATAAACGCACCTGGAGAACGATTGGCCGGGCCAGGACGGGGCTCGAATGCCAGGCTGGGGAATTGGCACTTTCTCCTGAGGGGGATGGAGAAGGGTCTTGCCCTGGCCAGGGGCCTGGACAGAATGTGCCAGGAAGACCCCCTGCAGCCACTCGGAGGGGACGTGGAGGGGTCGGCTGTCCCCTCCGCGCCCTGTGGGAAGTCACTTCACTTCTGGGTCTCCCTCCCCATCCTTTCTGCAAACGAGGTGAAGATGGCCCATCCCATAAAGGCCGGCCCATGCATTCCGAGTCTTGCATTTAGTGAGCGCGGACGGTGTGTGTCTGTCCAGAAGCCCCGCCCCTCATTGCTGCTGTCAGTCACTTTATGTATTTACCTACTTATTTTGGGATGGAGTCTTCCTCTGTTGCCAGGCTGGAGTGCAGTGGCGAGATCTCGGCTCACTGCAACCGCCACCTCCTGGGTTCAAGCAATTCTCCTGCCTCAGCCTCCCGAGTAGCTGGGATTACAGGCACGCGCCACCATGCCCAGCTAATTTTTGTATTTTTAGTAGAGACGGGGTTTCACCGTGGCCAGGATGGTCTCGATCTCTTGACCTCGTGATCCGCCCGCCTCGGCCTCCCAAAGTGCTGGGATTACAGGCGTGAGCCACCGCGCCCGGCCTGTTAGTCACTTTATTCCACCAGCATTGATGGAGTACCTGCTGTGGGTCAGGCACTTTCTAGGTAAGGGGGCCACGGTCAGGGGCAAGACAAGTTAACCCCTCTTTCTAATAAGGGAGACTGACTAGGGGTAGCATGGAAACCAGGTGGCCAAGGGAGGTGTCACTGTCGCTGAGGTGACATCTGACCCACAAGTTACAGGAGGTGAAGGAGGCATCCATGTGGGTATCTGGGCGAAGAGCACTCAAGGGTGTGGGGACAGCCTGTGCGGAGGCCTTGAGGCAGGACTGTGCCTGGCGTGACTGATGGAGGAAGAGGGAGGAGGTCTCCCTGCGTGGCTGGATCAGAGTGAGTGAGGCTGGGAAGGGAGGAGAAGAGGGTATGAGGGGGCAGGGCAGGTAGCACAGGGCTAGGGCTTTAACAAGGCAGGTGGGAGCCACGGAGGGCTGTAGGCAGAGGACACACATGAGGACAAGCTGCCTTTTCCAATCTATTTCCTGCCCCAGGCAAGAAAGGGACAGCTCGGTCTGTGGCTCGTGTATGGCCTTGCCACCTGCGGGACCTGTTTTGACCCCTCCATCTGCTCCTTCCCCTACAGATCTTCGACCCACCAGAGGAGCTGGAGCAGAAGGTGTGGGAGCTGGCGAGGCTGGTCTGGCACTCCTCCAACGTGGTGTTTCACACGGGGGCGGGCATCAGCACCGCCTCTGGCATCCCCGACTTCAGGTCTGTGAGTGCGCAGGGGACATCGAGGCAAGGCCCACCAGCCTGCCACGGCCTTCCCCATGAGCCACGCACAACTAGGCATTAGGGCCCATCCATCTTCCTTCCTTCTGGATGTGTCCTGGACACTGGGGAGGGCTGATACCCCCTCCCTTTAGGACGTGTCTCTTGAAGTGACAACCAGCATTCCACTCACTCCCTTGGCCTGATCACACCTGGCTGAAAAAAAAAAGCAGAATTCCAAGGCGTGAATTTCTCCTCCTCCTCCTCTTCCATCACCTGCTGTGGCTCCCCATTACCAGGCAGGAAGAATTGAATTCCTGGTGCTGGAAGCTCAAGCCCTTTGTTCCTGGCCCAGCCCCGAATCACCTCTCCAGCATCAGCTCCTCCTGCACCTGCTACAGCCCCCAAAACACTTGCATTTTCTCCTAAACTCATGGGTTCTTCCCAGCACCCGGGCGTCTGTTTACCCCTTCTGTCTGATATTCCCTCTCACCCTTCAAGAGATGCTCAGACTCCTCCAGGAAACCCTTCCACATGCCCCAGGGTCCCCACCACCTCCACTGGGCTTCCCCAGGCCCAGGTACCTCCTCTGGTCCAGGCTTGACCCCATGGGGCCAGAGGGTCAGTGTCCACCTGTCTCCCCCAAGATCAAGGGCTTCTGGAGGGCAGGGCTTGGGTCCATGTGACCACCCAGGCTCAGGGCAGCAGCAACAAAGTTGGTTGAACTGAATAAGTCATTTTTGCCTTCGTGTGAATTCATCTCTCTCTCTCTCTGTCTCTCCCTCTCTCGGCCTGTCTCCAATTCTCTCTAACTTGGCTTTCTTTGTCTTTAACTGGTTATATCTCTGCCTCTGTCTTGTTCTGTCTCCCTCTCCCTGTTCTTGCAAATTTACCCTCTATTTCTTTCTGACTCCCTCTCTGCCTCCCTGCCTCTCTCTCTGTCTCCTGATTTTCTCTCTCTCCCATTTTCTCCCTCCGTCTCTTTTTCCGATCCCCTCTCCCCCTCCATCTCTCCCGGCCTGCCACCTTCAGGGGTCCCCACGGAGTCTGGACCATGGAGGAGCGGGGCCTGGCCCCCAAGTTCGACACCACCTTTGAGAGCGCACGGCCCACGCAGACCCACATGGCGCTGGTGCAGCTGGAACGCGTGGGCCTCCTCCGCTTCCTGGTCAGCCAGAACGTGGACGGGCTCCATGTGCGCTCCGGCTTCCCCAGGTAATACCCGGGCCCCGCCCCCCCAGGGACGCTCGGGGCTCCACAAACTGTGTTTGCATTTTTAGGGGGAGAGTCCCCTTTTCCTCATCCTCTAAGATTCTAGCCCTGAGCTCTCTGGGTCTTTCTTGGCCTACTGTGTGGAGGTGTCTGAGTCCCATGGCTCAGAGCTGTCCCCACCAGAGTCAGAGGCAGAATTTCCCTCGGGGTGGGGCTCAGGGGAGGAGCGCTGTCGGGGTCTAAAAGTTGCAGTTTTATTTTTGTTTTTGTTTAAAGGCAAAGTCTTGCTCTGCCGCCCAGGCTGGAGTGCAATGGTGTGATCTCAGCTCACTGCAACTTCCGCCTCCCACGTTCAAGTGATTCTCCCATCTCAGCCTCCACAGTAGCTGGGATTACAGATGCCTACCCCCACGCCCAGCTAATTTTTGTATTTTTATTAGAGATGGGGTTTCACCGCATTGGCCAGGCTGGTCCTGAACTCCTGACTTCAGGTGATCCGCCCACCTCAGCCTCCCACAGTGCTGGGATGACAGGCGTGAGCCACCGGGCCGGCCATTGTGTTTTTAGTGTCCATCTTTATTAACATCCATCTTGGCCGGGCGTGGTGACTCACGCCTGTAATCCCAGCACTGTGGGAGGCGGAGGCAGGTGGATCACGAGGTCAAGAGATCGAGACCATCCTGGTCAACATGGTGAAATCCCGTCTCTACTAAAAATACAAAAACGAGCTGGGCACGGTGGCATGTGCCTGTAATCCCAGCTGCTCGGGAGGCTGAGGCAAAATTGCCTGAACCCAGGAGGTGGAGGTTGCGGTGAGCCGAGATCGCAACATTGCACTCCAGCCTGGGTAACAAGAGCGAAACTCCGTCTCAAAAAAAAAATCCATCTTTATTTGTCTGACACTGAGCATGAACGCTGCTGTGAGGCAGGCTGGTTTCTAACAGAAGTGTGGCCCTCCCCTGCCCCTCTTTGTCAGGTCTCACCCTGGGGCAACCAGTGACAGCCAGGTGGGTGTTGAGACTAGCAGATGGGCACCCAGGGGTGAGAATTGAGGAAGAGATTTTTCTCTGCTTATAAAAGCAAAGAGGGGCAGGGTGTGGTGGCTCACACCTGTAACCCCAGCATTTTGGGAGGCCAAGGAGGGCAGATCACCTAACGTCAGCAATTCAAGACCAGCCTGGCCAACATGGTGAAACCCCGTATCTACTAAAAATACAAAAAAAAGTTACCTGGGCATGGTGGAGGGCACCTGTAATCCCAGCTACTTGGGAGGCTGAGGCAGGAGAATCACTTGAACCAGGGAGTTAGAGGTTGCAGTGAGCTGAGATCACACCATTGCACTCCAGCCTCATGACAGAGCGAGACTCTGTCCAAAAATAGATACATAAATTAATTAAATAAATAAAGCTGCCAGCGAGGTGGCTCATGCCTGTAATCCCAGCACTCTGGGAGGCCGAGGCGAGAAGATCACCTGAGGTCAGGAGTTTGAGATCAGCCTGACCAACATGGCGAAACCCCATCTCTACTAAAAGTACAAAAAATCACCCAGGTGTGATAGCAGGCACCTCTAATTCCAGCTACTCAGGAGGCTGAGGCAGGAGAATCGCTTGAACCCAGGAGGCGGAGGTTGCAGTGAACTGAGATCACACCACTGCACTCCAGCCTGAGAGGCAGAGTGAGACTCTGTCTTAAAAAAAAAAAAAAGGAAACATGGTGAAACCCCGTCTCTACTAAAGATACAAAAAATTAGCTGGGCATGGTGGCACGTGCCTGTAATCCCAGCGACTCGGGAGGCTGAGGCAGGAGAATTGCCTGAACCCAGGAGGCGGAGGTTGCGGTGAGCCGAGATCGCGCCATTGCACTCCAGCCTGGGTAACAAGAGCGAAACTCCGTCTCAAAAAAAAAAAAAAAAAAAAAGGAAACATATAAAATGAAGCTAGGATTGGATCTCATGCTTCTCTCCCTCTGGAGCCCGTGCCTCAGCACGACTCTGCCTTGGTGTCTTCTATTATAAACTGGGAAATCGAAATCCTGGGCCTCTGACCTGGTGACATCAACAGAGTCCCATAAGCTCTTGGTGGGGGATGGGGATTTTGTGAATGGAATGGGCTTCCCGTTATCTAAGGTAGGTTCAGCCACAGGGGTTAATGATTTCTTGGGTTTAGAGAGGTTGGGCCACTTGCCCAGAGATGCACAGATGAACGGTAGAGCTAGGGGCTAGAAGAGCCAGAAAGAAGTTGATTGATGTTGTGGGAGAGGAGTCAGGGAAGGCTTCCTGGAGGAGGGGCTTACCACCAGCCCCAAAGCCTGGGTATCCAGGGAGCCCTCACTATCAAGCCTCTTCCTTCTCCTCTCACAGAGACAAACTGGCAGAGCTTCACGGGAATATGTTCGTGGAAGAATGTGCCAAGTGTAAGACGTGAGTGCCACGTGGGGTCGGGGCGGGGTCTTGGCTGCCCCCAGGTGGGTGCACGGGGTGGGCCATGCAGCCGCCATCCCTCCCCAGGGCGGGCCAGAGGGGGTTAGGAGTCGAATCTGATGTCCCAGAGAGCCAGAGGGTATGGGAAACTGGTTGTGACCCTCCTGGGGGGTCTGAGGGTCACCCCGTCCTCCTGGGGGGTCTGAGGGTTACCCCGTCCTCCTGGGGGGTCTGAGAGTCATCCCTCCCTCCTGGAGGGTCTGAGGGTCACCCCGTCCTCCTGGGGGGTCTGAGGGTCACCCCGTCCTCCTGGGGGGTCTGAGAGTCATCCCTCCCTCCTGGAGGGTCTGAGAGTCATGCCTTCCTGGAGGGACTTGAGGGACATGCCTCCTTCCCAGGGAGTTACTTCCGTGTTCTGGCACTGCCATAGCAACCTGTAGATGAGCAGCTTAGAACAATAGAAATTTGTGATCTCACAGTTCTGGGGGCCAGAAGTCCAAAATCCAAGTGTCCGCAGGGCTGTGCCCCTCTGCAACCTGCTGAGAGGATTTTTCCTGCCTCTTCCTGGCTGCCGGTGGCAGCCAGACCCCCTTGGTGGTCCTGGGCTTACAGCTACAGGGGCCTTCTTATCTCGGTGTTTCTCCTCTTTTTTAATTTTTATACACATAGAGTCTCACTGTGTTGCCCAGGGTGGTCTCGAACTCCTGGCCTCAAATGATTCTCCCACCTCGTCCTCCCAAAGGGCTGGGATTACAGGCCTGAGTCCCCGAGGCTGGTCCAGTATAACAATTAAAGTCAGGAAAAGTAAAGGGGACATGGCCTTCTCCAATCCCTGGTTCGAATCCAGACCCAGCCGGTTGCCCCCAAGCTCTAATTGTTCTGTTTCTCCTGGTCCGGGATGCCATGCGGGGTCCCATCCCCAGCCGTTTGTCCTGGACCTTCTCCTACCTTTGTTTTCCGTGCCCCAGGAACTGAGCAGCTTCCCGGCCTGATGCTCATGGGAGGCTCCTCCTTCTGTGTTGCTTGGTGCTGAGTTCTGGCCACCAGTCCACCCCCGCACCTCCCTGGGAAAATGTCCCCCTAGAAACAGCACGAGAGACACCCACGGGGGCTGACTCGGCCCCGGCCTTCCCCTTCCTCCCTGACACAGGCAGTACGTTCGGGACACGGTTGTGGGCAGCATGGGCCTGAAGGCCACAGGTCGGCTCTGCACCGTGGCTAAGGCGAGGGGGCTGCGGGCCTGCAGGTGAGCCACCCTGCCCGTGCCCTGGGCTCCAGGGGAGGCTACGAGGCCCCTTTGGACTATTCCTGGCTTCCTCATTGCAGGGGGGAGCTGAGGGACACCATCCTAGACTGGGAGGACTCCCTGCCGGACCGGGACCTGGCACTCGCCGATGAGGCCAGCAGGTCTGACCCCCCAGGGAGCCCACAGGGGGGCAGGCTGGGGAGATGGCAGAATCACAGCCAGCTCCAGTATGGGGGGCAGGAGCTGCAGCTCAGAGGCAGTCAGGGGGTGCTTCCTGGAGGAGGTGGGCCACGCCAGGGACTACACACACACACACACACACACACACACACACACACACACACACACACACACACACACACACACACACACACTCTCTCTCTCTCTCTCTCATATGGTTCTGGGCAGATGCTGCACAAGGAAATGGAGGCTTCAGCCACTTAACTCCTCTAGCCAGTGCTGCCTAGCCAGGAGGTGACTGAGCCAGGGTCCCACCCTAGGGTTCCAAGCTGTTACCACACTGCCATTCTCCCCAGAAGGATCAATGGCTCTGCCGTCGGGCAGCAGAGGAGAGGGGATGGGATCCTGAAGGCTGGCTCTGCAGTGGGGCCAGCCTTGACCGCCTGGGTGAGCACAGAGGGCCTAGTTGTGAGCTGGCCCCCATGGCCAGCTCGGGATGTTGGCCGGAGCGGGGGCTGGAGAGGGGATCAGACTCAGCCCACACTCCCCGGCCTCAGGAACGCCGACCTGTCCATCACCCTGGGTACATCGCTGCAGATCCGACCCAGCGGGAATCTGCCGCTGGCCACCAAGCGCCGGGGAGGCCGCCTGGTCATCGTCAACCTGCAGCCCACCAAACACGTAGGTGTCTGAGCCCACCCCTGCCCAGGGCCCCCATGCACCCTCTGCCCCCGACGCCTGACCCATCCCAACTCCCGGCAGGACCGTCACGCCGACCTCCGCATCCATGGCTACGTTGATGAAGTCATGACCCGGCTCATGAAGCACCTCGGGCTGGAGATCCCCGCCTGGGACGGCCCCCGTGTGCTGGAGAGGGCGCTGCCGCCCCTGCCCCGCCCACCTGCCCCCAAGCTGGAGTCCAAGGAGGAATCCCCCACCCGGATCAACGGCTCTGTCCCCGCCAGCCCCAAGCAGGAGCCCTGTGCCCAGCACAACGGCTCAGAGCCCGACAGCCCCAAACGGGAGCGGCCCGCCAGCCCTGCACCCCACAGACCCCCAAAAAGGGTGAAGGCTGAGGTGGTCCCCAGTTGACCAGGGTGCTCGGGGAGGGCGGGGCTTTTTGTAGAAACTGTGGATTCTTTTTCTCTCCTGGTCTCACTTTGTTACTTGTTTCTTTCCCCGGGAACCTCAGGGCTCCGAGAGCTGCACTTCAGGGGTGGCACCTGCCCTCCAAGGTCTCTCCCTGGGCTCCAGGAAGAAACCACACCCCAGGGCTGACAGCTGAGCCCCCGCTATACCCCAGCCTCTGACTCAGGGTGTTATTGGGAGATGTGGCTTGGCCCTCCCTGGTCTCCAGTCTAAACAGGAGTGACCTCCCTCTGCCCCCGGGGCCTCCCCTCTGGGCCCCCCACACCCCACCCACCCCTCCTCCATGGGCCCTGCAGGAGGGGACACAGCAGAGGCTGGCACTGCCTTTGGAGCTGGAGGGAGGGAGACGTGGGTCCACCAGGCTTCTGGAAAAGTCTTCAATGCAATAAAAACAGAACTTCCTTCTTGCATCTCAGAATTGTTATTTTCCTGAGCTGGAGCCTTGCTCTGTCACCAAGGCTGGAGTGCAGTGTTGTGATCTCGGCTCACTGCAGCCTTCACCTCCTAGGATCTCCTGCCTCAGCCTCCGGAGTAGCTAGTTTTATAGGTACTCGCCACCACACCCAGCTAATTGTTGGCTGGTCTCGAACTCCTGGGCTCAAGCAGTCAGGCCACCTCGGCCTCCCAAAGTGTTGGACTTACAGGTGTGAGCCACTGCATCCAGTAAGTGTTTAAATTCCAAATTTGTGGTAGGTCCCCTCCTCCCTCGACCATCTGCCTGTGCTCCGTTGCAATCCCTGCCCCTCAAGCCGAGGGTGGGGGACAAGGGCTTCCCTCTCCCCCAACCCCACCTCTGGAGGGATCAGGCCAGTTTTCGGATGATGAAGCCGATACAGCAGCTAGCACTTTCTGAGCACCCAGTCTGTAGTTATACACCGATGAGCAAGGGTTTGTCTTGTTTCACATTTGCCCCAGGCTGTGAGCCTCCTTCTGTCCTTTGGCGCGCACAGCCCACAGTGGGGGCAACGCCGCTGAAGGGCGCAGGCGCAGCCAGGTTCCACCCTCCCGGGCTGTGACCTTCACTTCTGAAGCCTCCGTATCCCGACCCACAAAACGAGCGCAAGCCCGGCGCGCACACCCTGGAAGCGCCTCCCGGGCTCCCGGCGCTCGGCCCGCTGCCGCTCTCCAAGGTGCTGAAGCCGCGCCCGGCGCCTCTCCCGTTGCTACTCCAGCGCGGGGATCTGGCAGGAGCGTGGAGCCCACACCTCACTCCCCTATCCCAGGCTGGCCCAACCCCTCATTCTAGGGAGTGGGGGAGCCTCCAGACTCCGCCTCCACTCCAAAACAAGGTTCTGTCAAAATACTTTATTTTGGATTGGGCAGTCTTAGAAAAGGGGGGTGATGGTGAGTCGTGGCTGCTCCAAAGACCAGGGCGTAACCGGGGCTCAGGAGCCAGGGTCCCTGCAGTCTCGGCCGCTTTCTCCTTCCAGTATGAGAGGGAGGCCAGGAGGGGTCCCTGGGCAGGGAGTTGCTGGGCATCTGTCTGTCCATCCGGGTCTGTTTCAGGCTGCGTCTGTCTGTCCACACCTGTTTCAGGCTGGCTGGCTGGCTGTCTGTGCTGGTCTGTTTCAGGCTGTGTCTGTCTGTCCACATCTATTTCAGGCTGTGTCTGTCTGTCCACATCCGTTTCAGGCTATCTGTCTGTCTGTCTGTCTGTGCTGGTCTGTTTCAGGCTGTGTCTGTCTGTCCGCATCTATTTCAGGCTGTGTCTGTCCACATCCGTTTCAGGCTATCTGTCTGTCTGTCTGTGCTGGTCTGTTTCAGGCTGTGTCTGTCTGTCTGTCCACATCTGTTTCAGGCTGTCTGTCTGTGCGGGTCTGTTTCAGCATGTGTCTGTCTGTGTCTGTTTCAGGCAGTGTCTGTCTGTCTGTCTGTCCGGGTCTTTTTCAGGCTGTGTGTCTGCTCATTGCTTCCGCGCCTGGCTCTGTGTGTATTTCCTGGGCCCCATGGCCCTCTCTTTGTCCGTGTCTGAGTGTCAGTTCCTGCGTGGGCCTCAGTCAGGCCCTTGGTGTGTGGCTGTGAGCTGTGCCTCCCCATCCTGGCGTGTCTGCCGGGGTCTCAGCCTCACCTTCCGTCCCCAGGTGGGTCGCTGTCCAGCGCAGCACCCCCAAGGCGCCCCTGGGCAGAGAGGCCTGGGAGCACAGTCCTGATGGGGCTTACAGCTCGTCCCCAGCCGCCTCCAGCCCTGCATGTCCTGAGCCAGTGCTTGGCCCGGGTGCCACCCAGTCTAGTGGGGCGACCTCGCCCAGCCCCTCCGTCTCGTTCCTCAGGACCAGGCTGGCATTGTCCAGCTCCTCCATCGAATTGGTCAGGTCCGCGGTGTCCCGGAAGCCCCAGGCTGCCCTGGGGCTGCCTGGAGACCCTTCTTTGAGTTTGTCAGCCTCGAGTCGGGGTCCTGGGGCCTCAGAGCCCAGCAGAGCATCAGGGGCCACGCGGGAGGCAGCATCATTGTGCAAAGTTCTGGAGAAGACTGATTGGGGAAGGGGCGTGTCATAGGAGACAAGGTGAAGGTACAGTCCCGTGCTCCCTTCCCTGGCCCCAGTCTCAGGGAATGGGGAACAGGGGTCTTCTCCCCCTCCCCTAGAGGCCGCAGAAGGGGTCTTGGGGAAGCCAGACAAAGGTTTCAAAGGCAGGGATCCCCTACCTCGCACAGGCGCAAAGTCCCCAGGGCTCTTGGCTTTGTTGGAGGCAAAAGGGCTGATGGAGGGGAGGATGATGAGGGCGAAAGACAGTAACAGGACCTGGGGGAGACAGCAGCAGGGTCACCCCTCCCTACTGTCCCCTGCAAGCACCTTCATTCCCACAGGCAGGAAAACCTGAGGCCCCAAACACAAGACTGGATCATACTTGAGCTGGGACATGAGGGGAGCTTGGACATGCTGTCACCTCCCCATGGGCAGATCTGCCAAAGCCTAGGTCCCCGGCTTTCCTGGGGGTGCCAGGACTCACTGCGACGCAGGTCCCTGTCTGGGCTGACTTGCTGGTGGACTGCATCACGATGGCCTGGAGTTTCTTCAGCTGCTCCAAGAGGGACCTTAGAGGGACAGGCAGGCCACTGCTAAGCCCTACAGGACCTCAGTCCTGCTTCTCATCCACTTCCGGGGTCCCCCAGGGGCCTCCTACTCTTTATTTATTTATTTATTTATTTTTGAGACAGAGTCTTGCTCTGCTGTCCAGGCTGGAGTGCAGTGGCACAACCTCCGTCTCCCTGGTTCAAGCAATTCTCCTGCCTCAGCCTCCCAAGTAGCTGGGACCACAGGCGTGCAAAACCACACCGGGTTAATTTTTTGTATTTTTAGTAGAGACAGGGTTTCACTGTGTTAGCTGGGATGGTCTCGATCTCCTGACCTCATGATCTCCCCGCCTTGGCCTCCTGAAGTGCTGGGATTACAGGCATGAGCCACCGTGCCCAGCCTTTATTTTTTATTTATTTATTTATTTTTGAGACAGTCTTGTTCTGTCACCCAGGCTGGAGTGTAGGGGCTCAGTCTCGGCTCACTGCAACCTCCACCTCCCGGGTTCAAGTGATTCTCCTGCCTCAGCCTTACGAGTAGCTATAGCTGGGATTACAGGCACGTGTCACCACACCCAGCTAATTTTTGTATTTTTAGTAGAGACGGGGTTTCACCATGTTGGCCAGGCTGGTTTTGAACTTTTTTTTTTTTTTTGAGACGGAGTTTCGGTCTTGTTACCCAGGCTGGAGTGCAATGGCGTGATCTCGGCTCACCGCAACCTCCGCCTCCTGGGTTCAGGCAATTCTCCTGCCTCAGCCTCCTGAGTAGCTGGGATTACAGGCACGCGCCACCATGCCCAGCTAATTTTTGTATTTTTAGTAGAGACGGGGTTTCACCATGTTGACCAGGATGGTCTCCATCTCTTGACTTCGTGATCCACCCGCCTCGGCCTCCCAAAGTGCTGGGATTATAGGCATGAGCCACCACGCCTGGCCTTGAACTCTTGACCTCAGGGGATTTGCCCTCCTTGGCCTCCCAAAGTGCTGGGATGACAGGCGAGAACCACCGTGCCCGGCTCGTAGATGGAACTCATTCCCTACTTCATTCTGCCATCAGGTAGGCTCTCTGCTCTTCCTACAAGGGACTCCGGGGTTGCTTCCCTGTCCTCTGCCCTGGAGGAACCCAGACTCACAGATTTTGCTTCTCAAGATGCAAGACCTTCCTCTGTAACTCCTGATTCTGAGCAGTGCAAGCTGACATCCTAAAAGGACAAAGATACAGCGACATTCAGAACACGCCAGTCACCGGCTGCGCCCCTTGACCTCTCCCAGGGAGGCCTCACATTACTAGCAAGGAACACAAGGCCAGAGAGGGGATGTCTTTCATCCAACGTTACCTTGCATGTCAGACGGGGCCAGGATTTGAACCCATATCTGCCTGGTTCCTAAGTTCCATCTCTGCATTAATGTTCATTAATGCTCATTCAAAGTTGAGCCCCCTGGCCGGGCGCAATAGTTCATGCCCATAATCCCAGCACTTTGGGAGCCCAAGGCGGGCAGATCACAAGGTCAGGAGTTCGAGATCAGCCTAACCAATATAGTGAAACTCCATCTCTACTACAAATACAAAAAATAATAATAATAATTAGCTGGGTGTAGTGGCACATGCCTGTAATCCCAGCTACTCAGGAAGCTTAGGTAGGAGAGTTGCTTAAACCCAAGAGGCGGAGGTTGCAGTGAGCAGAGATTGCACAACTGCACTCCAGCCTAGGCAACAGAGCAAAACCCCATCTCAAAAAAAAAAAAAAGGCCAGCTTGGTGGTCACATCTGTAGTCCCCACATTTTGGGAGGCCAAGACGGGCAGGTCACGAGGCCAGGAGAGTGAGACCATCCTGGCCAACAGGATGAAACCCCGTCTCTACTATAAAAATACAAAAATAAAGAAAAATTAGCCGGGCATGGTGGTAGGCGCCTGGTAACCCCAGCTACTGGGGATGCTGAGGCACATGAATCACTTGAACCTGGGAGGCGGAAGTTGCAGTGAGCTGAGATCACACCGCTGCACTCAAGGCTGGCCACAGAACAAGACCCCATCTCAAAAAAAAAAAAAAAAAAACCAACAAAATTAGTGGGCCGTGGTGGTGCATGTCTGTAATTCCAGCTACTGGGGAGGCTGAGGCCAGAGAATTGCTTGAACCCGGGAAGCTGAGATTCGCCATTGCATTCCAGCCTGGGCAACAAGAATGAAACACTGTCTCAAAAGAAAAGAAAAAAGAAGCAGAATCCCCTGGGTCAGGAATGGAATGCCAAATATAGGCAGTGACATTTCCAGAAAATGGAATATCGGGACACCGAGGCATCCTGGGAAATCCAAGTTACAACCCTCCCCCTGCCCATGACCTTTGGCCCAGCCACTTCACGTTCGTCTTCCTGTCAGTAAAATAAGATGCAAGTACCCAGGAGGTGGGGAGGTGGGGAGAGAATGACCCTGGGTGAAGATGATCAGGAGCTGAGCAGATCGCATTTAAGAAACAGGACAGCTAGCTGGGAATGGTGGTTCACGCCTGTAATCCCAGCACCTTGGGAGGTCGAGTCAGGTGGATCGCCTCAGGTAAGGTGTTGGAGACCACCCTGGCCAACATGGCGAAACCCCATCTCTACTAAAAGAACAAAAATTAGCCAGGTATGTTGGCAGGTGCCTGCAATCCCAGCTACTCAGGGGGCTGAGGCAGGAGAATTGCTTGAACCTGGAAGGCAGAGGTTGCAGTGAGTTGAGATTGTGCCACTGTACTCCAGCCTGGGTGACAGAGCTAACTCTGTTAGATAGGAAGGAAGGGAAGGGAGCGAGGGAGGACAGACCGGGCATGGTCTGTAATCCCAGCACTTTGGGAAGCCATGGTGGGCAGATCACCTGAGGTCAGGAGTTTGAGACCAGCCTGGATAACATGGTGAAACCCCGCCTCTACCAAAAATACCAAAAAAATTAGCTAAGTGTGGTGGCAGGCGCCTGTAGTCCCACCTACTGGAGAGGCAGAAGTGGGAGAATCACTTGAACCCGTGAGGCAGAGGTTGCAGTGAGCCCAGATTGTGCCACAACACTCCAGCCTGGGTGACAGAGTGAGACCCTCCCACGCGCACGCGCGCGCACACACACACACGAAGGAAGTGTCTGTCTTCAGACAGAGGGTCAGAATAGGATGGGTGTCACTCTGTCCTTTCTCTGCACACTTTCCAGGGGGCACAGGGATCCCAACCCTTGCCCTACACCACCTCCACGTGTCTTTCCATCCCTGCAATCAGTAGGAAGCACGACGTCTCCTAGAGAGAAAAACCACCTCCAATTTTTGTCAGACTCTAAGCCATGTGGCCTTAGCCACGTCTCCCTCTCTCTGGGCCTCAGCCTCTGTCCCCGGTGTAGACTCCGGGTCCAGCACTGCTCACCGAGTCTCCAAGCCGTCGATGTATTCCTTCTTCTTCTTCCTGCTTTCCTGGGCGGACTGCTTGTTCCGGATTTTTCGGCGGATTTTTTTCAGCACTCGCTCCTCATACTGCAAAATGGGGAGGGGCGGTCAGGCCAGAAAGTCCAGACTTGGAATCCAGGCTCCACGGCTTTCCCCTGTAATCCCAGCGTTTTGGGAGGATGACGGAGGTGGATCACCTGAGGTCAGGAGTACAAGACGGGCCTGGGCAACACGGTGAAACCCTGTCCCTACCAAAACTACAAAAAATCGGCCAGGTGTGGTGATGTGTGCCCGTTAATCTCAGTTACTTGAACCTGGGAGTTGGAGGCTGCAGTGAGCCAAGATTGAGCCACTGCACTCCAGCCTGGGTGACACAGGGAGACTTTGTCTGAAAAAATAAAAGAATAGACCACTCGAGATGGCTCATGCCTGTGATTCCTGCACTTTGGGAGGCCGGGGCTGTCGGATCACCTGAGATCAGGAGTTCCAGAACAGCCTGGCCAACGTATTGGAACCCCAGCTCTACTAAAAATACAAAAATTAGCCAGGCATGGTGGCAGGTGCCTGTAATCCCAGCTACTCGGGAAGCTGAGGCAGGAGGATCACTTGAAGCTGGAAGGCAGAGGTTGCTGCGAAGCAAGATGACGTCACTGCCCTCCAGCCTGGCGACGGACTGAGACTGTCTCAAAAATAAATACATACATATTAAAATAAACTCTTCACGTTGGGGACAGCGGGACTGTCCCTGCTGTCCTAACAACACAGCTTTAACCTTCAGCCAACAATTTCACTCCATCCGCTTTCCATATGAGACATCTTTGACCCAAGGACCCTAAGACAGATTCCTAGTGCCTTGAAGCTGCCCTTTCCGCAAACGCTTGCAGAGTCTCTGGGAGGCGCCTGGGTTCTGAGGGTCTTTTCCCAGCTCCCAATAGTGTGAAATACGCAACCACCCTCCGGACTGCGGGAACCGGTACCACTGCCGCCGCCTTGTGGTCAGCTCTGGGAACAGCACCTTTCCTTGAAGAGAGCAAGTGTTTTGAGACTATTGCCTTGTCAGTTTTTGTAAAGACAGGGTTTCCTCTTATTGGTCAGGCTGGTCTCGAACTCCCGACCTCAGGTGATCTGCCTGCCTCAGCCTCCCAAAGTGCTGGGATTACAGGTGTGAGCCTCCTCACCCAACGAATAAATGTCTTCAAATGGGAATGTCAGGCTGGGCGCGATGGCTCACACCTGCAATCCCAGCACTTTGGGAGGCCGAAGCGGGCGGATCACCTGACGGCAGGGGTTCCAGACCAGCCTGGCCAACGTGGTGAAACCCCAGCTCTACTAAAAATACAAAAATTAGCCAGGCATGATGGTAGGTGCCTGTAATCCCAGCTACTCGGGAAGCTGAGGCAGGAGGATCACTTGAACCGGGAAGGCGGAGGTCGCAGTGAACAGAGATCATGCCACGGCCCTCCAGCCTGGCGAGGAGTGAGACTCTCTCATAAATAAACAAATATTAAAATAAACTCTTCACTTTGGGTACAGTGGAACTGTCCCTACTGTCCTGACCCCACAACTTTACCTAACCTTGAGCCAACAACTTCACGCCATCTGCTTTCCGTATGAGACATCCCTGAGCCAAGGACGCAGACGCAGATTCCTAGTGCCTTGAAGCTGCCCCTTCCCCAAACGCTTGCAGAGTCTCTGGGAGGCGCCTGGGTTCTGAGGGTCTTTTCCCAGCTCCCAATAGTGGGAAATAAGCAACCATCTCCCCCCAACACCCCCGGCGGTGGGAGCGGGTACCACTGCCGCCACCTTGTGGTCATCTCTGAGAACAGCACCTTTCCCTGAAGACACAGGTGTTTCCAGAGGAACTGTCTTCTGTTTTTGTAGAGATGGGGTTTTACCATATTGGCCAGGCCGATCTCGAACTCCCGACCTCAGGCGATCTGCCTGCCTCAGCCTCCCAAAGTGCTGGGATTACAGGTGTGAGCCACCTCGCCCAACCAATAAATGTCTTCAAATGGGAATGTCAGGCTCGGCACAGTGGCTCACACATGCAATCCCAGCACTTTTGGAGGCCGACAGGCAGATCACCTGAGGTCAGGAGTTCGAGACCAGCCTTACCAACATGGTGAAACCCCCGTCTCTACTAGAAATACAAAAATTTGCTTGGCATGGTGGCAGGCGACTGTAGTCTCAGGTTCTCGGGAAGCTGAGGCAGAAGAAGGGTATTCTCACGGCAAGATGGCTAGTGAGCATATCCTTCTTGCAGTCCAGGAAGTGAAAATTGCGTTGCTGAAAGACCCTTTGTCTCCGTGCTAATTTTTCTTTGCGGCACCAAACATCTGTTTCCAACATCTATTTCCAACAGCTTGAACTCGGTTGGCAGAGGTTGCAGTGAGCTGAGATCAGGCCACTGCACCCCAGCCTGGGTGACAGAGTAAGACTGTAATCCTAGCAGTTTGGGAGGCTGAGGCAGGTGGATCACGAGGGAATCCCAGCACTTTGGGAGGCCGACAGGCAGATCACCTGAGGTCAGGAGTTCGAGACCGGCCTGACCAACATGGTGAAACCCCCGTCTCTACTAGAGGGGTCAGGAGTTAAAGACCAGCCTGGCCAAGATGATGAAATTTCATCTCTACTAAAAATAAAAAATCAGCTGGGCATGGTGAAGGGCACCTGTAATCCCAGCTACTCAGGAGGCTGAGGCAGGAGAATCTCTTGAATCCAGGGGGCAGAGATGGCAGTGAGCCAAGATTGTGCCACTGCACTCCAGCCTGGGCGACAGAGTGAGACTTTGTCTAAAAAAACAAAACAAAAGAAAACAAAAAGACTCTGTCTCTAAACAAATAAATAAATGAAGGCGGGATGCACAGGCAGGTAAGGGCATGAGGGGAGACGGACGGACCAGAGCTGGAAGTGCCCTGAGACTCACCTTAGTGAGTGGCAGCTGGACAGGCAGGGTGATGCCCTCCTTCACCAGCAGCTTCTTCTCATCCTCCGTCAGCACCAGCTCCTGGCAGTGCCCGGCCACAGGTGGCAGTAGGTGGGGGGCTCCCAGGTGACGCTGTTGCTAGGGAGAAAACAGGGGAATGACGGCAGGTGCAGGGCCTTTGGGAAATGCAAGAGTCATCAGATGGAGAACACAGTCATCCCAGGCTGGGCGCGGTGGCTCACGTGTGTCATCACAGCACTTTGGGAGGCTGAGGCACGTGGATCACTTGAACTCAGGAGTTTGAGACTAGCCTGGGAAAAGTAATGAAACCTCATCTCTGCTAAAAATACAAAAATTAGCCAGGCATGGGGGCGGGCACCCGTAATCCCAGTTACTCGGGTGGCTGCAGCAGGAGAATTGCTTGAAGCTGGGAAGTGGAGGTTGCAGTGAGCCCAGATCATACCATTGCCTTCCAGCTTGGGAGACAGAGTGAGACTCTCCCTCGCTCTTGCTTTCTCTCTCTCTCCACACACACACACACACACATATTGCCTCCCTAGTAGCTGGGGCCACAGGGCACGCCACCATGCTTGGCTAATTTTTGTTTTTGTTTTTGTTTTTTGTAGAGATGGAGTTTCACTATACTGCCCAGGCTGGTCTCAAACTCCTGGGCTCAAGCAATCTGCCCACTTCAGCCTCCCAAAGTGCTGGGATTACAGGCATGAGCCACCACGCCCACCTTTTTCCTTTCTAGATGCAGGGTCTCACTGCGTCCCCCAGGCTGGAGTCCAGTCATGTGATCACAGCTCACTGCAGCCTCGACCTCCTGGGCTCAAGTGATCCTCCTGCCTCTGCCTTCCCAGTAGCCGGGACTACAGCTGTGCGCCACTCAAACAGCTAATTTTTTTTATATATACACAATGTCTTGTTATTTTGCCCAGGCTGGTCTTGAACTGCTGTTAACTGGCATCTATAAATGTGTCATTTTTTTGAATATTTGTTCTGTATGTCAGCTATACAAAAAAAATGGGAGGTTGAGGCAGGAGGATCACTTGAGCCCAGGAGTCTGAGGCAGTCATGGTGACAGACAGAAACCTTGACTTTAAATAAAATAAAATAAGGCTGGGCATGGTGGCTCATGCCTGTAATCCCAGCACTTTGGGAGGCTGAGGTGGGTGGATCACTTGATGTCAGGGGTTTGAGGCCAGAATGAGCAGCATGGCGAAACCCTGTCTCTACTAAAAATACAAAAATTAGTCAGGCATGGTGGCGGACACCTGTAGTCCCAGGTATTCAGGGGCCGAGGCATGAGAATCGCTTGAACCCGGGAGGTGGAGGTTGCAGTGAGCTGAGGTGGTACCACTGCACTCCAGCCTGGGGGACAAGAGAGAAAGTCTGTCTCAAGAAAAATTAGCTGGGTCTGGTGGTTCACACCTGTAGTCCCAGCTACTTGGGAGTCTGAGGCAGGAGTATCACTTGAGGCCAGGAGTTCAAGGCTGCAGTGAGCTAGGATTGCACCACTGCCCTCCAGCCTGGTCGACAGAGTAAGATCCTGTCTCAGAAAAAAGTTGTTTTTAAGATGATAAAGCATTTAGAAGAGTGCCTGGCGTATAGCAGGTACCTCTCCAGTTTTAGCTTTGTTCCCATCTTTGCTGTTGAGACAGGGTCTTGCTCTGTTGCTCAGGCTGGAGTGCAGTGGTGCAATCTCAGCTCACTGCAGCCTCAACCTCCTGGGTTCAAGCGATCCTCCCACCTCAGCCTCCCAAGTAGCCAGGACCACAGGCATATGCCATCACACCAAGTAATTTTTATATTTTTTGCATAGATGGGGTTTCACCGTGTTGCCCAGGCTGGTCTTGAACTCCTGAGCTCAAGCGATCTGCCCGCCTTGGCCTCCCAAAGTGCTGGGATGACAGGCGTGAGCCACCGCACCCAGCCAGTTTTAGCATTTTTTTTTAAATTGCTGTTGTTACTACTGTGTGTTACAGAGGGAGACACCCAGCCCAGGCGACAGTGAGCCAGGACCGGAATGGCTGCTGTCTAACTGCGGGAGAATTCCACACCTTTCTGTAACTTGGTTTTCCAGTCTCTGAAATGGGGGATGTTTCGGCTCCCCCAAACCCGAGCAGCCCTCCCAGCTCCAAAACAGCACGGGAGGGTGTGGGGGTGCTCACCAGGTCCCCGCTGCTGCCCGAAAGCAGCAGATCTTTCACTGTGAGACTGCGTCGTGGTGACAGGCCCACCGGTTCAGCCTGCTTCTCAGCAGAGATCCTTCCTCCCGGGCTCCACATTTCTGACCAGGGCAGGTGGGGACGGAGACAGGGAGAGTGTCAGATGGGGGAATTCTGAACTCCCAGCCTCCAACCCCCACCCCCTCCACCAAGTCTCCCATGTTGTTTTTTGTTTTTTGGGTTTTTTTTTTTGAGACAGAGGGAGTCTCATTTTGTCACCAGGTGCCAGGCTGGAGTGCAGTGGCACGATCTCGGCTCACTGCAACCTCCGCCTCCTGGGTTCTAGCAATTCTCCTGCCTCAGCCTCCCGAGTAGCTGGGACTACAGGGGCACGCCACCACGCCCAGGTAATTTTTGTAATTTTTTTAGTAGAGACAGGGTTTTGCCATGTTGGCCAGGATGGTCTCCATCTCTTGACCTCATGATCTGCCCGCCTCAGCGTCCCAAAGTGCGGGGATTACAGCTGTGAGCCACTGCATCTGGCCTGAGTCTCCCATGATCAATCCCAATGTTTGTAGAATTTCTGCCAAAGCTTGGAGTTCCCAAGGCCTAGGCTGACGGGGGCAGCTGTCACTAATGACTCAGTCTCCCCTCTGCTATAAGATGGGAACCCAGCCAGGCATGGTGGCTCATGCCTGTAATCTCAGCACTTTGGGAGGCCAAGGCGGGTGGATCATCTGAGGTCAGAGTTCAAGACCAGCCTGGCCAACATGGTGAAACCTTGTCTCTACAAAAAATACAAACATTAGCTGGACGTGGTGGTGGGCACCTAATCCCAGCTACTCGGGAAGCTGAGGCAAAAGAACCACCTGAACCCGGGAGCTAGAGGATACAGTGAGTTCAGATCACGGCACTGCGTTCTAGCCTGGGTGACAGAGCAAGACTTCATCTCAAAAAATAAAAAATTAAAAAGGCATGTCGGTGGCTGACACCTGTAATCCCAGCATTTTGGGAGGCCAAGGTGGGCAGATCACGAGGTCAGGAGATCGAGATCATCCTGGCCAACATGGTGAAACCACATCTCCACCAAAATGACAAAAATTAGCTGGGTGTGGTGGCACACACCTGTAGTTCCTACTCGGGAGGCTGAGGCAGGAGAATCTCTTGAGCCCCAGATGCGGAGGTTGCAGTGAGCTGAGATTGCGCCACCGCACTCCAGCCTGGTGACAGAGCGAGACTGCCTCAAAAAAAAAAAAAAAAAAAAAAAGAACCCAAATTCAACAGGGCTTGGTTCTGTCTGTCCTACGAGGCTGAGGAAGGCAGGCACAGGACATTGTCAGGGGACACCAGCTGATTCAAAAGGGAGTGGCTGTTTGTGGGCCAGACGTCCAGCCAGCCAGACCTTATCTCACCGGAGGGGCAGGGACCAGGTCTGATTCACCTCTGGTTGTCCCCTCCTGGTGCCCGGCATGCAAGCTGTCCACGCACACAAACTTCGGGTCAGCTAACCCTTGGTTCCAATCCTAGCTGGGCAGAGCTGAGTGACCTTGAGTCAGTGACTTCACGTCTCTGAGCCTCAGGATCGTTTGTTGCTTTTTTCTTTTTTACTGATCCTATCACAGGAGATTTCGGTGCCATGTTTTTTTCTTTTCTTTCTTTCTTTTTGAGACAGAGTCTGGCTCTGTCACCCAGGCTGGAGTGCAGTGGCATGATCTCGGCTCACTGCAACCTCCGCCTCCCGTGTTCAAGCGATTCTCCTGCCTCACCCTCCCAAGTAGCTGGGACTACAGGCGCCCTCCAATGAGTCCGGCTAATTCTTGTATTTTTAATAAAGACAGGGTTTCACCGTGTTGGCCAGGCTGGTCTCGAACTCAACCTCAGGCGATCTGCCCGCTTCAGCCTCCCAAAGTGCTGGGATTACAAGCGTGAGTCTCTGCGCCCAGTCAGAGCCTCCATTTTGTCAACTCTCCAATGGGATCAAGAAGAGCTCACAGCAAGGCTCAAGGGACAAAGGACACCCAGAGCTCAGGTATCTCCAGCCAGGGCACTGCCTGGCCCGCCGGGACTGCTTCGTCTATGGAGTAAATCTTTCCTGATCTGCTGTCCCCACATCGAGGAGGAGCACCTGGAACCTGGGACCCCATAACCTCATGTACTTTTATTTAGCATCTACAGGCCAAGTGCCGTGGCTCACGCCTGTGATCCCAGCACTTTGAGAAGCTGAGGTGGGCAGATCGCCTGAGGTCATGAATTCGAGACCAGCCTTGCCAACATGGTGAAACCCCATCTCTACTAAAAACACAAAAAATTAGCCAGGTGTGGCAGGCGCCTGTAATCCCAGCTACACTGAGGCAGGAGAATCGCTTGACCCGGAGGCGGAGGTTGCAGTGAGCTGAGATCGCACCACTGCACTCCAGCCTGTGTGACAGAGGAAGACTCCGTATCAAAAAGAAAAGGAGGAAAAGCCGGGCGTGGTGGCTCACACCTGTAATCCCAGCACTTTGGGAGGCCAAGGCGGGTGGATCACCTGAGGTCAGAAGTTTGAGACCAGCCTGGCCAATATGGTGAAACCTCGTCTCTACTAAAAAAATAAAAAAATTTAGCTGGGTGTGGTCCACACACCTACAGTCCTAGCTATTTGGGAGGCTGAGGAAGGAGGATCGGTGGAACCCAGGAGGTGGAGGTTGCAGTGAGTCAAGATTCCACCACTGCACTCCAGCCTGGGCAACAGAGCGAGACCCCATCTCAAAACAAACAGACAAAACAGAAAGAAAAAAGAAAAAACACCTACTAGGAATCGGGCGCAGGGTAGAGACACACAGAAGGTGAGACTCTGCCTTCAGGCTATGCTTGTGAGCACCACGCCTGGTGCCTGAGCTGCCTGCCAAGGTTACATCCCAGCTCTGTGGTTTTAGCTCATTGCTCGACCTGACAGGACTCAGTTTCACAATCTGGAAAATGGGCTCCCAATGGCCTCCCCTGAGAGCATCAAAACCCCTATAGCCAAGCGAGACATGTGTCCTGAGTTTGAGTTTGGACCCAACTCCAAATTGCTTTGTGACCTTGGGCAAGATGCCAGCCCTCTCTGAGCCTCCATTTCCTTACTTAGAGGAAGGGCCCTGGAACGAGGTGAGGGTGGTGGGCAGAGACACAGCAGAACTCACCCAGGTCTATGGTCACAGAGGCTTCAGGCAGTTGGACCACTGGCCCCGGGGGTGCGGTGGGGCAGGAGGTGCCCGGATGATAAGAGAGGCAGGGGCCCTTGCCAGGCTGGGCAGGATGGCAGCCAACTGGGGAGGCGGCTGGTCCGACGCATGGAGGGGTGTCTGGGGGGTCGGATGGGAGGTCTTCAGAGATGCCACTGTCGCTGCCTTCAGGGGACCAGAGTGGGGAGCTGGGCAGTGAGTCTCGGGAGCCCAGGATGGAGCTGAGGAAGTCATCAGGGTCGGGGGTTGGTAGGACCTGCTGGGGTGGACAGGGAGGGGTAGGAATTAGGGGCGCACGTTCTTTCTAGATTGCTGTGTGGCCCCAGGCAAACCAGACACTCTCTTTGGGCCTTAGGTGTCTTGTCTTTTCTTTTTCGGAGATAGTCTTGCTCTGTCGCCAGGCTGGAGTGCAGGGGCATGATCTCGGCTCACTGCAACCTCCGCCTCCCAGACTCAAGCGATTCTCCTGCCTCAGCCTCCCGAGTAGCTGGAATTACAGATACCTACCACTGTGCCCAGCTAATCTTTTTATTTTTAGTAAAGACAGAGTTTCAACATGTTGGCCAGGATGGTCTCAATCTCCTGACCTCGTGATCTGCCCGCCTCGGCCTCCCAAAGTGCTGGGATTACAGGCTTGAGACACCGCGCCCGGCCAGGTCCTTTCTTTAAGATGGAGTTAATGCTTCTTCCTCCCATGCTGTTGAGGCTCAAACACAGTGACACAGCATGCAAAACCCAGCCAGCACCAGGTGCGGTGGCTCACGCCCGTAATTCCAACACTTTGGGAGGCCAAGGCCGGTGGATCACTTGAGGTCAGGAGTTCAAGACCAGCCTGGCCAACATGGTGAAACTTCATCTCTACTAAAAATACAACAATTAGTTGGGTGTGGTGGCGAATGCCTGTAATCCCAGCTACTTGGGAGACTGAGGCAGGAGAATCACTTGAACCCAGGCGGGGGGGTGGGTCATGCTGCTGTTCTCCATTCTGGGTGACAGAGGAGGAAAGGGGAGGGGAGGGGAGGGAAGAAAGAGGGAGGGAGGGAAAGAGAGAGAAGGAAGGAAAGAAAGAGAAGACCCAGCCAGGGCAGACCCGGTGGCTCACGCCTTTAATCCCAGCACGTTCAGAGGCCAAGTAGGAGGATCGCTTGAGCCCAGGAGGTCAAGACTGTAGTGAGCCACGATCATACGGCTGCCCTTCAGCCTGGATAACACAGTAAGGATGTCTCAGAAATAAAGAAAAGAATGAAGGGAGACAAGAGAGAGAAAGAAAAAGGAAGGGAAGTGATGAGATGGGATGTGAAGGGAAGGGGAGGGAGGAAGAAAGAAGGAAAGGAAGAGAGAAAGAAAGAGAAAGAAAGGAAAAGAAAAGAAAGGAAGGAAGAAAAGAAAAGAAAGGTAGGAAGAGAAAGGGAAGGAAGAAGAGAGGCCGGGCGCGGTGGCTCACACCTGTAATCCCAGCACTTTGGGAAGCCGGGGCAGGCAGATCACCTGAGGTCAGGAGTTTGAGACCAGCCTGGCCAACATGGAGAAACCCCGTCTCTAGGGAAAATACAAAATTAGCTGGGCATGGTGGGGCGCGCCTGTAATCCCAGCTACTCAGGAGGCTGAGGCGGGAGAACTGCCTGAACCCAGAGGCAGAGGTTGTGCTGAGCTGAGATCGCGGCACTGCACTCCAGCCTGGGCCACAAGAGTGAAACTCCGTCTCAAAATAAAAAGAGAGAAACAGAGAGAGAGAGAGAGAGAGAGAGAGAGAAAGAAAGAAAAGAAAAGAAAGGAAGGAAGGAGGAAGGAAGGAAGGAGAGAGAGAAGGAAGGAAGGAAGGAAGGAGGAAGGAAGGAAGGAGGAAGGAAGGAGAGAGAGAAGGAAGGAAGGAAGGAAGGAGGAAGGAAGGAGAGAGAGAAGGAAGGAAGGAAGGAAGGAGGAAGGAAGGAAGGAGGAAGGAAGGAGAGAGAGAAGGAAGGAAGGAAGGAAGGAGGAAGGAAGGAGAGAGAGAAGGAAGGAAGGAAGGAGGAAGGAAGGAAGGAAAGAGAAAGAGAAGAAGGATGGAGAGAAAGGAAGGAGAGGAAGCAGGGGAGGGAGAGGAAGGAGGAACTGAACCTGCTGGGCAGGTGCCAGCCCCAAGTTTGAGTTTGAACCTCACTCCAAATTGCTGTGTGACTTTGGATAAGTTTCCAGGCTGCTCTGGGCCTCAATTTCCTCACCCATAAGAAAAATAACGTGTTTTGCTAAAATCAAGCTAAAAAATAATGTGTTTTGCTAAAAAAAAAAAAAACCTGAAAAATAATGTGTTTTGCTAAAATCAAGCACCGTGAACCATCAGTGCTTTGTAGAGCCGAGCAGAGCTCTGGCTGGGCTCTGGCGGGTCTGGGACCTGCGTGGAGCCTCGGGTGGCCTGCCCAGCGCTCCGTGGCCTGGGGTATCTGCAGTGGGCTCCCTACCTGGTCTTCGACGCGGCCCCAGCCCTCGCCCAGCTCCACATGTCTCAGGATGCCATCCTGCCGGTCAAACAGGAGATCCAGGAGCTCAAAGCTGTCGATGGGGTCCATGGGGCAGGCAACAGAAGCCATCTGGGGTGCAAGGAACAGGTGTGAGGGTCACACACAGCCCGTCTCCTCCCCACCTCCCCTGTGCACACAACCCTGGCTCCTTCCAGCTCAAGTTCAGTCGCCGCTCAGCCTCCAGGTTGGGTCAGCTGCTGCCCCTCACTACGCCTCCCCTTGCGAATCTGGACTTTGAGGCTGATAGAGAGGATTCCAGTGTGAGAGCCAATGTCTCTTAAAGTGCTGGAGAGGCTGGGTGTGGTGGCTCACGCCTATAATCTCAACACTTTGGGAGGCCAGGGCAAGAGGATCGCTTGCGCCCAGGAGTTCAAGACCAGCCCTCACAACATAGAGAGACCCCATCCTTACTGAAAATAATTTTTAAAAATTAGCCTGCTTTGGTGTCACAGCAGCTAATTGTCATCGCAGCTACTGGGGAGGCTGAGGTAGGAGGATCCCTTGAGTCCAGGAGGTTGAGGCCAGAGTGAGCTCTGACTGCACCACTGTACTCCAGCCTGGGCCACAGAGCAAGATGTGGTTTCAGAAAACAGAAAGGTATACCAAATCCCAGCACTTTGGGAAGCCTAGGCGGGCAGATCATCTGAGACCAGGAGTTTGAGACCAGCCTGGCTAACATGGTGAAGCCCTATCTCTACGAAAAACACAAAAATTAGCTGGGCATGGTGGTGCGTGCCTGTAATTCCAGCTACTTGGGAGGCTGAGGCGGGAGGATCGCTTGAACCCGGGAGGTGAGCCGAGATCGCGCCACCGCACTCCAGTCTGCGTGGCAGAGGAAGACTCCATCTCAAAAAATAATAAGAAGAAAAAGAAAATTAAAAGTGCTGGAGAGGCTGTAGCTAGGGATGCCGCTTGCCTCTGAGGCCTTCATACCTACCCAGGTGCCCACTCCTGGGAGGAATGGGGGCCCTGGAAGAAAGACAAGGGCAGCCCCAGGGCAGAGGCACAGCGTTTCGCTGGTTGCACCCTTCCTCTGGCTCCGTCTTCCCATCCGTTCAATGAGATGGGTTTCCTTCCAGCTCTGGCAGCTTCAGGAGGCTTTTTCCCAGCCCGGACTCCTGCTCCCCTGGGGACCCAGCAGGGCTCACCTTTCCTGCAGCTAAATTCTCATTCATGGGTCCATCCAGTTCCATCTGCAGATGCCTGGGGGGAGGTCTCTGCTCCAGGCTGGAGATCCACCTGCTGCCAGCGCTGTCTGGGGCCGGACAAGCCTGCAGCCTTCTGTGGTTCTGTCACCACTCCCAAAAGATGCTCAAACAGTCCCCGGCAGCTCCCGGCCCACCCCGGGGTGCTGATTGGTGGACAGAGCAGAGAGACAGGGCTGAGGGCCAGTGACACTGGGGCAGGCAGGGGCAGGGGAGGGAAGACCGTTATCTGAGTACTTGGTGGTTTTCCAGCCCTGAGTGGGCAAAGGTCGAAGTCTGGGGTACCTCAGCTCTACCATGACCTCTCTCCTACTTACAGGAACCTTTTTTTTTTTGAGGCAGAGTTTTGCTCTTGTTTCCCCAAGCTGGAGTGCAATGGTGAGATCTTGGCTCACTGCAACCTCTGCCGCCCAGATTCAAGGGATTCTCCTGCCTCAGCCTCCTCAGTAGCTGGGATTACAGGCACCCGCCACCATGCCAGGCTGATTTTTGAATTTTTAGTAGAGATGGGGTTTCACCATGTTGGCCAGGCTGGTCTCGAACTCCTGACCTTGTGATCCACCCATCTCAGCTTCTCAAAGTGCTGGGGTTACATACATGAGCCACCGCCCCCGGCCAGTTATGGGACCTTTTCTTTACAGTGTTTCACTCTTGTGGCCCAGGCTGGAGTGCAATGGCAGGATCTCAGCTCACTGCTACTTCTTGCTCCTGGGTTCAAGGGATTCTCCTGCCTCAAGTTCCCTAGTAGTTGGGATTACAGTCTGCTATCACATCCAGCTAATTTTTTATTTTTAGTAGAGAAGGGGTTTCACCAGGTTGACAAGGATGGTCTCGAACTTCTGACCTTACGATCCACCCACCTCGGCTTTCCAAAGTGATGGGATTACAAGCTGAGACACCGCACCCAGCCAGTTACGGGACCCTTCCTCATCCGAATTCCCAGATGGGTTCTGGGATAGCCCAGGGCCCTTACATGGGTCCCGTCTACTCCCTAAACAGAAACTAACCAAGACCAGCCCAGGTCTTTGCTGAAGCTGGTTTCCCAGCCACCCATGTCTCATCCCACGTGCCAACCGCTGGCCCCCAGCCCCCTCCGTGACCAGCTCAGATGCCGCCTCCGAACCCCCTCGGCCAATTCTGGGCAATCAATTCTTTCTCGAATCTTCTATCTTTCATTGAGTTGACAAATATTTATGGAGCCAAACTGGTCCCTGCTTAGGGCCTTGGCACCTGCTGTTGGTTCTGCCTGGAACTCCCCTCTCGTACCCTCCCTCTTCCCTCTGACTCTGGGTCACTGTGTTGACATTTGTGTGAATGTTCGATATTTGTGAATCAGCCTGGATGACCGAGAGGCTGTCTCTGACCTCTCCTCCTCCCGCCTCCCGCCACCAACAGAGAGGAGTCCTGCATTTTTGTTTGGATCTTGCTCTGTTGCCCAGGCTGGAGTACAGTGGCACGATCATGGCTCACTGAAGCCTCCAACTCCTGGGTTTAAGTGATCCTCCCACCCCAGCCTCCCAAGTAGCTAGGACTACAGGCACGCACCAACACACCTGGCTAATTTTGTTTTTTTTTTTTTGTAGACATGAGGGTCTCCCTGTGTTGCCCAGGCTGTTCTCAAACTCCTGGGCTCAAATGATGCACCTACCTCAGCCTCCCAAAGTGCTGGGTTTATAGGCGTGAGCCACAGTGCCCAGACAAAGTCCCCCCTTAGAGGGTGTCATTGTTAGGCTGGGTGTGGTGGCTCACATCTGTATTGCCAGCACTTTGGGAGGCCTAGTTGGGAATATCACCTGAGGTCAGGAGTTCAAGACCACCCTGGCCAACATGGTGAAACCCCATCTCCACTGAAAATACAAAACTCAGCCAGGTGTGGTGGTGGATGTCTGTGGTCCCTGCTACTCAGGAGACTGAGGCAGAAGAATCATTTGAACCTGGGAGGGAGGGGATGAAGTGAGCCAAGACAGTGCCACTGCACTCCAGCCTGGGGGACAGAGCAAAACGCCATTAAAAAACAATATGTCCAGGCGTGGTGGCTCACGCCTGTCATCCCAGCACTTTGGGAGGCCGAGGCGGGTGGATCATGAGGTCAAGAGATCGAGACCCTCCTGGTCAATATGGTGACACCCCGTCTCTACTAAAAATACAAAAAAAATTAGCTGGGCATGGCGGCGCGTGCCTGTA
>CM052668.1:2937774-2955074 GCA_028533165.1 Leontopithecus rosalia | reverse complement strand
TTTTTTTTTTTTTTTTGAGACGGAGTTTCCCTCTTGTTACCCAGGCTGGAGTTCAATGGCGCGATCCCGACTCACCGAAACCTCCGCCTCCTGAGTTCAAGCAATTCTCCCGCCTCAGCCTCCCGAGTAGCTGGGACTACAGGCGTGTGCCACCATGCCCAGCTAATTTTTGTATTTTTAGTAGAGACGGGGTTTCACCATGTTGACCAGGATGGTCTCGATCTCTTGACCTGGTGATCCACCTGCCTTGGCCTCCCAAAGTGCTGGGATTATAGGGGTGAGCCACCACGCCCGGCCTTAATTTTAATTTTTTAAATTTGAGCTGGGCACGGTGGCTCACGCCTGTAATCCCAGTACTTTGGGAGCCCAAGACGGGTGGATCGCTTGAGGTCAGGAGCTCCAGACCAGGATGGCCACCATGGCAAAACCCCATTATCTACTAAAAATACAAAAAAATAGCAGAACATGGGGGTGCATGCCTGTAATTGCAGCTACTCAGAAGGCTAAGACAGGAAAATCGCATGAACCTGGGAGGCAGAGGTTGTAAGAGCCAAGATCGTGCCTCTGCACTGCAACCTGAGTAACAGAGTGAGACCCTGTCTCTACAAAAATAAAATAAGACAAGGCCAGTTGCGGTGGGTCACGCCTGTAATCCCAGCACTTTGTGAGGTACGCACCTGTAATCCCAGCTACTCAGGGGGCTGAGGCAGGAGAATTGCTTGAACACCAAAGACAGAGGTTTCACTGAGCTGAGATTGCACCACTGCACTCCTGCCTGGGCAACAAAGCAAGACTCTGTCTCAAAAAAATAAAGAAATAAAATTTTAAAAATAAAAAATAAAATAAAATAAAATAAAATTCTAAATGAAATAGCTCAATGGTGACTGTAGAGGGCAGAGTTCTAATGGTTCTCATTTCTAGGTGGCTGAACTTGTTCTCGGAGTTAATTGCTAAAGGTTTGAAGGTGGCCGGGCGCGGTGGCTCAAGCCTGTGATCCCAGCACTTTGGGAGGCCGAGGCGGGTGGATCACGAGGTCAAGAGATCGAGACCATCCTGGTCAACGTGGTGAAACCTGGTCTCTACCAAAAATACAAAAAATTAGCTGGGCATGGTGGCGCGTGCCTGTAATCCCAGCTACTCAGGAGGCTGAGGCAGAATTGCCTGAACCCAGGAGGCGGAGGTTGCGGTGAGCCGAGATCGCGCCATTGCACTCCAGCCTGGGTAACAAGAGCGAAACTCCGTCTCAAAAAAAAAAAAAATCTTTGAAGATGTATGTCTAGCTACCCTGGTGGCCTCTCCACGTGGGGGTGTGACAAGCACCTCAGACTCAACACAGCAGAACCTGAGCTCCTCATTTTCTCTTAAACCTGCACATCTCGCTACCATTCCTTTTTTTTTTTTTTTTGAGACAAAGCCTCACTCTGCCACGAAGTCTGGAGTGCAGTGGTGTGATCTTGGCTCACCGCAGCGTCCACCTCCCAGGTTTGAGCGATTCTGCTGCCTCAGCCTCCCGAGTAAGTGGGACCACAGGTGTTCTCCACCATGCCTGACTCATTTGTGCATTTTTAGTAGAGACGGTGTCTCGCCGTGTTGCCCAGGCTGGTCTCGAACTTCTGAACTCAAGTGAGCCACCTGCCTCCACCTCCCAAAGTGCTGGGATTACAGGCGTGAGCCACCACGCACAGCCAGTCATTCCCATTTTACAAAGCCTTTACCATCCTTGCAGAGAGGTGAGGTCCAAATTTCACATTGTCCCTCACTTTTTCTCTCCTACGTGCAAAACCCTGCACCAGGAAAGTCTTGCCTGCTCCACGCTCAAAATGGATCCTGCCTCTACCTGATACAGCCTCACCTTAGCCAGCCTGGACCAGCCCAGTCCCCGCAACCCTTGGTTCCCCCACTCTTACCCAGCAAACTTGGTCTTCCACGCAGCAGCCACCAGAGGGCGCCCGTGAGCATAGGACTCAGGGCCGGTCCCTCCTCCGCCCCCAACCCTCTATAACTCCCACCTCCTTGGAGGTCCAAACCCAAGTCTTCGCTGTGGTCCACAAAGCACTGCATGGCCTGCTCGGTCCCCTGCCCCTACCCACTCCCTATCTTCCCCTCCTCCTTCTTTCCCCCTTGCGCATTCTGCTTTAGCTACACAGGCCTCCTTACTGCTCCTCCAACACCAAGCATGTTTCTGCCTCAGGTACTTTGTGTGGGCTGTGCCCTCTGCCTCAAAACCTTTCCTCGATATCTGTGGGGCACACTCCCACCTCTGCCCAAATGTAACCTCAATGAGACCCACCCAACAGGCTTCTTAAAACTGCAACCTTGGCCAGGCACAGTGGCTCATGCCTCCCATCCCAGCACGTTAGGAGGCTGACGTGGGCAGATCGCTTGAGCACATGAGTTCGAGACCAGCCTGGGCAACATGACAAAACCCTGTCTTTACTAAAAATACAAAAATTAGCCAGGCATGGTGGTGCACACCTGTAGTCCCAGCTACTCAGGAGGCTGAGGCAGGAGAATCACTTGAGCTCAGGAGGTGGAGGTTGCAGTGAGCTGAGATCACACCACTGCATTCCAGACCGGGCAACAGAGTAAGACTTTGTCTCAAAGAAACAAAACAGCCGGGTGCAGTGGTTTGTAGAATTTCTGCCAAAGCTTGGAGTTCCCAAGGCCTAGGCTGACGGGGGCAGCCGTCACAAATGACTCAGTCTCCCCCCTGCTATAGGATGGGAACCCAGCCAGGCATGGTGGCTCATGCCTGTAATCCTAGCACTTTGGGAGGCCGGGGTGGGTGGATCACCTGAGGTCAGGAGTTCAAGACCAGCCTGGCCATCATGGTGAAACCTCATCTTATTAAAAAAAAAAAAAAAAAAAAACTTCAACCTTTCCTCAACTCTCTCCTTCCACAGTTCTATCCCCTTTCCTGCTTTATTTTATTTTTAATTTTTAGACAAGATCTCACTACGTTGCCTTGTTTAGTCTGGACCTCCTAGGCTCAAGTGATCCTCCCACCCAGGCTCCCAAAGTGCTGGGATTACAGGCGTGAGCCACTGTGCCCAAGCTCCTTCCTCACTTTATTCATCTGCGTGGCTCTTCCTGGCATCTTATTGGTGGCCAGTTTCTACCCCAAACCATAAATTCCATGAGGGCGGGGTTTTGTTTAATCCAATGCTTGGCAGTTAGTAGGGTTTCTCTCTCTCTCTCTCTTTTTTTTTTTTTTTTGAGACAGTCTTTCTCTGTTGCCCAGGCTGGAGTGCATCGGCACGATCTTGGCTCACTGCAACCTCTGCCTCCAGGGTTCAAGTGATTCTTCTGCCTCAGCCTCCAGAGGAGCTGGGACTACAGGCACTCACCATCATACCAAGCTAATTTTTGTATTTTTAGTAGAGATCGGGTTTCACCATGTTGGCCAGGATGGTCTCGATCTCTTGACCTTATGATCTGCCCAGCTTGGATTATAGGCGTGAGCCACCGCACCCAATCACTTAGGAGGATTTCAATAAAAATGTGTCAAATCAATGAACCTTGAGAGAAGTGACTCATAGCAGCTTGGTAATAAAGAACATGGCCAAAAGCCACACAAAACAAAAGAATACGACCATGTTTCCCATCTCAAATGGCTCCCAATGTACTCACACCCTGTATTGCACTGGGCAAATTAGAGCCCATAGCTCACTGCCTGTTGTACAGCCTGAGTTAAAAACTGATTTGGTGGCTGGGTGCAGTGGCTAATGCCTGTAATCCCAGCACTTTGAGAGGCCAAGGTGGGTGGATCATGAGGTCAGGAGATCGAGACCATCCTGGCTAACATGGTGAAACCCCATCTCTACTAAAAATATAAAAAATTAGCTGGGCATGGTGGCATGCACCTGTAATGCCAGCTACTTGGGAGCCCGAGGCAGGAGAATCGCTTGAATCCAGGAGATGGAGGTTGCAGTGAGCCGAGATCACACCACTGCACTCCAGCCTGGCAACAGAGGGAGACTCCATCTCAAAAAAAAAAAAAAGAGGAAACTAAGGCCCAGAAGATTGAAATGAGTTTCTCAAAACTGCATGTTTCTGAGAGACTCCCTATTTACCAAATTCTCCAAACAGGACCTCAGATGCCTCATACAAAGTGCAGAGATCACATTTACAAATAAACAGTTCCATAATTGCATGTCAGAGAGAGCTCCGCACACACCCATTTGATCTTGCTGGCCTGGGACGGTTTTAATTGCCCCTGTTAAAAAAAAAGTCATTGCACTTTCTACAGCCTTGACTTTGGAACTTTGATCAGAGCGATTTCGACATATCAAAACTTCAGTTTAATTTTTTTTTTTTTTGAGACGGAGTTTCGCTCTTGTTACCCAGGCTGGAGTGCAATGGCGCGATCTCGGCTCACCACAACCTCCGCCTCCTGGGTTCGGGCAATTCTCCTGCCTCAGCCTCCCGAGTAGCTGGGATTATAGGCACGCGCCACCGTGCCCAGCTAATTTTTTGTATTTTTAGTAGAGACGGGGTTTCACCATGTTGACCAGGATGGTCTCGATCTCTTGACCTCGTGATCCACCCGCCTTGGCCTCCCAAAGTGCTGGGATTACAGGCGTGAGCCACCGTGCCCGGACAACCTCAGTTTAATTTTCTGCTTCTTCCCAGCATTTCACCTCAATCAGAACTTGGTGAGGCTGGGTGTGGTGGCTCATGCGCGTAATCCTAGCAATTTGGGAGGCAGAGGTGGGTGGATCACCTGAGGTTAGGATTTTGAGACCAGCCTGGCCAACATGGCAAGACCCCATTTCTACTAAAAATACAAAAATTAGCCGGGCGTGGTGGCAGGCACTTGTCCCAGCTACATGGGAGATGAGGCAGGAGAATCACTTGAACCCAGAGGCGGAGGTTGCAGTGAGCTGAGATCGCGCCATTGCACTCCGGCCTGGGTGACACAGCAAGACTCCATTTCAAAATAGTAATAATAATAACAATAATAATTAATAAATCACCAGAAAGTGAAAAAATATGAATTGTATGTATCCTCCTCTCCTGCAATGAAATCCATTTTGCTTTTCATCCTTCCTCACAGTTCTCATTCACCCGCACAAATCCGTGATTGCAGACTATAAAAGAAATGTCATCATGAGTGTCCATCGGCCAGGACGTGGCGCAAAGTCATAAAGAAACTGTAGAAACCAGCTGGATGCAGTGACTCACACCTGTAATCCCAGCACTTTGGGAGGCAGAGGCGGCTAGATCACCTGACTTCAGGAGTTTGAGACCAGCCTGGCCAACATGGGGAAACCTCGTCTCTACTAAAAAAAAAAAAAAAAAACTCCAAAAATTAGCCAGATGTGGTGGCAGGTGCCTGTAATCCCAACTACTTGGGAGGCTGCGGCAGGGAAATTGCTTGAACCCGGGAGGCAGAGGTTGCAGTGAGCTGAGATTGAACCACTGCACTCCAGCCTGGGCGACAGGACTGTCTAAACAACGATAACAAAAAACTTCACCTGGTCATCAAAAAGGTGGATGACTTCTGCGATGAATTAGATAATCATTTCTGAATACTGCAAAATGTGTCCTGATTCTTTTTTTTTTTTTAAGGGCCTAAGCCCATCTAATTTGACACTTCAAGGAAGAAGTCTTAGAAAGGTGTATATATATAGATTTTTTTTTTTTTGAGACGGAGTTTCGCTCTTGTTGCCCAGGCTGGAGTGCAATGGCGCGATCTCGGCTCACCGCAACCTCCGCCTCCTGGGTTCAGGCAATTCTCCTGCCTCAGCCTCCCGAGTAGCTGGGATTATAGGCACACGCCACCGTGCCCAGCTAATTTTTCTATTTTTAGTAGAGATGGGGTCTCACCACGTTGACCAGGATGGTCTGGATCTCTTGACCTCGTGATCCACCCGCCTCGGCCTCCCGAAGTGCTGGGATTACAGGTGTGAGCCACCGCGCCCGGCCGTATTTTTTTTTTTTGAGACAGAGTCTCACTCTGTTGTCCAGGCTGGAGTGCAGTGGCCCGATCTCAGCAAACTGCAACCTCCGCCTCCCAGAATCAAGCAATTCTCCTGCCTCAGCCTCCCAAGTAGCTGGGATTACAAGCACGCACCCCCACGCTCAGCTAATTTTTGTGTTTTTAGTAGAGATGGGGTTTCACCACCTTGGCCAGGCTGGTTTGAACTCCTGACCTCATGATCCGCCCACCTGGGCCTCCCAAAGTGCTGGGATTACTAGTGTGAGTCACCACACCCGAACCTTTTTTTTTTTAAGACAGGGTTTCACTCTTGTTGCCCAGGCCAGAGTGCAATGGTGTGATCTCTGCTCACTGCAACCTCCGCCTGCTGGGTTCAAGCAATTCTCCCACCTCAGCCTCCCAAGTAGCTGGGATTATAGGTGCCTAATATCACTCCCAGCTAATTTTTCCACTTTTAGTAGAGACGGGGTTTCACCATGTTGACCAGGCTGGTCTTAAACTCCTAACCTCAGGTGATGCTTCCACCTTGGCCTCCCAAGTTCTAGGATTACAGGGGTGAGCCACAGTTCCTTGCCTTTTTTTTTTTTTTTTTTTGAGACAGAGTCTGCTCTGTCCCAGGCTGGAGTGCTGTGGCACAATCTTGGTTCACTGCAACCTCCACCTCCCAGGTTCAAGTGATTCTCCTGCCTCAGCCTCCCAAGTAGCTGGGATTACAGGCACCTGCCACCACACCCAGCTAAATTTTGGATTTTCAGTAGGGATGGCGTTTCACCATGTTGGCCAGGCTGATCTGGAACTCCTGACCTCGTGATCCGCCCTCCTTGGCCTCCCAAAGTGCTGGGATGACAGTCGTGAGCCACCACTCCTGACCTAATTTTTTTTAATTTAATTTTTTTTTTTTTTTTGAGATGGAGTTCGCTCTAATTACCCAGGCTGGAGTGCAATGGCGCGATCTCCGCTCACCGCTACCTCCGCCTCCTGGGTTCAGGCAATTCTCCTGCCTCAGCCTCCCGAGTAGCTGGGATTACAGGCACGCGCCACCATGCCCAGCTAAGTTTTGTATTTTTAGTAGAGACGGGGTTTCACCATGTTGACCAGGATGGTTTCGATCTCTTGACCTCGTGAACCACCCGCCTCGGCCTCCCAAAGTGCTGGGATGACAGGCATGAGCCACCGCGCCCGGCCTTCCTGACCTAATTTTTAATAATAGCTATTAATATTAACCTGCAGTTCTCAAAATTCCCAAAACTTGAACAACTGGCCCTGGCCCACCAGGAGCTGGCTTCCACGCAGCACTGCCAAGCTTCTCTCAGACTATTCTGTTTTTCTCCTTGAACCCTGCACCCCAGGATGTTAAGTTCATCAGTTGCAGCTCTGGAAGAAAGCTCAGATTGGTTTCTGCAGTCCTACCCTGGGAGCTCAGCCACAGGCTAAGAGCAAGAGAGGTTCCATCAGGGACTCACTGGCATGGGATGAGAACATCCTGTGATTCAAGCCAGGTGTGTTTGCCCCAAACCCTGCAGGTTGCGCCCTGCCACCCTGCCACAACGTCCCCAAAGCAGCCTCGTTCGCTTGATCACATCTGTGCTCACCAAATAGCTCCTGTGTGTCAGGCTCTGTGCTGGCAGCCAGGGACGCCAAGATGGATGAGTTCCCGGTGCTCCAGGAACTCACAAGCTTCACGAAATTCAATTAACCATGTGTTCATATCCCTCCACATTATAAGGCATAGTTTTCCTTTTCTATAATTTATGTTTAATCCTTTTCAAATAGTGGTAAAAGCCAGGTGCAGTGGCTCATGCCTGTAATCTCAGCACTTTGGGAGGCGGAGGTGGGCAGATCAGGAGGTCAGGAGTTCAAGATCAGCCGGACCAACATGGTGAAACCCCGTCTCTCCTAAAAATACAAAAATAAGCTGGGTGTGGTAGCGCGCACCTGTAGTCCCAGCTACTCCAGAGGCTGAGGCAGGAGAATCGCTTGAACCTGGGAGGCGGAGGTTGCAGCGAGCTGAGATTTCACCACAGCACTCCAACCTGGGCAATTAAATAAATAAATAAAAATAAATAAATAGTGGTAAATACATGTATATCATAAATTTTACCATCTTAAGCTCTTTTTTTTCTCTTTTTGAGATAGGGTTTTGCTGTTCCACTCAGGCTGGAGTACAGTGGTGTAATTACAGCTCTCTGCAGCCTCGACCTCCTAGGCTTAAGCGATCCTCCTACCTCCGCCTCCTGAGTAGCTTGAATGACAGGCACGTACCATCACATCCAGCTAATTTTTGTATTTTTTTGTAGAGATGGGGTTTAGCCATGTTGCCCAGGCTGCGCTGCAACTTCTGAGCTCAACTGATCTGCCCGTTTGGCCTCCAAAAATGTTGGGATTACCGGTGTGAGCCACTGTGCCCAGCCAAATTTTGCTGTTTTTGTTTTTGACACAGTTTTGCTCTTGTTGCCCAGGCTGGAGTGCAGTGGCACAATCTGGGCTCACTGCAACCTCCACCTCCTGGGTTCAAGCAATTCTCCAGTCTCAGCCTCCTGAGTAGCTGGGATTACAGGCATTTGCCACTACGCCCGGCTAATTTTTGTATTTTTTGGTAGAGAGCGGGGTTTTCACCATGTTGGCCAGGCTAGTCTTGAACTCCCGACCTCAGGTTATCTGCCCACCACAGCTTCCCAAAGTGCCGGAATTACAGGCGTGAGCCACTGCGACCCGCCTCTTTTGCCTTTTGAGACAGGGTCTTGCTCTATCACCCAGGCTGGAATGCAGTGGCACGGTCATAGCTCACTGCAGCCTTGAATTCCTGGGCCTACGTGATCCTCCCACCTCAGTCTCCCAGGTAGCTCGGACTACAGGTGCGCATCAGCTGTACTACAGCTAACTTTTTTTTTTTTTGGTAGAGACAAAGATCTCACTATGTTGCCCAGGTTCTGGAACTCCCAGCCTCAAGCTGTCCTCCCAACTCAGCCTCCCAAAATGCTGGGATTATAGGCAAGAGCTACTATGCCTGGTCAGCATATTTATTTTAAGCATTCTAGCAGGCGTGTGGTAGTGTCTCATTACAGTTTGAATTTGCATTTCTCTAATGGCTGACAACACAGAGCCATTTTCATTTTATAAAACTCGTGTTAGCCAGGCACAGTGGTGCACACCTGTCATCCCAGCGCTTTGGGAGGCCAAGGAGGGCGGATCATGAGGTCAAGAGATCAAGACCATCCTGGCCAACATGGTGAAACCCCGTCTCTACTGAAAATACAAAAATTAGCTGGGCATGGTGGCGCGTGCCTGTAATCCCAGCTACTCGGGAGGCTGAGGCAGGAGAATTGCGTGAACCCAGGAGGCGGAGGTTGCGGTGAGCCGAGATCGCACCATTGCACTCCAGCCTGGGTAACAACAGCGAAACTCCGTCTCAAAAAAAAAAAAATACAAAATCGTTAGTTGGGTGTGATGGCGCGTGCCTATAATCCCAGCTTCTCAGGAGGCTGAGGCACAAGAATCACTTGAACCCAGGAGGTGGAAGTTGCAGTGAACTGAGATCGCACCACTGCACTCCAGCTTGAGCAACAGACCAAGACTCCATTTAAAAAAAAAAAAAAAAAAGCTGGGCACGGTGGCTCATGCCTGTAATCCTAGCACTGTGGGAGGCTGAGGTGGGTGGATCACCTGAGGTCAGGAGTTCAAGACCAGCCTGGCCATCATGGTGAAACCCCATCTTAAAAAAAAAAAGGGGGGGTGTCATAAGGCCGAGTGAGGTGACTCATGCCTATAATTCCAGCACTCTGGGAGGTCCAGGTGGAAGGATTGCTTGAGCCCAGGAGTTCAAACTTGTACTGGCCAATACAGTGAGACTCCATCTCTTTAAAAAAAATTAAAAATAAAAATAGTGTTATGGTCTTTTGTAACTTCTTTTATTTTTTGGCTAGTCAAGTGAGGCAGTGGGAGTAGAGAAGGAACAAAGAAATCTGTGGCTGGTTGTGTCTTTTTTTTTTTTTGAGATTGAGTCTCGCTCTGTCTCCCAGGCAGGAGTGCAGTGGCGCAATCTTGGCTCACTGCAACCTCTGCCTCCTGAGTTCAAGCGATTTTCCTGCCTCAGCCTTCCGAGTAGCTGAGACTACAGGTGTGCACCACTATGCCCTAATTTTTGTATTTTTAGTAGAGACAGGGTTTAGCCATGTTGGCCAGGCTGGTCAGGAACTCCTGACCTTAGGTGATCCAGCTGCCTTGGCCTCCCAAAGTGCTAGAATTACAGGCATAAACCACTGCACACAGCCTTTTTCTTTTCTTTTTTTTTTTTGAGGAGGGGGTCTCACTATGTTGCCTAGGTCTGCCTGGAACCCCTGGGCTCAAACAATCCTCCATCCTCAGCCTTCTGAGTAGCTGAGACTAAGATTCTTTTATGCTGTTGTCATTCAGGAATTTTCTGCTGTATCATACTTCTCTGTGGATCTGCATTAGGATGTATTTTTCCATTCTCCCATCAAGGGACCCTGTGTACTTCCCAAATTTTTGCCATTAAGAACATTATTGTGTGTGTCTCCTGTGTGCACAAAAGCACGAGTTTCCCTAAGTCACGTGCCCTCGATTAGAATTGCTGAATCATTGGCTGGGCGCGGTGGCTCAGGCCTGTAATCCCAGCACTTTGGGAGGTTGAATCGGGAGGATCACCTGAGGTCAGGAGTTCGAGACCAGCCTGACCAACATGGTGAAACCCCGTCTCTACTAAAAAAAAAAAAAAAAAAAATTAGCCAGGCTGGTGGCAGGCGGCTGTTATCCCAGCTACTCAGGAGGGTGAGGCAGGAGAATCACTTGAACCCTGCAAGCAGAGGTTGCAATGAGCCCAGATTGTGCCACTACACTCCAGCCTGGGGGACAAGAAGAAGACTTTGTCTCAAAAAAAAAAAAAAAAATCGCTGAGTCACAGGGTGTTCATGAGAGGGTTAAACTACTTTCCAAAGGGGGTCGGTTCAGCCGTTCTTTCAGTTAATCCACTGCACAGGTGAGAGAGATAAAGTCGACGGGGCATCGCTGGTTGGCAACAACGTGCACATGTGATATTAATACCAGCATATGCCGCTACAAGATAAATGTCACCTTGGATTGACTCTATCAAGAGAGCTATTAGAAATTTATTTCCTGGGAGGAGCAATTTAGGAGACACCCACGTCTCTTAGACCAAGGGACAGAGGTACTCGAAAAAGTGTTATTGGAAGCAATGATACGTGAAAATATATCAGAGAGAGAGGCCACAGGGCAAGCTCTGCTGGGGAGGGTGTGAGGCTGGACTGTAACCTCAGCAATTATAAAGTTCCTATTGGCCAGGTGTGGTGGCTCACACCTGTAATCCCAGCATTTCGGGAGGCTGAAGCAGGCGGGTCGTGAGGTCAGGAGTTTGAGACCAGCCTGACCAACATAGTGAAATCCATCTCTACTAAAAACACAAAAATGAGCCAGGCGTGGTGGCGGACGCCTGTAATCCTAGCTCCTCCGGAGGCTGAGGCAGGAGAATTGCTTGAACCCGGGAGACAGAGGTTGTGCCACCCGGAGGTTGAGCCGAGTTGTGCCACTGAACTCCAGCCTGGGCAACAGACTGAGACTCCATCTCCAAAAAAGAAAAAGCTCCTGTTTTATCGTAAGTGCTGACAATGGTTGCCTTATAATAAGGCAACCTGTCTCCTTGAGGACAAGAATACCCAGTTCATTTCTTCAAGTAGCACATATATGTCCAGCAGCCATTATGTCCAAAGAGTGGAAGAGGAGACACATCCAACATCTTCTTCGCCCTCAAAAAGTTCATAACAGGCTGCGCTTGGTGGCTCACACTTGCAATCCCAGCACTTTGGGAGGCTGAGATGGGAGGATAGCTTGAGACCATGGGTTTGAGACTGGCCTGGCTAAGATTTTTCTCCAAAAAATAAAAAGTTAGCTGGGCACGGCAGTATGCACCTGTAGTCCCAGGTACTCGGGAGGCTGAGGCAGGAGGATCACCTGATCCCAGGACATAGAGGCGGCAGTGAGTGGTGATTATGTTGCTGCACTCCAGCCTGGGTAACTGGGTGAGACCGTCTCCAAAAAAAAGAATTCCTTAACTGTTCTATGTCAAGAGCCATGCCCACAATACATACAATGAGATATCATCTAGCAAGGAAAGCGAACAAAGTTTTGTGACATGAACAATATGAATTAATCTCAAAAATATTATCCTAGGTCCTGGTGCAGTAGCTCACACCTGTAATCCCAGCACTTTGGGTCATTTGAGCCCAGGAGTTCGAGACCAGCCTGGGCAACATGATGAGACCCCATCTCCACAAAAAATACAAAAGTTAGTGGGGCGTGGTGGTGCCAGCCCGTAGTCCCAGCTACTCCGGAGGCTGAGGTGGGAGGATGGCTTGAGCCCAGGAAGTCGAGGCTGCAGTGAGCTGAGATCGCACCACTGCATTCCAGTCTGTGTAATAAAGCAAAATCCTGTCTAAAACAGTACAAAAAACAAAACCAGAACATTGTCCTAAGCAAAATGAGCTGACGCCAGAGTGCATGAGTGCAATTCCATTTACATGAAACTCTTGAACAGCAAAAACGAATCTACAGGGATAGAATGCAGAATCTAGTTTTTGTGGGGGTAGGAGTGGACTTCAGCTGGCTAATGGCAACTCATAAGCATCTTTTGATACCATTGTCAACTTCTTCTTTTTTTTCTCTTTTTTTATTGAGACAGAGTCTCCCTCTGTCACCCAGGCAGCAGTGCAGTGGCACAGTCTCGGCTCACTGCAACCTCCATCTTCTGGGTTCAAGCGATTCTCCTGCCTCAGCCTCCCTAGTAGCTGTGACGACAGGTGCCCGCCATCATGACTGGCTAATTTTTTGTATTTTTAGTAGAGATGGGATTTCACCGTGTTGGCCAGGCTGGACTCAAACTCCTGATCTCAAGCAATCATCCTGCCTGCTGGGATTGCAGGTGTGTGCCACTCGCCCAGCCTCTCCTTATTTTAATGGCTCATTGTTAAACATTTACCAGCTCACACTGCTGGGTGTAGAGGAACAGAATGAACTGAAAAGGCAGTGAACAAACTTTCTGGAGTGAGGCGAAGGGTTACATGGGTGTACAGAGTTGTAATACTTCAAGAAGTTGAACACTGAGAATAATACGTTAATGGCTGAGCGCAGTGGCTCACAGCTGTAGTCCCAGCACGGGGAGGCTGAGACAGGAGCTTGAGACCAGCCTGGGCAACATGGGGAGCCTAGGAGCTTGAGACCAGCCTGGGCGACATGGGGAAACTCTGTCTCGACAAAAAAATACAAAAATTAGCTGGGCATGGTGGTGCATGTTTGTGGCCAGGGACACTAGGGAGGCTGAGGTGGGAGGATCCCTTGAGCCTTGGGAGGTTGAGGCTACAGTGAGCTTTGATCGTGCCACTGAACTCCAGCCTGGAGCCTGGGTGACTGAAAACTTCTCTCAAAAAGAAAAGAAAAAAAAAGGCCAGAAACAGTGGCTCACACCTGTAATCCCAGCACTTTGGGAGGCCAAAGCGGGTGGATCACCTGAGGTCAGGAGTTCGAGACCAGCCTTACCAATATGGAGAAACTCTCGTCTCTACTAAAAATACAAAACATTAGCCGGTGTGGTGGCGCATGCCTGTAATCCCAGCTACTTAGAAGGCTGAGGCAGGAGAATCGCTTGAACCTGGGAGGCAGAGGTTGCAGTGAGCTGAGATCACACCACTGCACTCCAGCCTGGGCAGCAAGAGAGAAACTCCATCTCAGACAAAGGGTAAAATAGGATAAAATGTGAAAACGAGTGCTGGGCAGAACGGAAGGACCATGGAAACGGCCATGCCTCTGAAAGGGTTTGTGCTTATTTGAGGCAAGATGAGCGTCCATCTGAATTGTGGGGGGCAATGAAGAGTAAAACCGAAAAACCCAGATTGTAGAAACCCAGGAGCAGCTTTCTCTAGGAGCAGTGTTTTGGTGGTGGTGGTTTTTTTTCAAACGGAGTCTCACTGTCTCACCCAGGCTGGAGTGCAATGGTGCGAGCTCGGCTCACCGCAACACCCGCCTCCCGGGTTCAAGCGATGCTACTGCCTCAGCCTCCTGAGTAGCTGGGATTACAGGCATGCGCCACCACACCCGGCTAATTTTTGTAATTTTAGTAGAAATCGGGTTTCACCATGTTGCTGGATTCGAACTCCTGACCTCAGGTAATTCACCTGCCTCAGCCTCCCACAGTGCTAGGATTACACGTTGCCCAGCCTGTTTTACTTTCTGTTTGTTTGTTTTTTTTAACCAGGGAAGAGGTGTGGTTACTGCTTTGCCTTCTTATGAGGACAGTCACAGGTTGCAATTATGTACATATATATAATGTATCTTTTTTAAACATTTCGAAAGCAGGGGGTGGGGGGTTCTTTTCTTTCTTTCCTTTTTTTTTTTTTTTTTTTTTTTTTTTTTTTGGAGCCGAAGTATTGCACTGTTGCCTGGGCTGATGGATGTGTAATGACAAAAATCTTCGATCACTGCAACCTCTGCCTCCCGGGTTCAAACGATTCTCCTGCCTCAGCCTCCTGAGTAGCTGGGAATACAGGTATGCACCACCACGCCTGGCTAATTTGTTGCATTTTAGTAAATACAGAGTTTCACTGTGTTGCCCAGGCTGCTGGAATTCCTGTCTGCATTATCCGCCAGCCTCGGCATCCCAAAGTGCTGGGATTACAGGTGTGAGCCACTGCTCCCAGCCCAAATTCAGCAAATTTTTAATGGGTCACACCACCAGGTAAATAAAATGACCTTTCTTTCTTTCTTTCTTTTTTTGAGATGGAGTCTCTCTCTGTCACACAGGCTGGAGTGCGATCTCGGATCACTGCAACCTATGCCTCCCAGTTTCAAGTGATTCTTCTGCCTCAGCCTTCCAAGTAGCTGGGACTACAGACACACATCACCTTATAGAGACGGGATGTCAACATACCAGCCAGGCTGGTCTCGAACTACTGACCTCATGATCTGCCTGCCTCAGCCTCCCAAAGTGCTGGGATTACAGGCGTGAACCACCACATTTGGTCATAAAATGACCTTTCTTTTACTAAAGTATTATGGCTATTGCAGCCAGCAGTAAGGTGGTGCTTCAGGAAGTTCAACACAGAATGACCACATAATCCAGCAACGCCTCCTCAGAACATGTACCCAAAAGAAACGAAAGCAAGGACTCAGATACTTGCACACCTGTGTTCACAGCAGATTCACAATGGCCAGAAGCTGGAAGCCACCCAAATGTCTAGTGGCAGACAAACGGGTACGCAAAATATAGTCCATCCACACAATAGAATATTATTCAGCCTTAAAAAGGAGGGAAATTCTGGCCAGGTGAGGTGGCTCATGCCCGTAATCCCGGCACTTTGGAAGGCTGAGGTGGGCGGATCGCCTGAGGTCGGGAGTTCAAGACCAGCCTGACCAACATGTAGAAACCCTGTCTCGACTGAAAATACAAAATTAGCGGGCATGATGGCACACGCCTGTAATCCTGGCTACTCGGGAGACTGAGGCAGGAGACTCTCTCGAATCCAGGAGGTGGAGGTCGCGGTGAGCGGTTGCACTCCAACCTGGGCAGCAAGAGGACAAGAGCGAAACCCCATCACAAATTTTTTTAAAAGGGAGAAAAATTCTATTTTTTTTTTAAACTGCTCCTTTTTGGAGCAGGGCTGCCGGATTGGAAGTATGCCCAGTGTAGTGAAGTTGGGAAATTCTAACACAGGCTATGACGTGCATGCACCTTGGGGACGTCTCCCTCAGTGAAATAGACCGGACACAAAAGGACAAAACCTGTGTGATCCCACTCCTATGAGGTCCCTGGAATCATCAGATTCACAGGAAGTAGGATGGTGGGCACCAGGAACTGGGGAGGAGCATAGGGAGTGAGGTTTCTTAGGGAAAGTGTTTCAGTTTGGGAAGATGAGAAATTTCTGGAGGTGGTGGTGGTGGTGATGGCGGTGATTACACAATCATGTGTACGTGCTAAATGCCGCTGAGCTGTGCATTTAAAAAATGGTTAAATGGCAGGTTTTATGTTATGTGTATTTTATTTATTTATTTTTGAGACAGAGCCTTGCTCCGTCGTCAGGCGCCAGGGGAGTGCAGTGGCCCGATCTCGGCTCACTGCAACCTCCGCCTCCCGGGATCAAACAATTCTCCTGCCTCAGCCTCCTGAGTAGCTGGGATTACAGGCACGCGCCACCACGCCCAGCTAATTTTTTGTATTTTTAGTAGAGACGGGGTTTCACCATGTTGGCCAGGATGGTCTCGATCTCTTGACCTTGTGATCCGCCCGCCTCGGCCTTCCAAAGTGCTGGATTACAGGCGTGAGCCACCGCGCCCGGCCTATGTGTATTTTATAGTAAAAATGTTTTAACATGTGCATAATATATATCATTTTATTTGTCCATTAATTTTTTAAAAACACGTTAGAGCGGCCTTGCTCTGATGAAGGAGGGTGAGTAATTGACACTCTAAGGCGGTGGGCGCTGGGGGCGAGTGTCCACGCTCGCCACAAAGATTAAATGGACTCTGGGTGGGTCTTACCCACCGTTCTGGGGTCCCACGGATTCTCTCAGTTCCAGCCTGGGAACATCGTAGGCGCTCAGGGGTCTGGCTACTCACCTGCCCACCTGTGCACGCCCATCTCCCCGCTTCCTCCACCCTCCATCCCCTCCCTGGCGCCCCCTTCTCGTGCCCCACGCGCACGCGCATGCGCATCCGCGCCGTGGGAAGGCCAGCGAGTGCGCATGCTCCGCGCCGTGGGAAGGCCAGCCAGTGCGCATGCTCCGCGCCCCGCCTCGCGTCGGTGTCCGCCCCTTTCCCTCCGGAAGGCGGCCTTGGGGTGCTGCGCAGGTGCCGCGGCTGGGGGGCGGGTCCTTCGCGGCTCCCGAGCCCGCTATCGCGAGAGGCCGGTGCGCGATCTTGTGGCCGCCCCTCCCCTCCCCGGCCTCTGGGACTCCGGCTTCGGCGTCTGCCCAGATCGGGCCTCGGCGGCGGCGACTCCATCGTCCCAGCCCCGACGCCCCTCGGCTCTCCTCGGCCCCGTCCCGCGGCATCGGCCGCCCGATCCCGGCCCGTCCCCTATGGGCCCCGGATAGAGGCACCGCCGCCGCCGGCCCGCGGAGCCCCGATGCTGGCCCGGAGGAAGCCGGTGCTGCCGGCGCTCACCATCAACCCTGCCATCGCCGAGGGCCCGTCCCCCACCAGCGAGGGCGCCTCTGAGTGAGTGGGCAGCGATCGGCCGGGGGGTCGGGGTGCACGGGGCGGGGGACCCTCGGGGGAGCACGGGGCGAGGGGTGCAGGGGGTTCTTGGGATCGGCCGGGGGGATCGGGGTGCACGGGG
>CM052668.1:2881175-2937274 GCA_028533165.1 Leontopithecus rosalia | reverse complement strand
GTCAGGGAGGGAGTTCTGGGGCATCTCAGGACAAGGGGGGTCCTGGGGGAGTCAGGACATGGGGGCTCTAGTGGGGTGAGGATAGGAGTTCTAGGGGGTTCAGGATGGGGGGGTTTTCTGTGGGGGAGTCTAGTGGGGTCAGGATAGGGGTTCTAGGGGAATCATGTGGGGGTCCTGGGGGGTCATGTTGAGGGTATTCTTGGGGGGTCAGAACAGGGGGTCCCAGGGGAGTCAGGATGGGCATCTCTGAGAGGACATCTGCTTGTGGCGGTGCCCGGTGTGTGGAGTCCCCAAAGCTGGAAGCATGGTGAGGGGACAGGGAAGGGGGAGTGTGAGGACTGAGGAGGCGCAGGGGTGACAGGACCCTGCTGACGCCTGAAAGCAGAGGTGGAGATTCTAAAGCAAGTGGACTGGAAACCCTTGTGAGAGGCTGACCCAGTGCAGAAGCTTTGAGGAGGTGGAGGGCGAAGGCCTGGTGAAGGAGTCTAAGAAAGAGGCACGATGCGGGCAGGGGTGCGGTGGCAGAATCGCCCTGCTCCAGGATGAGGGAGGGGACTGGGTCTTGTAGGTACACGCTTGTGGGGTCACGCCAGGGTGACCTCTGCACTCCCGTTCTGCACGCTGGGGTGGAACAATCCCTGGGGCCCTTGGCCGGGGTCTGGGTGCTGTGCCTGTGGTGTGACCCCACGAGAACCTGGTGTTGGGAACTGTGGCATGTCTGGTGGCCTCACCTGCTCAGGGGCCGGCCCTCTGTGGCCCAGATGAAGAAGACTCTTGATGCCATTGTGTGCGAGTCAACACGGTCCCAGCTAGACACAGGAACCTGCTCCTCATTCTCCACACAGAACTCACCCAGCCCATTCTCTTCCATAAGGGGTTTGATCTCCATCCCATAAAGGATTCCCCTAATCGAGGAAGCCAGCTGTGGGGACCCAAAGGTTTTGTTTTGTTTAATAACGACAGCTGAGTTGCCGCTAAGTTTAACCTGGATTAGTCAGCTGAGTGCAGAACGCATTTGCCACGATCTGAGCAACTGTTGACACCTTCCAAGTCTCCCATCAGAAGCACTCATCCATGGCCGGGCACGGTGGCTCACGCCTGTCATCCCAGCACTTTGGGAGGCCGAGGTGGGTGGACCACTTGAGGCCAGAAGTTCAAGACCAGCCTGGCCAACATGGTGAAACCCTGTCTTTACTAAAAGTGCTAAAAAAAAAAAAAAAATCAGCTGCATGCGGTGGTGCACACCTGTAATCCCAGCTACTCCTGTGAGTCCGTTCCCTGCTGCCTGGGCCTCCGGGGGCGATGGTGAGAATGGAGTGAGATGGTGTTGTGCAGCCCAGGAAGCGGTGCCCAGGCCCCTGCCTTCCAGCGAGCTCTTCGCGGCACCAGCTCTGGCACGGTCACCTCGTTTCTGGCCTGTGGGCCCTGTGGCTCACGCTACTTCCAGCTATGTGAATGGTGATCGAATTTGGGGACTGGAAGTTTCCAGATGCAATCAGCAGTCCACCCCTTCTTCATTCCCTGCTTCAGTCCCCTCTGTGGCTGTCCGCCCTGGCTTTAGGTCCTTCCAGAATTGGGACCGCTGGAGATAGCCTGTTCTTGCAGGCTCTTTAGAGCTGCATTGCTGGTTCAGTAGCCCCTGGCTACAGGCAGCACTAAAAATGAAAATGGCCCAAATCCACAAGAGCACAGGCGCCATGTTGCCATTGTAGATTTCAAAGGTGTAAGATGGAAAAAATGTGAAGCATTCAATCATTTTTCATGTTGGTCGTATGTCGAAAATGACATTTTTGATGGGTTACATCACATGTGTTATTAAAATTAATTTCAGCCAGGTGCAATGGCTCACACCTGTAATCCCGGCACTTTGGGAGGCCAAGGTGGGCACGTCGCTTGAGCCTAGGAGTTCAAGACCAGCCTGACCAACATGGCGAAATCTCGCCTCTACTAAAAATACAAAAATTAACCAGGTGGGGTGGCGGGCATTTGTAATTCCAGCTACTTGGGAGGCTGAGGCAGGAGAATTGCTTGAACCTGGGAGGTGGAAGTTGCAGTGAGCTGAGATCACACCACCGTATTCCAGCCTGGGTGATGGAGTGAGACTCTGTTTCAAAAATAATAATAATTAGGCCGGGCGCGGTGGCTCAAGCCTGTAATCCCAGCACTTTGGGAGGCCAAGGCGGGTGGATCACGAGGTCAAGAGATCGAGATCCTGGTCAACATGCTGAAACCCCATCTCTACTAAAAATACAAAAAATTAGCTGGGCATGGTGGCACGTGCCTGTAATCCCAGCTACTCAGGAGGCTGAGGCAGGAGAATCATGTGAACCCAGGAGGCGGAGGTTGCGGTGAGCCGAGATCGCGCCATTGCACTCCAGCCTGGGTAACAAGAGCGAAACTCCGTCTCAAAATAATAATAATAATAATAATAATTAATTAAAGATAGCCAGACATGATGGCCCACACCTGTGATCCAGCCTACTAGGAAGGCTGAGGTGGGAGGATCAGTACTGGATGGGAGTCGGAGGCTGCAGCCCAGCCTGGGAGACAGAGCAAGACGCCATCTCTAAGTAAATAAATGCATGAAATAGTTCACCTGTTCTGTTTAAACGTGGGTACTAGAAGATGACATTTTGTACACATGGCTTCCGTTCCATTGCTTTCGCCCGGCGCTGGGTTCAATTATCTATCACAGAGAAGTTGTTACCCCAGGATCTGGTTCCAAGTCAAGGCATTTGTGAAAATAGCTTACTGTTGAAATTTCCTTGGAAAATTCCTTGAATCACCCAATAAAGTGCAATGTACATGCTTGTTTAAATTTTTTTTAAAATGTTTGTTGTTTAGAGACAGGGTCTTGCTGTGTCGCCGAGGCTAGAGTACATTGTCATGATCATGGCTCACTGCAGCCTCCACCTCCTGGGTTCAAGTGATTCTCCCACCTCAGCCTCCTGAGTAACTGGAACCACAGACATATGCCACCATCCTCGGCTAGAAGGTCTTGCTTTGTTGCCCAGGCTGGTCATGCTTTTTTTTTTTTTGAGACAGCGTTTTCCTCTGCTGCCCAGGCTGGAGTGCAATGGCAAGATCTCAGTTCATTGCAGCCTCTGCCTCCCAGGTTCAAGCAGTTCTCCTACCTCAGCCTTCCAAGTAGCTGGGACTGCAAACATGCACCACCACGCCCGCCTGATGCAGCCTTTGCACTGCGCCTTCTGCCTTTCCTCTTGGTTCTCATTCTGTGTTCCAAGGCCGCTCAGAATACTTGTTCCTGTATTTCCTGAAAAGACAGGTGTCCTGGTCCGGGCCCCATTAGACCCATCCTGGTTTCCTCGTCTCTTGCCGAGGTGGTCTGGAGCTTGTGCATTAGGAAGGAAGCCTCCTGTTCGATGGCTCACACCTGTAATCCCAGCACTTTGGGAGGCCGAGGAAGGCAGATCACTTAAGGTCAGGAGTTCGAGACTAGCCTGACCAACATGGTGAAACCCCATCTCTACTGAAAATATAAAAACTAGCTGGGCGTGGTGGCATGCGCCTATAATCTCAGCCACTTGGGAGGCTGAGGCAGGAGAATCACTTGAACTCGGGAAGCAAAGGTTATGGTGAAATGAGATTGTGCCATTGCACTCCAGCCTGGGTGACAGAGGGAGACTCCATCTCAAAAAAGAAAAGAAAAGAAAAAGACGGAGTCCTCCTGGGTCCTCTGAGCTGCAGCTTGTCCTCAAGGTCCTGAGGTCCACTAGACTTGGTAGACGGGATCAAGGCAGCGTCCTTGGTTCCTGGAGAGCTGCCCTGGATTCTGGTCATTAGTGTGTCTGCTGGGGGCACACAGCATGGATCCCTCTTTCCTTCTACACCGTAAACCCTTCAAGTGCAGGAATCCAGTCTGTGTCCTCCTGGGGGCCGGTGCGCCACGGCCACGTGCTAAACGTGGCCAGGTGGAGTCATCCTTGGATGCTAACCCCTGCCCTGGGGGTCTCTGCAGGGCAAACCTGGTGGACCTGCAGAAGAAGCTAGAGGAGCTGGAACTTGATGAGCAGCAGAAGAAGCGGCTGGAAGCCTTCCTCACCCAGAAAGCCAAGGTCGGCGAGCTCAAAGACGATGACTTTGAAAGGATCTCGGAGCTGGGTGCAGGCAACGGCGGGGTGGTCACCAAAGTCCAGCACAGACCCTCGGGCCTTATCATGGCCAGGAAGGTGAGCGCTGTGGGGAGGGGAAGGTGCCCCTGGAAACAGGAGGGAACCTAGAAAGGCAGCCGGGTCTCTGCATTCTGACTGGCTCCAGGTTCTGTCCCTCATCCCTACCAGGGACTCTAGGTCCTGAGAAAGAGCCCAGCTTCTGGGCAGATGGGAGCGGTGCTGGCCACACCAGCCACACACAGCTGTGCCCTCTGGTGACTGCCTTCTGCCCTGGAGGGCGCTTAAAATCCACATTCCCAGAAAGTTAGCAAGGGGTGATTTCAGGAATACGAGTGTTCCGGGGTTCACCAGAGAAGCCGGCGGGGAAGCGTGTGTGTGTCTGTGCGTGCAGCGGGGGTGACACGAGATGATCAGGCCATGTTTTTGCTCTGCCTTCTGTATGTTTTTGAGACAGAGTCTCGCTCTGTTACCTAGGCTGGAATACAGTGGCACCATCCCGGCTCACTGCAACCCCTGCCTTCCAGGTTCAAGTGAGTCTCTTGCCTCAGGCTCCCAAGTAGCTGGGATTACAGGCACACACCACTATGCCCAGCTAAATTTTTTGTATTTTTAGTAGAGACGGGATTCACCATGTTGGCCAGGCTGGTCTCGAACTCCTGACCTCAATTGATCCTCTCGCCTCAGCCTCCCAAAGTGCTGGGATTACAAGTATGAGCCACTGCGCCTGGGCAGGCTTTTCCCTGCAGGACTTCAGCTGATTGGCTGAGACTCACTCACATGGGGGTGGAGTAATCTGCTTTGCTCCGAGTCTGCAGATTTAAAGGTTAATCACATCTTAAAAACATACCTTCCCAACACCCTCTAGACTGGTGTTTGACTGCCGGGCACCATAGTCTCACCAAGGAGACACATAAAGCTGGCTGTCACCCCACGCTTTGAGAATCTGCAATCTCTGGAGCTGGCGGCCCCCAAGCTCAGTCACCCTGGCTTCTGGGCCACGATGCAGCCTCTCTGCTATATGTTTGAGAATCGCACCCATGGGATAAGGGAGGATGTGACCCCTTGGGGATAGTGGCTCTTAAATACATAAGCGGAGGACTTCATGTTGACAGGGTGTTCGGCTCCTCACCTGTGTTCTCCCAGACATAGAACACTGCCTCTTCCTGGAAGCCCACTGTCCTCTAGTTTCCCAAGCTGGGGCAACCTAGCTGCCCCCAGTTCAGTGGGTCCCCGAGGGTCCCAGCATCGGTTGAGGGCCCTGCCATCCTTGGCAGCAGCGGCTCAGCTCCCACGGGGATTTAGCTCTGCAGCCCTGTCTTCTCATGTCTAGAGCACCGCCCTCCCTCCCTCCTGAAGTCTGCAGCCGTGGACCTGCTATTTCTGTCCCTGGACTGCAGGCAGCCGCTTCCAAACCAGAGCAGCCCTGGAAAGCTCAGGTCCGCCTCCGCCCAAAGCACCGGGAGGAAAAAGGCAAGCGTGTGCTTCACACGGCCACAGAGGGGCCTTGAGACAGATTGCCGGTCCCCGGGTGTGCCAGGGAGCCCCCGGTGGTCCCTGATGGGCTGGGCAGTGGACATGAACCCAGTACCCGCTGCATCAGCAGCTCCTGCTCCCACTGACAGGCACAGGGGTGGCCGGGCCCACCGGCAGCTTTAGGGTAGCCGCGAAACGGCCATCTGGGCCTTTAACCCTGAGGGCAGGTGTGGCTGGGCAGGTTCTGTGGTTTGGTGGGTAGTGATGTCCCAGCATCTGGGTTTCCGTACTGTCCTTCCGTCACGAAAGATGTCAGCCACCTTGGGGGAGGCGGGGAAAGGGCACATGGGACTCAGTGCTATTTTTGCAACTTCCTGTGCTTCTGTAACTCTTTCAAAATTAGGTTTTCTTTAAAGTGCCCAAAAACTCGGGGGCGGGAGAGGATGCATTGAGCTCGAGGGCGCAGCTTCTCTGGCTGGTATCGCAGGTGGGGCTGCAAGGGTTCCTTTCGTCGCGTTTTATTTATTATTTGTATTTTTAATTATTTATTTCTGAGATGGAGTCTCACTCTCACCCAGGCTGGAGGGCAGTGGCGCGATCTCTGCTCACCGCAACCTCCGCCTCCCAGGTTCAAGCGATTCTCCTGCCTCAGCCTCGCGAGTAGCTGGGACCACAGGCGCCCGCCACCACGCCCGGCTAGTTCTGTATTTTCAGTAGTGACAGGGTCTCTCCATGTTGGACAGGCTGGTGTTCCCATTGCACTCTAACCTGGGCGACGGAGCAAGACTCCATCTCAAACAAGGAAAGACGGTGTTCTTTAATCCGTCATCCACTGTGCCGGGTGGAATTCTGAAATTCTGCAGAGGATGGTGTGAATTCCATGCAGAGTTGGTACAGACTTATCTGCAAACAGACGACCTTATCAGATCTCCACACACAGCTTCTCGGAGGCCTGCGTGCACCCCGCTCTGGGGCCAGCGGCTCCGGTCCCTTTGCTTGGCAAGGGTTGTCCCAGCCTGTTTTTGATGTGCTCCAGGAGAGCAAGGGACCCGTTTGAAGGCCTGAGGAAACCAGTGTCGGCTTGTTGTTTTCCTTTTCTTGGTTTTTTTTTTTTTGTTTGTTTGTTTTTTTGAGACGGAGTTTCGCTCCTTACCCAGGCTGGAGTGCAATGGCGCGATCTCGGCTCACCGCAACCTCCGCCTCCTGGGTTCAGGCAATTCTCCTGCCTCCGCCTCCTGAGTAGCTGGGATTACAGGCACGCGCCACCACGCCCAGCTAATTTTTTGTATTTTTAGTAGAGATGGGGTTTCACCATGTTGACCAGGATGGTCTCGATCTCTTGACCTCGTGATCCACCCGCCTCGGCCTCCCAAAGTGCTGGGATTACAGGTGTGAGCCACCCCGCCCGGCCCCTTTTCTTGTTTTGAGACAGGGTCTCACTCTGTTGCACCCACTGCAGTGCGGTGGCGTGATCACAGCTCACTGCATCCTCTGCCTCCCAGGTTCAAGTGATTCTCGTGTGTCAGCCTCCTGAGTAGTAGGGACTACAGTTGAGCACCACCATGCCCGGCTCATTTTTGTATTTTCAGTAGACAGGATTTTACCATGTTGGCCAGGTTGGCCTCCAACTCCTAGCCTCAAGGAATCCACCCCTCTTGGCCTCCCAGAGTGCTGGAATTACAGACGCAAGCCACCGCGCCCGGCCCAGCTTCAGTATTTCCGGTCATGCTTGCTTTTAAATGCTCCTTGGCCTCTGACCCCTCTCCGATGGAGCAGCGTCCCTGCGTTACCTGGGCCAGGGGAGATGCTGGAGAACCTCGTGCTTGCTGTGCATCTGCAGCTTCTTTGAATTCCCCGTCCTCATAGCAGGGATGGGTTTGTTTGGCCTTGCATCTGAGTTCCTCCACTCCGCCATAGCTTACTTCCAGGATGGCAGTCACACGGCCTGCCCAAGGCCACCTCACTGTACTGGCTGCTGTCTCACAGGTGACTACCTGAGTCCAAGCCGATGCCAACACCTTGACGTGTTCTCACTAAAATCAAGCAGCAGCCCCATTTTACAGTTGAAAAAAACGGAGGCTGAGTGAGGTCAGTGCCTGAATTGGATTTGAACCCTTGGATCTGCCCTGACTCGGAAACAGCCAATTTTTTTTTTTAGGTGGAGTCTTGCTCTGTCACCTAGGATGGAATGCAGTGGCGTGATGTTGGCTGCAACCTCTGCCTCACAGGTTCAAGCAGTTCTCCTGCCTCAGCCTCCTGAGTAGCTGGGATTATAGGCATCCGCCATGACGCCTGGCTAAATTTTGTATTTTTAGTAGACATGGTGTTCCATCATCTTGGCCAGGCTGCTCTTGATCTCTTGACCCCGTGATCCACCCGTCTCGGCCTCCCAAAGTGCTTGGATTATAGGCATGAGCCACTTTGCCCGGCCTTGTGTGTGTTAGCTTTTTTTAAATCTCTTATAGAGGTGAAGTCTTGCTATATTGCCCGGTCTTGAGCTCCTGGCCTGAAGCGATCCTCCCGCCTCAGCCTCCCTAAGCACTGGAATGACAGATGTGAGCCACTGTGCCTGGCTCTCTTCTGATTTTTGACAACAGCTGATTCAGAATGTTTGGAAACAGTGTGGGCCACACGTGACTCTTGGCTCCAGCCAACTCGGGAGCTGTCAGTTTCTGATCTGTGATTTACGACGTTGCTGAGCTCATTCCAGACGCAGCCCTTTGGGGTGACAGCCTGGTCCTCCTCTCCCCCTTCGGCTCTCTCAGACACTCAGTGAAGCCCTTTCCCCTCTTTTCCTACTCTGAATCCCCCAATCCCACCCCACCCCCCGACTCAAATTCCTCATTCTTCTGCAGAATGAGGCTTCACCTCCGAGCCAGGCCTGGGGTTCAGAGTTAACCCCTGACAGCATCCGTATTTAATCAGCTGTTAGAGCTGGCACGGCTGGGCAGCGGTGCCCTGAAAAGAACACGAGCCCCACTGTTCCCCGAGGCCAGCCCCATCCTGACTTAGCAGCTAATGCCACCAGGAACGTGGCTCCGAGGCTCCGAACCTGAGCTTGCTCTGTCAGCAGGACTGGGGCAGTACGCCCGTCCCCAGGGGTTGGCTCAGAAACGCCCCCTCCCTTCCTGTCTCTGTCTTCCTTTCTCCCGCACACCCTCAGTGGTAGCTGCCCGTTCATCTGGAATGCTTGCTGGACAGGCCCCAGGTATTACAGAACCATTAGAACAGATCATGCCGCGGCTGCCCTGCGCAGACCTCTGCCATTTCCCACAGCTCTCCAGAAAGCCTCTCGCTTCCAAGGGCATTTCACGTTAGCGGCTCCCGGGTTCCAAGGCCCCTGGGATTCCTTCCAGGCCTGCCAAGTCTTGCCCGCCGCTTCCTCTTCTCATCCTAAATCAGCACTCGCAGACGGACAGCCAAACGCACGAGCTTCCCTGCTGCTTGTCACACCTGTGGCTCCTTTGAAGTTTCTCATCAGGAGCTATGCCGTCCAGGACAGCAGCCCCGGTCAGGTGTGGCCACCAGGCTCTTACTTAATATGCAGTCAATCCAGATAGGCTGAACGTGGAAGACACCTGCCAGGCTTCGTGGGCTTAGTGTGAAAACAGACGTGGCCTTTTCAAGTAAATGTCCCGACCACCCCGTGAACATCCCAGCCTCAGTATCAGGCCCTTGCGGAACAGGAGTGGGTATAGCACCTCTCAGATACAGCCTGGCTGGAGGGGGAGCATCCTGGGGTGCTGGGGTGACCCTGGGGCCTGTGGGGGTCACTGTGAGGGAGCGGAGGAGCCGAGGGGCCCCCGACTGGAGGTGGATTCTGCAGGTTGGCCTGAGGGAAGAAGCCAGAGTGAAAGGGGCAGGCGGTGCTAGGGCTGTTGGGGTCAAGGTGGGGAGATGCTTTGCCTGAGGGGAGCTGGGCACCGTGCCCCTGGGCCCCGCCACCTTCTCAAGGTTACAGGCCTAGAGCGGGGGCTCCCCTCACATGCCCTGTGCTGTGGCAACGGTCAGCCTCCTGCTGTCCCAAACGAAGCACCGGCTCCTTCATGCCTCCGTGCCCATCAACAGGCGGCTCTTTGTCCTTCTGCCCAGAACACCCTCCCCAATCTCCTCCTCATGATGGCTCTGTCTTTCCTTGAGGCCCAGCTCCAGTGTCACCTCCTTGCTGCTGCTCCCCGTGCACCTGGGTTGATTCTCCTTGGCGGCATTTCTGCCACATCAAGGTGGTTTTACCCGTGCCTGTTCCTGTCCTGACCCCAGGTCTCCTCCAGCTCCAGGCAGGAGCCGTCTCTGTTTTTGGCTGCCCCATCACTGACTCTGCACAGCCAGGACTGGCTCTGCCCCCGTGGTGGATGAGTGGAAACCATGTCTTTTTCTTGTCTTATTGCTGTGGCTGGAGGGGACGCTTACTCGCCATGGTGCCAGCCCAAAGCCTCACGCCACTTGCTGCACTGGGGGTCCTGGCTCTCCTGGGGCTTGTCCATGGGATTAAGGGTTGCCTGTGATGTTTTATCTGATGTCATTTCTGCATTTGTTTTTGAGATGGAGTCTCGCTCTGTCACCTGGGCTGGAGTGCAGTGTGCGACTGCAGATCCCTGCAACCTCCACCTCCCAGGTTCAAGGAATTCTCCTACCGCAGCCTCCTGAGTAGCTGGGATTACAGACACCCACCACCATGCCTGGCTAATTTTTTTTTATTTTTTATTTTTTTTGTATTTTTAGTAGAGACGGAGTTTCACCAACTTGGCCAGGCTGGCCTTGAACTCCTGACCTTGTGATCCACCCGCCTCGGTCTCTCAAAGGGCTGGAATTACAGGTGTGAGCCACTGCACCCAGCCCATCACAGTCGGTTTTACAGTATTTCATCACCCCAAAAACAACTCTGTCTACACAGCATTCACCCCCATCCCCTCCTCCAGCCCCCGGCACCCACGCATCCCCCACCCGCGTCTCTGGATTGGCCCATCCTAGACGTTTTGTATAAATGGGATCACACACCGTGTGGCCTTTTGTGTCTGGCGTCTCTCACTGAGTGTGACATCCTCACAGTTCATCCATGCCATGGCCAGGGTCAAGGCCTGGTTCCTTTCCATGGCTGAGTCCTGTTCCGGTGAGGGGCTGGGCTGCCCTGGCTTCTGTCCACCCTCCTGCTGTGAATTGTGCTGTTGTGAGCACTTGTGGACGAGTCTCAGCATGGAAGTACACGTCCACTTCTCCTAGACGGACACCTCGGGGTGGGATTACTGAGGGGAGAGGGCGGGGCTGAGTTCGTCTTGACCGCTGTTGTCAACGCCTGCAAAGTGGAGGCCCCAAATGCCCTCATCCCCTTTCCGGGTGCCCCTCAGTGGCTGGTCTCACCCCCTCTCCCCTGGCAGCTGATCCACCTGGAGATCAAGCCAGCCATCCGGAACCAGATCATCCGCGAGCTGCAGGTCCTGCATGAGTGCAACTCCCCCTACATCGTGGGCTTCTACGGGGCCTTCTACAGCGACGGGGAGATCAGCATCTGCATGGAGCACATGGTGAGTGCGCCCGAGGCCTGGGCCAGCAGTGGGCAGGGCAGGGCCCCCACTGGAACAGAGGCTCCCCTTCACGGCCCCTTTCCTTTCAGGCAACAGTGCACCAGCTTCCAGGGGATTCTTTTCAAGGCAGTTGCTGCTGTGCAAGCATGTGTATATAGATGCCTTTGGTTTGCCCTGGTTTTCTGAGATGGAGTCTCGTTCTGTCTCCCAAGCTGGAGTGCAGCAGCGTGATCTCGGCACACTGCAACCTCCACCTCCCGGGTTCAAGCTGTTCTCCTGCCTCAGCCTCCTGAGTAGCTGGGATTACAGGCGCCTGACACCATGCCGGGCTAATTTTTGCATTTTTAATAGAGACGGGGTTTCACCATGTTGGCCAGGCTGGTCTCGAACTCCTCACCTCAGGCGATCTGCCTGCCTCAGCCTCCCACAGTGCTGGGACGACAGGTGTGAGCCACCGGGCCTGGCTGATGATTTTGTTTTTAAGCACTCACGCCCTCCTCCCAGCTTTGCTTTTTCTCTTGCTGTATCAAGGTGTCACTCTCTGACAGCAGAGCGGGGAAATACTCCCATTTTGGGAGAAACATAGGTTGTTTCCATCTCAAATAACATGGCACTGACTTTCCCAGGCAAACCTGTGACATGAAGCCCTGTAAGGGAATTACTGGGTTCCAGGGCATGTGCAGTTAAAAACTGATCACGCCTGTAATCCTAGCACTTTGGGAGGCAGAGGTAGGAGGATCCCGTAAGCCCAGGAGTTCGAGAACAGCCTGGTAACATAGTGAGGGACCATCCCTATAATCTAAAATATTAGCTGAGTGTGGTGACAGGTGCCTGTTTTTTTAAAAACACTTAAAAATGGGGATAAAAGTAGTTCCAGCTACATGAGAGGCTGAGGTGGGAAGATCACTCGAGCCCAGGAGGTTGAGGCTGCAGTGAGCTGTGATCACACCACTGCCCTCTAGCCTGGGCAGCAGAGCGAGACGCTGTTTGAACACTAACCGGATTACTATTTCTAAATCGCCTTCTCAGGAAGGTGTGGCGGTGTGAGCTTGTCAGGGTGGGCCTGTGTGCCCCCAGCTCAGATCTGTGGTGTCACCGTCTCTAGGGTGGGGCACGGGCACCCCCTCCGTTGACTCAGACATGCCCCCTGGTTAAGACACTGTGGCATTAGCCCAGAAGTGGGTGGGATTGGGTGTAACATAAAGCAGAAGTGGCTGGGCGTGGTGGCTCACGCCTGTAATCCCAGCACTTTGGGAGGCCGAGGTGGGTGGATCACAAGGTCAAGAGATCGAGACCATCCTGGTCAATATGGTGAAACCCCGTCTCTACTAAAAATACAAAAAATTAGCTGGGCACGGTGGCGCGTGCCTGTGATCCCAGCTACTCAGGAGGCTGAGGCAGGAGAGTTGCCTGAACCCAGGAGGCGGAGGTTGTGGTGAGCCGAGATTGCGCCATTGCACTCCAGCCTGGGTAACAAGAGCGAAACTCCGTCTCAAAAAAAAAACATAAAGGAGAAGTGGCCAGAGCTCAAGGCCCCGGAGGAGATGCTGTCAACCCCGCCATACCGAGCTCAGCAGGTATCAGCCTGCCACACGGCGCCCTTTGCAAAACCAGAGTGCCTGGGTGACACCCTGCAAACGTGTGATTCCCTTTGACAGTTTCGTAATGAAGGCAGGAAGTGAATTTGAGCAAGGCCCCCACGGAGCCATGTGACCCAAGCAAGACAGCACCCGGCTCAGAGCCCCTTTCCCCGCCTGTGAGGGAGACGCAGAGTCACAGTGCTGGTGGCATCAAAGGTTGAGGAAAGGATGAGGAAGCGCTTTGGTCTGAGGAGCCCCCTCTGTCGTACCGTGCTCCCCCTTCCTCCTCCTCCTCGCCTTCCTCCTCTTCCGCCTCCTCCTCGAGCCCGGCAGGCACCCTTGCTACTCAGGAGCTGTCTCTGCTCCCCTCGTGTGGTTGACTCAGCTCTTGAGCCCCCCTGCTTCCCATGCAGAAAAGGGAGAGCATCACAACCCACCCCCTTGGTGAATTTAAAGTGGGGGTTCCCAAGCCTGGCACGGTGGCTCACAGCTATAATCCCAGCACTTTTGGAGGCCAAGGCGGGCAGTTCATAAGGTCAAGAGATCGAGACCATCCTGGCCAACATGGAGAAACCCTGTTTCTACTAAAAATACAAAAAAAATTTGCAGGGCGTGGTGGCACATACCTGTAATCCCAGCTACTTGGGAGGCTGAGGCCGGCGAATCTCTTAAACCTGGGAGACAGAGGTTGCAGTGAGCTGAGATCATGCCATTGCACTCCAGCCTGAGCAACAGAGCAAGAACCTGTCTCAAAAAAAAAAATTGGCTCACACCTATAACCCAGCACTTTGGAAGGCTCCGGTGGGTGGATCACTTAACTCAGGAGTCCATGACCAGCTTGGGCAACATAGTGAAGCCCATCTCTACAGAAGTACAAAAATTAGCTGGACGTGGCAGCATGCGCCTGCCATCAGCTACTCAGGACAAAAGTCGCTTGAGTGCTGGAGGCAGAGGTTGCAGTGAGCTGATCGCGTCACTGCACTCCAGCCCGGGTGACAGAGCGAGAAAAAAAACATGGAGCATGTTGATTGGAAAGCATCAGGTGAGCCCTGACGGGAAGCATCCTAGGTGTTAAAAACCTCAAAGGGGGACATCCTGACATCCTTGCCAGTCCTGTGACTCCTCTTCATGCTGAACGATGCCCTCAGAATTCACCCAAGTGAATTCCATGGCGGGGCCTCCTCACACCTGTGTCATTCCCTCCCAGGCCTCCCCAGTGAGCCAAGGCCGGCAGCTTAGTGCTGTGGCTGAGGATAGGCACCCAGGTCAGGCCTCGGTCCCACCCCTCACTCTCACCGCAGGGCTTGGGACAGGACTCTTGCTGCTGCTGCTGCTGCTGTGAAGTCGAGGGAGGTGGTAGTCCCTGCTGGGGTGAGAACCCCGTGAGCTCCTCCCGGGACAGCACCCAGCACACACGGGGTGTTACATCTGTGTCCTGGCTGCTCTGGCCATTCCTCTGTATTTCTACATTATTTCCCCATATTTCTATGCCATCTTTATTTTGCATTTCTTTCTTTCTTTTTCTGGAGGGTGGGGGGTACAAGGTCTCTGTGTCACCCAGGCTGGAGTGCAGTGGCATGCTCCAAGCTCACTGAAGCCTCTACTTCTTGGGCTCAAATGGTCCTCCTGCCTCAGCCTCCTGTAGCTGGGACTACAGGTGCGCCAGCACACCCGAGTAGTTTTTAAGTGTTTTTGTACATATGGGATCTCACTATATTGCTCAGGCTGATCTTGAACTCCTGGGCTCAAACGATTCTCTTGCCTCAGCCTCCCAAAGTGCTGAGATTACAGGCGTGAGCCACGGCACCCAGCCCTGTATTTATCACTTGTTGGTAACTGGAGCTTAGGAACAGCGGGGCTGGCTGCTTCCCTGGGGCCTGAATCTATTACTGGATAACTTGGGGCAGGAACCCAGAGGACAGCGGGGCATCATGGGACGGGAGCAGATAGCCAGTGGCTTACGGGCCTCGTAGAGGTGTCCTTGGCCTTCCTAGGGGTCTAGTCAAATCGGAAGAATACCCGTCCTTGTTCTGCGTAATGGAAAGTAGACGTGTCCATCAGTGAGGGAGTGATTAAAGAATGATATTTGGCTGCTTTGCAGAGGTAAAGTGAGATCCACAAGAGCGCACTGAACGGGAACATCCCCCAAGTCCACTGTTAGTGTGGGGGAGGGGCGGATGCAGAAAACAGCATAGTGTGAGCCTGTTCACTGATTTATTGTACTTCCATGTCAGGGTCTTGCAGCGTTGCCCAGGCTGGAGTGCACTGGTGCTGTCCTCTCACCTCAGCCTCCTGAGTAGTTGGGGCTACAGGCATGAGCCACCACGCACAGCTAATTTATTTACTTATTTTTGTAGATACAGGGTCTCTCAATGTTGCCCAGGCTGGTCTTGAACTCCTGACCACAGGTGACCCTCCTGCCTCAGCCTCCCAAAGTGCTGGGATTATAGGTGTGAGCCCACTTTGATGTTATTTTAAACTCTGGCTGGGCAAACAAGCCTTTATTTTTTCTGAGATGGAGTCTTGCTCTGTCGCCCAGGCTGGAGCGCAATGGTACAATCTTGGCTCACTGCAACCTCCGCCTCCCGGGTTCAAGCGATTCTCCTGCCTCAGCCTCTCATGTAGCTGCAATTACAGGTACGCGTCACCACACCCTACTCATTTTCCTATTTTTAGTAGAGTCGGAATTTCACCATCTTGGCCAGGCTGGTTTTGAACTCCTGACCTCAGGTAATCTGCTTGGCCTTCCAAAGTGCTGGGATTACGTGTGTGAGCCACCGCGCCCGGCCTGCAAGCACGCCTCTAATCCCAGTGCTTTGGGAGGATCTCATGAGCCCAGTAGGTTGAGGCTGCACTGAGCAATGACTGAGCCACTGCTCTTCATCCTGGGCAACGGAGTGAGCCCCAGGTCTCAAAAATGAAATAAAGTCTGTATTTCCAAATGCACAGCTAGATCTTCGGGCCAGGTAGAAAGGCTCACTCCTGTAATCCCAGCACTTTGGGAGGCTGAAGAAGGACCTTTTGAACCCAGAAGTTTGAGAGCAGACTAGGCAATGTGAAGAACCCCTATCTCTATAAAAAATCAGTGGGAATTGGCCGGGCTCGGTGGCTCAAGCCTGTAATCCCAGCACTTTGGGAGGCCGAGGCGGGTGGATCACGAGGTCAAGAGATCGAGACCATCCTGGTCAACATGGTGGAACCCCGTCTCTACTAAAAACAAAAAAAAAAAATTAGCTGGGCATGGTGGCGCGTGCCTGTAATCCCAGCTACTCGGGAGGCTGAGGCAGGAGAATTGCCTGAACCCAGGAGGCAGAGGTTGCGGTGAGCCGAGATCGTGCCATTGCACTCCAGCCTGGGTAACAAGAGCGAAACTCCGTCTCAAAAAAAAAAAAAAATCCGTGGGACATGGTGGTGCGCCTGTAGTCCCAGCTACTTGGGAGGCTGAGGTGGGAGGATCACCTGAACCCAGGAGGTCGAGATTGCAGTGAGCCAAGATCACACCACTGTGCTGCAGTCTGGGCAACTCCTGTCAAAGAGAGAAAGAGAGAGACAGAGAGAGAGAGAAAAGGAAAGGAAGGAAGGAAGGAAAGAAAAGAAGAGACAGCGAGATGATCTGAGCATTCTGAGTCACACTTCCGGGGAGAACAGTGGAAGTCATGATGGGGGATCTGGGTTATTGATCAACATTTGAGGGTTTGGTTTTATTTTTTTTGAGATGGAGTCTCGCTCTGTTGCCCAGGCTGGAGTGCAGTGGCGCAATCTCGGCTCACTGCGACCTCCGCCTCCCGGGTTCAAGCGATTCTCCTGCCTCAGCCTCCCGAGTAGCTGAGACTACAGGCGCGCACCGCCACACTGGCTAGGTATTTGTATTTTTTAGTAGAAATGGGGTTTCACCATGTTGGCCAGGCTGGTCTCGAACTCCTGACCTCAGATGATCTGCCCACTTCAGCCTCCCTGAGTGTACCCGGCCTACATTTGAGTTTTTTATAAGACAAATGTGTTCATATACTACCTGCATAACAAAATTACAGTTACAAGAACATTTTCTTTCTTTCTTTTTTTTTCTTTGAGACGGAGTTTCGCTCTTGTTACCCAGGCTGGAGTACAATGGCACGATCTCGGCTCACCGAAACTTCCGCCTCCTGGGTTCAGGCAATTCTCCTGCCTCAGCCTCCTGAGTAGCTGGGATTACAGGCACGCGCCACCATGCCCAGCTAATTTTTGTATTTTTAGTAGAGACGGGGTTTCACCATGTTGACCAGGATGGTCTCGATCTCTTGATCTCGTGATCCACCCGCCTCGGCCTCCCAAAGTGCTGGGATTTCAGGCTTGAGCCACCGTGCCCGGCCTAAAATAATTCTTTTAAGGTGGATTGATAAAAACCGAGAACAGAAGCAGCTTCCCCCTGGCCCTGGCTCACTGGGGTCCTAGCCCTGGTCCTAGGCTGTCTGAGGCCCCGCCACACCCACCCCTCAGCCTCTGTGTCTGTGTCTTCAGTCTGGAGCTGATGGATGGAGTCACGTGTGTGCTCAAGAGGCCTCAAAGCATGTTGGGATTTCCAGAACTTCCCTCAGCCTTTCTCTCTGAGCCCCGCTGGGTAGAAGTGGCCAGAGAGCAGTAACCTGGGCGTTCCTTAGTCCGGGATTTCTCCCCTGCCTCCTCCTCACCACGTGAATGAAAGCCGTCAATGGGAAGGCTGGGCATTGTGGGAGTCCTGGAGCAGTGTTGGGGGAAAATCCTGGTGCCTCCTGCCCACCTCTGGGCTCCCCCCGCCCGCCTCTCCAGCCCCAGTTCCCCTTTCCTCTCTGCTCAGCGCAGAAGAGACACACGCCAGGCATGTGGCAGTGGAAACTTGGCCTGTACCCCCCTTCTGTCATGGCGGTGGCCTGGCAGGTGTGTACAGAGCCTCTACCTTTGAGGAGGCTCCTCGGGTGGCCCCAGGGCCTGGGGTTTTGGTGTTCAGGGGCTTTGGTCCCCAGGTTTGTTGCCCGGCAGCCTTGGGCAAGACAGGGAATTTCTGTTTCCTTGTTTGTGACTTGGATATGGGGCCACACCCAGGGAGCAGCCTACCCGGGATGACTTGTCTCCAGGCTCTCCGCAGGATGCCCAGCACAGGCTGTGGGAGGGGCCGAGGTTACCGTCACCTGGGCTGGCCTCACTGGGGTCCCTCCTGCAGTCCACGCACCCTACCAGCACCCGGTCACACTTGGCCTGGCCTTTCCACCCTAGACGGCAGGGACAGGCACAGAGCAGGTGCCTAGAAGTGGAGCCGCAGGGCTCAGCTAGGGAGCCCTGTGGGGATCTGGACAGGCACACGCTAACCTGCCGCCTCTTCCTACGTGGGGCAGCGCCCGAGTCTCCTCCGTGCCTCATGTTCCCCTTCCCCTCACATGCTGGGAAAAGGACCCAGGCCCCAGAAGCTGGTTTCCAGCCCGGCTGCCTCCCATGCCGCTCACACAAGCCCAGTGTGCAGGCTGCAGGGAGTGCCGGCCCCGCAGCTGGCTGAGCCCCGGCCAGGACTCGGGCTGGACCCGGAGCAGAGCCTCTGCCCCGGCGACCTCCGGAGGGCAGAGTTACCCAACTGATTCCGGGATGGGACGGGAGGCGGGCCCCCCGGGCCCTGTTCCTTCCCCACCTTTGGGAGTGGGGGTGCCGCCTGAAGGCAGAACTGTCGAAAGGCCCCCAGCCCTTGGCCAGTGGGCGGAGTTGGGCTCTGGCCTCTGCTTCCGGCCAGAAGGCAGACCACCCCCTCGCCCGGAGTTGGGGATGCGTCCGTGGCTTCCCGGCCACCTGTGCAGAGCCTGCACTCTCTGCTTTTGTGCCCTCTAGGATGGCGGCTCCCTGGACCAGGTGCTGAAAGAAGCCAAGAGGATTCCCGAGGAGATCCTGGGGAAAGTCAGCATTGCGGTCAGTCCCGGGCAGACCCGCCTCGCGACCCCACCCACACCCTGCGCAGACCGCTCCACACGGCCAGGCTTCCAGGACCCACTCACCGTGTGGTGGGGGTTAGGGTGGCCCCTGCGGAAAGACAGTGGCCAAGGCTGCAGCCACCCCCTGTGGAGCTTAAACAAGTGACATCCCTTTTGGGGCCTGAGGTCGCCATCTGCGGAATGGAGATGTGAGGTCCCTCCTCTCTCTTAGTATTCTGTTTGCCATGCTGGTCCTTTCTTGCCCTCGTGGCAGGGGGATGCTGGCAGCTGGCACGTTGCAGGGGATGGGAGCTTGTTGAAGGGGAAACCCTGGGGTGGGAGGTGGGACACCAGGACCTCCAGACACTCCCCGCTTGCTGTTAGAACTGCCACCGGACCAAGCCACAGGGCGGGGCAGGGGGGCTTCTCTGCTGCTGGGTTTCCAGCGCAGCCACTCCGCAGAGCCTTGAGGTCTCAGAGGACTGCGCGTGTTTCTTCTAGAAGCTTGCGCCTTGCCCATTGCGGCGAGTCCGGCCTGACCGTATCGGTGTTGGGAGGGAGTACGCCGCAGGCCGCCTGCTGCCAGACGCGGCGTTTCGCTGCCGTCAGCGCCACCCTGTTGTTTATTTCACTTGGGATATTCCTTCCAGGGTGGGCCTGGGGGACACGGCGCCCTTCCCAGGCACCCTTATCCTGTCCCATCTGGGGGCCCTTTGCACAGTCCCTGGGACCCCAGATGCATGACAGATGCGGCCCTTCTGGCTGGTGTGGGCGGACTTAGCCTGTCTACTCCCAGGCCGTGGGCCACTGCCCCAGCTTCTGTGGGGCTCAGCCTCCAAGTCTGATTTGGAGGCAGTAATGGCATCACCACCCTACAGCCAGGTGGGAACCGGGCTTCACTTGCACACACCGGCACGGGCCCTCCGAATTGTCTTGTCTCTGCCCTCGCTGGCTCCGCCCCAGCAAGCTCAGCACAGCCTGAAATAGGGTTCCCGCCTCGGGTCCCTCGCTCTGGCTCTGGCTGCTCAGGTCTGACCCCTGGGCCCAGTCAGGAGTTAGGCCCCAGTGGCCTTGTCCCGTGACCCCCTCGGCACTCCCCTGCAGGTCCTCCGGGGCTTGGCGTACCTCCGAGAGAAGCACCAGATCATGCACCGAGGTAAGACCCAGCCCGCCCACCCCAGAGCCCCGCGGGCCGGCAGGCAACTGTCAGGCACCTCTCACCTGCAGCTTGCACCCCCCAGATGTGAAGCCTTCCAACATCCTGGTGAACTCCAGAGGGGAGATCAAGCTGTGCGACTTCGGGGTGAGCGGGCAGCTCATCGACTCCATGGCTAACTCCTTCGTGGGCACACGTTCCTACATGGCTGTGAGTCCCCCAGCTCTCCTGCCTCCCACAGGCTTTCCCAGCTCCTTGGCAGGCAAGCATCCTGCGAGGCTGTTAGCGCCCTGGGATGTTCCCGCCCCAGCCACACCCACCCTCCCATCAGCTCTCCCCACTTGCCACAAGGCTTCCCTGAAGCCGGTGCCTCCTGGGACCCGCTTGTCGGATTCCCCTGCTCTGTATGTTTTATCTGTATTGCCTACGCTGCTCACGAACTCCTCGGCTTAAGTGACTGACCCTCTTGCCTCGACCTGCCAAAGTGCTGGGATCCCACCAGCACTGAGCCACCGCGCGCTGCCAGATTTCCCCTTCCTGTTGGAATTCTCGCGTAGCTTTTTGTCTCTAGCACTACCAGGTTTCTTTTTTTTTTTGAGACAGTCTTGCTCTGTCGCCCAGTGCAGTGTCGCTGGAGTGCAGTGGCGCGATCTTGACTCATTGCAGCCTCTGCCTCTCGGGTTTAAGCAATTCTTCTGCCTTGGCCTCCCAAGCAGCTGGGACTACAGACACGCGCCACCACACCTGGCTAATGTTTATATTTTTAGTAGAGACAGGATTTCACCATTTGGCCAGGCTGGTCTCAAACTCCTGACCTCAGATGATCCACCCGCCTCAGCCTCCTAAAGTGCTGGGATTACAAGCATGAGCCACCTCACCCAGCCTCTTTCTTTTTTTCTTTTTAATTTGTTTTTGTTTTTTTGAAACAGAGTCTTACTCTGTTGCCCAGGCTGCCGTGGTGTAATCTCAACTCACTGCAACCTCCATCTCCTGGGTTCAAGAGATTCTCCTGCCTCAGCCTCCTGAGTAGCTGGGACTACAGGCACCTAAGCCCAGCTAATTTTTTGTATTTTTAGCAGAAACGGGGTTTCACCATGTTGGCCAGGATGGTCTTGATCTCCTGGCCTCACGATCCTCCTGCCTCAGCCTCTCAAAGTGCTGGGATTACAGGCGTGAGCCACCGTGCCCAGCCTGGACTCTCGGGTCTTTGAGGAAATGGGGATTCCGCAGTGTGCCCAGCTGAGCCTCAGAGCAGGTCTGAGACGTGAGCGCAGAGCCCTTCTTCCTGGGCCCGTTGTCCATTTCTGAAAGCGCAGAGCATGGCGGGCTCTTCAGGAGCTTTGGCCAGCACCCGCTCCAGGCCTGAAGCTGGAGGCTCTTCAGCTGCCGGGGGCCCCGGGTGGGTGAGCTGGGAGGTGGAATTGCTAAGGCTTCTCCATCGCTGCGGTTGTTAGCCATGGACAGGGTGACTGGGCCTAGAACGGGCCCAGCCTGCCCTGCCACCCAGCCCCTCCGGTTCCAGCTGCCATCCCGCCCCTCTGGCTGTCTTCTTCCCGCCTCTGCTGTAGCCGGAGCGGTTGCAGGGCACGCACTACTCCGTGCAGTCGGACATCTGGAGCATGGGCCTGTCCCTGGTGGAGCTGGCCATCGGGAGGTACCCCATCCCCCCGCCTGACGCCAAGGAGCTGGAGGCCATCTTTGGTCGGCCCGTGGTCGACGGAGCAGAAGGAGAGCCTCACAGCATCTCGCCTCGGCCGAGACCCCCCGGGCGCCCCATCAGCGGTACGGCCTGAGTCTGCCACTTCCAGTCTGGACGGGCAGTACCCTGTGCGGGGCCTGCTGTGCTGGGACAAGCAGCTGCCTCCCCTCTGGCCCCTGTCGCACCACCTGTCCCCCTGGACAGTGCCAACTGCGGTCAGCAGTCCTCAGATGGTCCTGGTGTTTCCGGGGACAGAGCTGGAAGTGGCGAGCACCCCAGACCTGTTCTGCCCAGGGCAGCTGCACCTGTCCTTGCCAGCTGGAGGGATCTGGGCACATGGCTCTGCCACCAGGGGCCTGGGCCCTTGCATTTTCCAACATTTTCTCCTGAAAGCACTCAAACAAACAAAGGTGGAAGGCGTTGGCCACCACAGAGCCCAGACCCTGCAGGTGACATGCTCCTGTGTGCGGCTCAAGCCTTCCAGGGAGCCCCAAAGTGGACAGCTGACTTGGCGTGTCCCTCAGTGGCCTGCTGCCCCCAGCCCCAACACACGCAGGAGGGAATGCAGCCTGGGAGGGGGTGGGAGGGCACAGACCCTGGGGACAGCTGGGCTTGCAGAGGACAATCCAGTGCTTAGGGTGGGCACCTCAGAGCAGGAGCTTCCTGTCCCCAGCCAGACATGTCCGAGCGGACACTTCCACCACCTGAGGGGGAGCCGGGGAGTGGACCCATCTCCAGCACAGAATCGCGGGAGGGTCCTGTGATTTTTTTTTTTTTTTAAGTCAGACATTAGGGAGAGTTCGTGAGTTAGACCCACAAAGGACCCCGTAGCAGACTACAGTTGGTTTTAAACCTCATTTCTGAACTAGAAAGCTCATAACCCACAACTCACTCATTTCAGGTGAGCAGTTCAGCAGTTTCCATTCACAGTGCTGCACCCCATCACCTCTAATTCCAGAACCTTCTCAGCGCCCCATCCCCATCCGCCATCACCCTTCATCCCCTTCCTGCCTCTGTGGACTGGCCTGTTCTGGGCATTGCACAGAAATGGGGTCACACACTGTGTGGCCTTCTGGGTTTTACGTGTGGCTTCTCTCCCTGAGCGCAGTGTCCTCAAGCCTCATCCATGCCGTGGTGGGTGTCATAGCCTGGCTCCTTTTGAGAGGCCGCGACACAGATGGGCCACGTTTTGTGGTCCATCCACCCTGGACGGACACTGGGGCTGTAAGAAGGTGATTTTCACAGCACTGGCAAACCCACTTCCCCTGCAGCCAGACTGCTGTGAAGTCTTGATCTCATCCCCGGGAGACCCCGAGTGCTAGTCCTCAGGCGTGGCCCTGGCCCCTCCCAGCCCCGACTCCCAGGTGGTATACGGGGCCCCTTCCACGCCTGCCAGCCCCGCCCCCAGCCCATGGCCCCAGCCCGCTTGCCCATTTTGCGACAGGAGCAGAAGGCGAAAGTCCAGCAGCCAAACCCAGGCCTGGCCGGCTGGTTCTCACACGGGTCAGCCACCCCCAGCCGGTCTCCTGTTCTGAGTGGCATTCGGGGCCTGCCGCCATCACCACCGGCAGCTCCTTGCAAGGTCACACCGCTGTCCTTGCCTGCGGTCAGCGCCGTCCCTCCCCCTGCCCGCCAGGGAGCAGGGGTGATGACTTTGGCACGGCCGGCAAACCTCACCGAGCCAAATGTGTGACTTCTCAGAAAACGTTCCTGTTCCTTTTGGCTTTTTTTTTTTTTAATTCACTAGAGGCTCAGGTGAGAAGTAGCTGTCCCAGGGAATGGAGGCCAGAGACAGTCAGGCCAGGGAGCTTCGTCTCCAGCCTCTGCACACTGGCCTCCGATTTCACCTGGCACGGGGAGGGGGGCGCTTGGCGGTGATCAGCCCCCTTGGAGCCCAACCCCCAGCAGATACACGGTGGCCACCAGCCCATCTCACCTCCATCTCTGTCCCCATGCAGGTCACGGGATGGACAGCCGACCTGCCATGGCCATCTTTGAACTGCTGGACTATATTGTGAATGAGGTTTGTGTGCCACGCCCTTTGGCTTTTCTTTCTTTTTTTTTTTTTGTTTGTTTTTTAAGGCAGAGTGTTGCTCTGACTGGAGCAAGAGTTGCTCAGGCTGGAGTGTGGTGGTGCAATCTCTGCTCACTGAAACCTCCACTTTGCAGGCTTATGTGAGCCTCCTGCCTCAGCCTCCCGAGCAGCTGGGATTACAGGTGCACACCACCACACCCAGCTATTTTTTTTTTTTTTTGAGATGGAGTCTCGCTCTGTTGCCCAGGCTGAAGGGCAGTGGCTTGATCTTGGCTCACTGGAACCTTCACCTCCCGGTTCAAGTGATTCTCCTGCGTCAGCCTCCCAAGTAGCTGTATGCTCCTAAGGGATTACAGGCAGGGATTACCTCCACAGCCGCTAATTTTTTATTTTTTTTGAGACAGAGTTTCACTCTTGTTGCCCAGGCTGGAGTGCAATGGCATGATCTCGGCTCACCGAAACATCTGCCTCCCGGGTTCAAGCAGTTCTCCTGCCTCAGCCTCCCCAGTAGCTGGGATTACAGGCACGAGCCACCTTGCCCAGCTAATTTTTTGTATTTTTAGTAGAGACGGGGTTTCACCATGTTGACCAGGATGGTCTCGATCTCTTGACTTCGTGATCCACCCACCTCAGCCTCCCAAAGTGCTGGGATTACAGGCGTGAGCCACCGCGCGCTTCTTTTCTTAAAAGATTATCTTACTCTTGCCCAGGCTGGAGTGGAGGGGTACAATCAGCTCACCGCAGCCTCCACCTACCAGGATCAAGTGACCCTTGCTTCTCAGCCTCCCAAGTAGCTGGGACCGCAAGCACGAGCCACCATGCCTGGGTAACTTTTTAATTTTTTTGTAGAGACGGGATCATGCTGTATTGCCCAGGCAACAGGTTTGGTCTCGAACTCCCAGACTCAAGCAATCCTCCAACTTGCTCAGCCTCCCTAGAGGGTTCGGATGGCAGGTGTGAGCCACTGTGCCTGGCTGGTATTTCTTTTTATGAGTGAAGTTAATCATTCCTGCTAGAATCCAGTGCTAACAAAAGGAAACAGCAAACTGGACTGGGTTTTGCTGCGGAGAGTGGGTGGACGGAGCCAGTCCCACATGCACCGCACCTCCTGCCTTCCCTATGCGGCACAAGCCAGCTCCTCCCCAAGCACTGCTTTTTATAAGAAGAACCCAGAATTCCCACCACAGCCTCTCACCCTGAGTCCAGAGGGAGGCACGTGCCAGCAGCCCTGGGCTCAGACTGAGGAGCCAGGCTGCCCCTTGAGCGGTGGCCCAGTGTCTGCATCAGAGCTCCTGGAGCCCGAGGGCATGGACTATAAATCACGCTGCTTCCTCGGAGAAAGGTACAGGCATGGCCCTTGCCTCTTAGAAGGAGGCCCAGAGGGCCTAGAAGGACCTATAGGTCCCCAAAACCACTGGTGAGCAGCAGTACGAGCGTTTCCACTGCCCAGATGAGTAAACCAAGGCACGAGGAGGGGCACCGTCTCCTCGCAGGCCTGCAGCTGTCAGGGAGGCACAAGACTGGACCCCAAAGCCCTGTTGACCGTATGCCCAGGGCTGGCTACCCCCTGGACCTTCTGTGGGCTTCTGTGTGGCCCTTTGGAGCTGGGGCAGACAAACGGGCATCTAAGCTGCCTGCAGACTGGGCTAGGCCTGGGGTTGGGTGGCAAGATAATGACAGAGCCAGGCGGGGTGGCCCTGGTGACCCAGCTCTCCCTGCACCTGGTAGCCACGCCCAGGCTCAGTGTGCACGTCCCCCCCACCGCCTCTTCCCACCCCTGCACAGGAGGGGCCTGAGCTTGCACTGCTGGCACCACTTCCACGGCCGCACCCGCTCCAGGGACGTGTGTTCTGGGCCAGGCTCCCTAGTGCTTGGCCTCAAAACTTTGGACCCAGTTTGGCTGGGTTCTGTGGCTCAAGTGTGTAATCCTAGCACTTTGGGAGGCCAAGGTGGGCGGATCACCTGAGGTCAGGAGTTCAAGACCAGCCTGGCCAACATGGTGAAACCCCATCTCTACTAAAAATACAAAAATTAGCCAGGTGTGGTGGCATGTGGCTGTAATCCTGGCTACTTGGGAGGCCGAGGCTGGAGAATCACTTGAACCCAGGAGGCGGAGGCTGCAGTGAGCAGAGATCACACCACTGCACTCCAGTCTGGGCAACTGAGCAAGGCTCTGTCTCAAAACAGAGTAACTTTGGACCCAGACGTCCCCCTGTGGGGCCCAGTCCCAGAGCTCATCCTTGAGCCAGCGTCACTGGGGAAGGAATTCAGTGACAAGACTTGAGCAAGGGGTTTGGCCAGCTCTGACAGTGCAGCCCAGTGTGGTGTGTGGTGTCGGCCAGGCCTGCAGGGTGGGGGGCCAGGAGGGGTCCAGCCAAGGGTCCCAAGGATGCCCAGGGCTGACCCACCCTCTGTTCTCCTCCGCAGCCGCCTCCCAAGCTGCCCAACGGTGTGTTCACCCCAGACTTCCAGGAGTTTGTCAATAGATGGTAGGTGGAGCCAGGTCACCCACACCCCTGGCGGGAACCCAGATGTGCCACTCCAGGGCCTGGGTGGGGCCCATGGTCCGGCCTGCCCATCCAGAATCCTGGCACAGGGTTGGGCAGAACCCTGAGCCCACCAGGAAGCCAGAATTCCTTCTCCAGGGCTGCCATGCCAGCCTGCCCCCCCCGCCCCCCGGAAGTGAAGCAGGATCACAGGCTCTGTGGACATGATGCTGTCCCCTCCTTTCTGTCTGTGGAAGGAAGAGAAGCCTCTGCCTGGCCCCCCGACCCCTGGCATGCTGACCGTGGGCTCCCTGGGGTCCGTCGTTAGGTTTTAGGAGGGTCACCAACCCCTCTCTATTCTGCCCGTGAGCACCCAGCAGCGTCTGGTGTGAGCCTCAGAGGCGCGTGGCGCAGACCCCGGTGGAGGAGATGGGACCACCCCACTTGCCCAGAGGCTGGTCCGTGTGTCCGAGCCAGGGACGCCTTGGAACTGCACCACCCTCCTGGTGCTGACGGTGCCCCAGGCCCGTGGCGCAACATCCGGGAGGCCGTGAAGAGCATCCGAGACCCTCTGCTCTGTGCCTGAAGAGCCCTCAGCCCCAGCTGCTTCCAGCACCTGCCTCAGCCAGTTCTGTTTAAAAGGACAAAGTTCCATGTTGACCTTTGGGCTCCTGGGCTTAGGGTTTTGATTAGAAAGTTATCTGGGGTTGCTTTCAGGCTTCTGACCGACCGGGCAGGGTTTCCCATCCTCTGCCAGGTGGCAGAGCAGAGCAGGCAGGTCCGTGCCACAGACCCAGGTCTCCCTGGCCACAGCCCAAAACGCAGGTGTCCTGGAGCCACCAACTAACTGGCCTGTCTTGTCTCCCCCGTCACCTCCCGACCTGCCTCTCGGAACACCAGCCTCATCAAGAACCCAGCGGAGCGGGCAGACCTGAAGATGCTCACGGTGAGTGGTGCCTACGGGCTCTGGGGCTGCGAAGGTGCAGGCTGCCACCCGGGCCCAGGAAACAAGGCTGCTGGACCTGGCCCTGCCCTGGGAACCGGCACCTGTGGCCAGGATGTGGGCAGGCTGGGCGCGCCAGGCCGCTCCGAGGACGCTCTGTGGATCTCCCTCGTCCATGAGAGAAGCCATCCTGGGCTGGTGGGATGAGCAGAGGGTGTGTACGTGGGGACAGCTGTGGGCTCTGAGCTCCACGGATCCTGCCTGGGGCTGGTCCCACACACAGGATTTGACCGCAGGCTCATTTGCTCTCATGAGCAGCTGGAGGCAGCTCTCAGGCCCCCTAACTCCTTTCCCTGCAAACTAGAGGGTGACTGTCCCTGTTCTTCGAACTGTGGCAGGCAGGTCCCCCGAGGCCATGGATGCTCCAGTCTCATTAAACCCCTATCCTCTGATATCCTCAGAAGCCCAGATGTTCACCAAAACTGTCTCCCTAGCAGGGCTGCACCCTGAGAGGGGTCCCTGAGCATCATCCTGCTGGCCCTCAGCCCACCCTGCACCACCCCGGGTGCTGTCCCACACCATGGCCACCATCAGTGACCTTTGAACCCCTCCACAGCCCATTGGCGGATTGGGGATGCTGCCTTCCTAGGCAGCCTGCTACTTCCTTTGCCTCTAAGAAAGAAGAGATGCCAGCTCGAGGTGCCAAACCCAGAGAAACCAGCACCTTTGAGTGATGGAATGTGGCTTTCAGTTTTGGGGTTTTTTTGGCAGGGGGACGGAGTCTTGCTCTGTCCACCAGACTGGAGTGCAGGGGCACAATCTCAGCGCACTGCAGCCTCCTGGGATCAAGCAATTCTCCTGCGTCAGCCTCCTGAGTAGCTGGGATTCCAGGCACCTGCCACCATGCCCGGCGAATTTTTTTATTTTTAGTAGAGACGGGGTTTCACCTTGTTGTCCAGGCTGGTCTCGAACTCCTGACCTCAGGTGATGCACCCGAAGTTGGGCTCCCAAAGTGCTGAGATTACAAATGTGAGCCAGCACACCTGGTCAAAGAAAAATTTTTTTTTAGATCCAGCCTCGCTGTGTCACCCAGGCTGGAATGCTGTTGTGTGATCATAGCTTGCTGCAGCCCCCTACTCCCATGCTCCAGAGATCCTCCTGCCTCAGCCTCCTGAGTAGCTAGGGCTACTGGTGCGTGCTACCAAGCCCAGCTAGTTTTTTACAGAGATGGGGTCTTGCGCTGGGCACGATGGCTCACACCTGTAATTCCAGCACTTTGGGAGGCTGAGGCGGGTGGATCACCTGAGGTCAGGAGTTCGAGACCAGCCTGACCAATATGGTGAAACTCGTCTTAAAAAAAAAAAAAGAGGCCGGGCGTGGTGGCTCACGCCTGAAATCCAAGCACTTTGGAGGCCTAGGCGGGTGGATCACCAGAGGTTGGGAGTTCAAGACCAGCCTGACCAACATGGTGAAACCCCGTCTTTATTTTTAAAAATAAATAAATAAATAAGACATTGGGTCTTGCTATTTGCCCAGGCTAGTCTTGAACTCCTGGGGTCAAATGGTTCTCCTACTTCAGCTTCCCAGACATCTGGAATTACAGATGTGAGCCACCAGACCTGGCATATGTGACTTTTTTTTTTTTTTAATGAGGCAGGCTGAGCACAGTGGTGGGCGCTTGGAATCCCAGCACTGTGGAAACTCTGAGGCCATGAGTTCAAGGCCAGCCTGGGCAACATGGTGAGACTGTGCCTCTCATAAATAAATATATAAAGAGAGGTACTAATGTTGAAATTTTCTTTCTTTTTTCTCCTGAGATGGAGTCTTGCTCTGTCACCCAGGCTGGAGTGCAACAGTGTAATCTCGGCTCATTGTAACCTCTGCCTCCCGGGTTCAAGTGATTCTCCTGCCTCAGCCTCATGAGTGGCTAGAACTACAGGCACGCACCACCACGGCTAATTTTTGTAGTTTTAATAGAGACAGGGTTTCACCACGTTACCCAGGCTGGTCTAGAACTCCTGACCTCGTGATCCGCCCGTCTCGGCCTCCCCAACCTGGGAGGCAGAGGTTGCAGTGAGCTGAGATGGCGCCACTACACTCCAGCCAGGGTGGCAGAGAAAGATTGTTTCAAAGAATAAAAATTAAGGCCAGGCGTGATGGCTCACACCTGTAATGCCAGCACTTTGGGAGGCTGAGGCAGGCGGATCATTTGAGGTCAGGAGTTCGAGACCAGCCTGACCAACATGGTGAAACCCCATCTTTACTAAAAATACAAAATTAGCCAGGCATTGTGGTGCATGCCGTAATCCCAGCTACTCGGGAGGCTGATGCAGGAGAATTGTTTGAACCTGGGAGGCAGAGGTTGTGGTAAGCTGAGATCATGCCACCACAGTCCAGCCTGGGTGACAAGAGTGAAATTTTGTCTCAAAAAAAAGAAAAGAAAGAAAAATGAATGAGTTAAACTGACATGAAATTGAGGCTTCTGTTCCCAGGTCATAGGTGCCACACTCCAGGGGCTCTGGGGCCTCCCGTGCTGGGAGTGGGACGGTGCCTATCCCGTGCTCTGCAGGGAGTTCTGTGGAACAGCTCTGTCCCATAGTTGAGCTGTTTCTGCCTGGGCTGTCCTGCTCCGGGGGACCGTGGCAATGGCTGAAGACATTGTGGTGTTATGACCTGGGGCAGCCCCTGGCATGGAGTGGGTGGAGGACAGGGGCACTTGTTAGCACCCTGTGGTGCCTATGGCGGTCCCACCCCAGAGAACGATCCAGCCCCAGTGTCCACAGCGGCCGAGGCAACCGTGGGCTTGTGCGAGCACGGACCCTCCTCTGAGAGTCCAGCCTGCTGGGCTGGTGGTGCCCCAACCGCGGGTGGAGTACGGCACCCTGGGACCCCTCCCAGGCCTGGCACTGGCCGCTGCCCGTTTCTGGGTCAGGTTCCCTATCCTGCCCTGAGCAGTCTTCCTGGGGGCGGGGAGGGGGCTCCTCTGTGTTTTGCTTTCTGTCCTGCACCGTGTGCCAGGGCTATGCAGACGCTGCCCTCCCCATCCTGCTGTGACTCCAGGGCCTGGGACTCACCGCTCCTGTGCCCTTGCAGAACCACGCCTTCATCAAGCGGTCCGAGGTGGAAGAAGTGGATTTTGCCGGCTGGTTGTGTAAAACCCTGCGGCTGAAGCAGCCCAGCACACCCACGCGCACTGCCGTGTGACCGTAGCCGGGCTCCCGCCTCCCGCTGGTGACCTGCCCACCGTCCCTGTCCACACCCCGCCCTTCCAGCTGAGGACAGGCTGCCGCCTCCACCCACCCTCCTGCCTCACCCCTGCAGCGAGCACCGTGGCAGGGCAACTGTGCACGCAGGAACGGGGTCTCCTGTCCTGCCCGTCCCACCCGGGGTGGCTCCGGCCCTTGGACGGGCCACGCTGCTGTGTGTGGTCTCAGAGCCTGCTTCCTTAGGTTAAAAAACAAAACAAGGAGAGAAAATGCAAATTGCCATCGTGCTGCTTTCTTCTGTCCGGCTTGGGGCGCTGGGCTTCAGTTCAGTGCAGCGTGGAGAGGGCGTCCCTGAGCTGACGCGACCCGCGTCGCCAGGCGCCAAGGCTGGAGGGCGCAGGGTGGCCTTAGGGAGAGCGGGCTGCTCCCATTGAGTCAAGGGATGAAGAGCTGCAGTGAGCCCCCAGGCGATGGCGGCTTTCACCCAAAGGAAGGAGAGGAGGCCAGTGTGGGGGTGGTGGGTCGTGGCTCGTGCCTGTCATTCCAGTGCCTTGAGAGGCTGAGGTGGGAGGATCCCTTGAACTCAGGGGGTTGAGGCTGCAGTGAACCGTGATGGCGCCACTGCACTCCAGCCTGGGCGACAGAGCAAGGCTCTGACTCTGGAAGAAAAGGGGAGTGCCGCCTGACTTCCCTCTGTCCTCCCGCCACCCACAGTCACTGCCCCCGTGGAAGGCAGAGTGTCGGCCTTCTGTGACGGAAGCCACTTCCTCCACGCTGCTCCAGTCTGTAGCCTCCTCCAAGGGAAGGCCGCCCCTGCCTCCTCCCCAGCAGGGCACACGCCCTCCCCATCCCAGTGCTTCAGGGAGCGGCAACTCCCAGGTCCCAGCAGCAGGAGCTGAGCTGAGACTCACCCCACAGAAAGGAAGCACTGGCTTTCTGAGCTGTTGGTGGTGTTGGAAACCCCAGCAGGTCCAGCAGATTCACCCTCCATCACCCCATCCCTGCAGCAGGCCCAAGGGCGGGTGGTTCTGCCACTTCTCCTCGCCCAGCAAATCAGAAGTGACCACCAAGGCACGTCACTCTTCGGGCTTAGAACTGTTCAGCTGCAGTGGGTTGCAGATGAAACAGTGAGGGCTCGTCCTGGCGTCTCTGGGGTTCCTGGCAGGCCCATAGCCTGGTTCTCCCGTTGTCTGAGATCCAAAGCCCCAGACTTTCTGCCTTCAGGGCTGTGTCCTCGGGCAGAGGAGGCTGCCTCGGGGCTGGATGTGGGGGGCAGATGGGCCATTCCAGGGTCTCTCAGCTCTCTAAAGTTCTCAAGGCTGCAAGCCTCCCCCTCCAGTACTTCCTGAGACAACCAGCGAGCTGATACTAATCTGTGGGCGAATTGTAGGGGAAGGGTTGCTGGCACTGTACTTCGGGAGAAGACAGCAGAGGTGGGGGCTTGTGGTTTTGTGGGAACTGCTGGATCGTCCTTTTCTTAGGGTGACCCTTCTAGTCTTGTGTGTGTGTGTTTTCTGCAGACATCAAAGAAGAGATGAGTTGATACCTCTTGCAAACAGCTCACCAGCCTTCTGCCCCTTTTTTTCCCCTAAAGTCTCACCTGACTTAAAAAAAAAAAAGAAAAAAAGGCCAGGCTTGGTGGCTCATGCCTGTAATAGAAACATTTGGGAGGCCGAGGCAGGAGGATTGCTTGAGCCCAGGAGTTCAAGACCAACCTGGGCAACCTAGTAAGACCCCGTCTCTACAAAAAATAATAAGGAAAAAATTGGCCAGGCAAGGTGGTGCACCCTGCAGTCCCAGCTACTCGGGAGGCTGAGGCACGAGAATCACCCGAACCTGGGGAGGTGGAGGTTGCGGTGAGCCGAGATGGCAGCACCATACTCCAGCCTGGGCGACAGAGTGTGGCGCCGTCTCCAAAAAAATAAAAAATTGGGGGGGGGGAAACGACAAAGTGTTGAAGTTGCCGCCCTGCGGGTAACCAGGCCCATCAGGATTCTGGGGGAGCGGGCGGGGGGAGGGGAGGTGCCGAGTGAATGGTTTGGGTGCCTGTGGTCCAGGCAGGCAGGACATCTGGGCAGGTCCTGGCAACCCCAAGGGTTGTGGCCACCCCCCTGCCACTGGCAAGGAGTGAAAGGACACGGGGTCCCGGGGAGCAGGGGCAGTCTGGACTGGGTGGGGACAGATTTGGCGCCAGGGTCTCTGCGGCGTGCACGGCCGTCCTGCGGCTTCACTGGAACCCCACAGCACCCCAGAGGGAAGGACGGGAGAGAAGCTGTGGCCTTGCCTGTCACTCCGTCTCACATCAGAGCCCGGCTTCTAGAACTATTCTATAGACGTGGCAATAGTGCACCTGTCTGGTCCGTTTCTAGGTCCCTCAGCTCCTGTCCCCCGCCAAGAAACCCCCAGACCCAGCCGCCCCCTCATCTGACACCCCCTTCACGCCTGATGCCCTTTGGAGGTATTACCTCCTGCTCTCTACTGTGGAGGCCTGGGAAGGGATCTCAGGTGCTCCCAAAGGTGGTCACACACCTGGGGATGTCCTGTTTCACCCTGGCTAGGGACGAACTGTTGTCCGGGGGTAGGATTCCCTGGCATACCGGGGGCAGACCCTTTCCTGTAAAACACAGAGCATTTTAAAGTTTGCAGGGCACAGGCCCAGTGCAGTGGCTCATGCCTAACATCCCAGCACTTTGGGAGGCCGAGGTGGGTGGATTGATTGAGGTCAGGAGTTTAAGACCAGCCTGACCAGCCCCATCTCTACTAAAAAATACAAAAATTAGCTGGGCGTGGTGGCACACACCTATAATCCCAGCTACTCCAGAGGCTGAGGCAGGAGAATTGCTTGAACCTGGGAGGCGGAGGCTGCAGTGACCCAAGATCGAACCACTGTACTCCAGCCTGGGCAGCAAAGTGAGACTGTCTCAAAAAAGAAAGTTTTCGGGGCTTGGCCAGGCAGGGTGGCTGATGCTTATAGTCCTAGCACTTTGGGAGGCCCAGGTGGGTGGATCACCTGAGGTCAGGATTTTGAGACCAGCCTGGCCAACATGGTGAAACCCCGTCTCTACTAAAATACAAAAAATTAGCTAGCCGTGATGGCGGGCGCCTGTAATCCCAGCTACTCTGCAGGCTGAGGCAGAAGAATCGCTTGAACTCGGGAGGCAGAGGTTGCAGTGAGCCGAGATCACGCCACTGCACTCCAGCCTGGGCAAGAGAGCAAGACTCCCATCTCCAAAAATAAATAACATCCAGGTTCGGTGGCTCATGCCTGTAATCCTAGCACTTTGGGAGGCTGAGGAGAGAGGATTGCTTTAGGCCAGGAGGAGTTTGAGACCAGCCTGACCAATGTGATGAAACCTCGTATCTACCAAAAACACAAAAATTAGCTGGGCATGGTGGTGCATACCTGTTATCCCCCGTACTCAGGAGGCTGAGGCAGGAGAATCTCTTGGAGGCAGAGATTGCAACAAGCCGAGACTGTGCCACTGCACTCCAGCCCGGGCGACAGTGCAGTGATTGATTGAGACTGTCTCAATCAATCAATAACGTTTGCAGGGTTTTAGAACATTTTCTGTGGTTATTCTTAGAAACCTCCAGACAGGCTGGGCGAGATGGCTCACACCTGTAATCCTAGCACTTTGGGAGGCTGAGGCGAGTGAATCACCTGAGGTCAGCAGTTCAAGACCAGCCTGGCCATCATGGTGAACCCCATCTTAAAAAAATTTTTTGGATTAAAAAAAAACCTCCAGACAACACGATGGCTCTGCCCCCCATCTAAGGCCTACATGGACTTGGGGCACGCCACCTGTGACCCCAAGAAGACAGCCTACAGCATTTTGTCGGCTATTTCTCCAGCTCGGCATTTTCCTCCTACATAAACAGCGCTTGACAAGGTCACGTATGCTGGCTTCTGTCCTCGGAGGGTGCAGGCAGCCCTGACATCCCTCTTCCCAGGGCAGTCTGCCCCCGGACATGCAAAAAAGTCACTGGCTTCACGCAAGCGCCCCAGGCTGTGTGCTGGGAGGATCTGCTGAAGTATTCGATTTATGAGGCTGGGGTCACAGACGACCGCTCGCTCAATTCATCCTGTGGAATTCTCCTGGGATGGGACCAGCCCGGCCCTGGGACAGACACACACTTCCTTCTCCCTCTACAACAACCGCTCTGGGGTGGGGCAAGTGGAAAGGTCATCAAATGAAATGAGGCCGGAGAAGCAGCCAGCTGCCCGGAGGGCACGATTCCACGAAGATCCCCATGCCAGGTTGTCACCCTCCTGTGTCCTCATCGCTGCCATCCCCACTCAGTCTGCATATCGCACCCCAGATGAAATGTGCATTTCCTAGTTACAGCAGAATTTCCCTGTTAAAACTTTTTTTTTTTTTTGAGATGGTGTTTTGCTCTGTTGCCCAGGCTGGAGTGCAGTGGCTCAATCTCGGCTCACTGCAGCCTCTGCCTCCCGGGTTCCAGCAATTCTCCTGCCTCAGCCTCCTGAGTAGCTGGAATTACAGGCACGTGCCACCATGTCCGGCTAATTTTTGTATTTTCAGTAGAGACGGGGTTTTACCATATTGTCCAGGCTGGTCTCGAACTCCTGACCTCAGGTGATCCGCCCACCTCAGCCTCCCAAAGTGCTGGGATTACAAGTGTGAACCACCATGCCCAACCTAAAGCATTTTAATAAGAAAAGGCCAGTTGTAGTGACTCACACCTGTAATGCCAGCACTTTGGGAGGCCAAGGTGGGCAGATCACGACGTCAGGAGTTCAAGACCAGCCTGACCAACATGATGAAACCCCGACTCTACTAAAAATATAAAAATTAGCTGGGTGTGGTGGTGTACGCCTGTAATCCCAGCTACTCGGGAGGCTGAGGCAGGAGAATCACTTGAACCCGGGAGGCGGAGGTTGCAGAGAGCCTAGATGTCACCACTGCACTCCAGCCTGGGTGACAGAGCAAGACTCCATCTCAAAACAAACAAACAAAAATTAGCCGGCTTGCTCCTTTAAACCCAGGAGGCAGAGGCTGTAGTGGGCCAAGATCACACCACTGCACTCCAGCCTGGTGACAGAGCGAGACTCCGTCTCAAGATAAATAAATACATACATACATACATACATACTGGTCGGCCGAAGTGGCTCAGCTCACCCCTGTAATCCCAGCGGCCAAGGTGGGCGGATCACCTGAGGCCAGAAGTTCGAGACCAGCCTGGCCAACATGGTGAAACCCCGTCTCTACGAAAATTACAAAAATTAGCTAGGCATGGTGGGGATTGCCCATAAGCTCAGCTACTCAGGAGGCTGAGGCAGGAGAATTGCTTGAACCTGGGAGGTGGAGGTTGCAGAGAGCCAAGATCAGGCCACTGCACTCAACCCTGGGCGACAGAGGGAGATTCCATCTTAAATAAATAAATACATAACTAGGAGACTCCACTTCAATAAATAAGTATATAAATAAAATAGAAAAAAGAACAGACCCCACAGAGCCAAATCTTACCATCTCACCTTGGAATCAACATGAAGAATTTAGGTTTCTTTTTGGGGGGATGCAAAGCTTGAGAATCTTGTCTGTCAGGGACTGCCTGGCCAGCACAGGCCTAAGTCATTTCTGTCCCTTCCCAGACGGTCATCTAGTTCACTGGATCTCAACAGGAACAATTCTGTCCCCCCACCCAGGGGAGGCTTGGAAACTCCCAGACACAGATTTCATCCAGCACCCTGCAGTGTCCAGGGCGGCCCCACCCCAGAGAACCATGCAGCCCCCATGTCCACAGTTCAGGGTGGAGGCAAGGGCTGTCAGGCCGACCTCCCTGGAGCCACGGGGGTTTCCTGCGTGCAGAGCCTGGAGGTGGGGCAGGCGGGGGACAGCTCCATCCGGGGTGGGGACACGGTGGGGCTGCACAGAAAGAACCTTCTAGAAGGTGGGCAGTCTGGGGCCACGTGGCAGGGGGTGGAGGTGTGTGACCCGCAGGAAGTGTCAGGTCCTGTGGGGCGGGCGGAACTCAGCCTCCTGGGGGCCCTGGGCTCCAGGGCAGGTTAGGGAGAGTTCAGAGGAAGCTGTCACAGCATTTCCCAGAAAGCAGGGGTCTGAGGAGGAGTGGGAGGGAGGGAGGAAGGGGAAGGTGGCCAGCTCAAAGCGAAAGCAGCAGCAGCCGGCTGGAGGCCCCACCCCTCCCTCCGTTCCTGGCCTCTGAGCTGACCAGGTGTGCGGGGGCCGGGGCCTCCAGGCCGCACCTGGAGCAACAGGCCAGGTGGGTTGAGGGCGGCGCAGGAGTTTTACCTGTTCCGCAGTGGGCGGGCAAGGCTGGGCCCAGTGGCGACCTGGAGCTGGAGGCCCAGTCTCGGGTTTCTGCCGGGCTTCCCCTGGGAGATAGAGAGGCCTGCAGAGAGTCCCCCCGCCCCCCACAGGGCAGCACAGGTGAGGACCCACCCCCAGCTCTCTCCCCGCCCACCAGTGACTAAACACCAGCGCCTCAGGTCATCCGGGCCTCCTGTGTCCTTTGGGTTTTGTTTGAGGCAGGGTCTCACTCTGTCGCCCTGGCTGGAGTACAGAGGCACCATCACAACTCACTTCAGCCTCCGCCTCCAGGGTTCAAATGATCCTCCTGCCTCAGCCTCCCGAGTAGAATAACTGGGACTGCAGGCGCCTGCCACCATGTCCAGCTAATTTTTAAAAACTTTCTCATAGAGACGGGGTCTCACCACATTGCCCAGGCTGGCCTGGAACTCCTAGCCCCAAGCACTCAACCCCCTCCTAACATACAGGCGTGACCCACTTTGGCTGGTCAGGGTCTGTTTGAACATCAGGCGGCAGAACAGACCTGACGATATCGCTGCTGGCCTTGGGCCTGTGACCTTGGGGAAGGTAGAATCCCCTCTGAGAGACTCAGTTCCCCCATATGCAAAGGAATTCATCATAGCCCCTGCGAGGTGGCTCACGCCTGTAATCCCAGTACTTTGTGAGGCCGAGGCGGTGGATCACCTGAGGTCAGGTATCCCTGCTGCAGCAGAGTCCCTGCAAGTCAGGTGGCCTGCTCAGGGTGACTGGAACCTCCCCAAGGAAGATATGGACGATCCTGTGTTTCCGCCATCCTGCTCTCTCTCCTAACAGGAGTCTGCCTTCACAATCCACAAATATTTGGGGGTCTTCTACAGTGCCCTCTGGGATCCTAAAAGATAAGAGTTCAGGGCCAGGCACGGCAACTCACGCCTGTGATCCCAGCATGAGAGGCCGAGGCAGGTGGATCACAAGGTCAAGAATTCAAGACTGGCCGGGCGCGGTGGCTCACACCTGTCATCCTAGCACTTTGGGAGGCCGAGGTGGGTGGATCACCTGAGGTCAGGAGTTCAAGACCAGCCTGGCCATCGGGGTGAAACCCCATCTTTAAAAAAAAAAACAAAAAAAAAGAGTTCAAGACCAGCCTGGCCAACATGGTGAAACTCCCACGGGATCACACCATTGCACTCCAGCCTGGGTGACAAAACAAGACTCCCTCTCAATAAATAAATAAATATAAATAAAAATAAGGCCAGGCAGGGTGGCTCACACCTGTAATCCCAGCACTTTGTTAGGCTGAGGTGAGGCGATAACCTGAGGTCAGGAGTTTGAGACCAGCCTAACCAACATGGCAAAACCCCATCTCTACTGAAAATACAAAATTAGCCGGGCATGGTGTCACGTGCCTATAATCCCAGCTATTCGGGAGGCTGACACAGGAGAATCGCTTGAACCCGGGAGGCAGAGGTCCCGGTGAGCCGAAATCGCACCATTGCACTGCAGTCTGGACAACAAGATCGAAACTCTGTCTCAAAAAAAAAAACAAAAAACACTGAGGCTGGGTGAGGTGGCTCACGCCTATAATCCTAGCGCATATTGAGAGGCTGAACCCGGCAGATTGCCTGAACTCAGCAGTTCAAGACCAGCCTGGGCAACACGGTGAAACCCTGCCTCTAGTAAAATACAAAAGTTAGCAGGGCGTGGTGGTGGGCGCCTGTAGTCCAAGCTACTGGGAAGGCTGAGGCACGAGGAGCAGTTGAACCTGGGAAGTAGAAGCTGCAGAAGCTGCAGTGAGCTGAGATTGCACTGCCCTCCTAAAAAGAAGAAAACAACCGCACTGAACTGTACACTCTAAATGGGTGAATTGCATGGTATGTGAATTCTATCTCAATAAAGCTGGCCGGGTGCAGTGGCTCATGCCTGTAATCCCAGCTATTCTGGAGGCTGGGGTAGAGAGCTGCTTGAACCCGAGAGGCAGAGGTTGCAGTGAGCCGAGATCGTGCCCTGCACTGCAGCCTGGGCGGCAGAGCAAGGCTCCTCCATCTCAATAAATAGATAAATAAACAAAACTGTTTAAAAAAACAAATAAAAAGCAAAAAAAAAAAAAAAAAAAACCACCCCCTCTCCCATTTTGACACAGACTAACCGCCTATCTCTACCAAGATATGTCATTCATGTTGACATACAAATAGTCACTCCCCTATCCTGTCTGACCGGCATCAAGCACCTGCCTCACCTTGATTGGGCCCTGTGTGGGTGCTGGGGACAGGGAGGTCAGTGGGTCCCAGTCCCGGCTCTTGAGTGAGTGGCTCAAACCCCCAGGCCCCCACCAAGCGGGAAGGACCTGAACGGGGTCCTTCCTGCTTGGTGGAGATGGAGGTGGAGGTAGGGCAGGGAGGAGGCCATGCCCAGCTGAATTTCCAGCCTGGATCTGGGAGAGGACAGAGCTCCAGGCACTGCTGGGAGTTCCGGGGACAGTGGCTCTGGACTCAGGCAGCCCGGAGCCTCCTTCCCGGTGGTTTCTTGGCCAAGGGTCTCTCCGGCCGAAAGGGTCTCTCCGGCCGAAGGAGCCTCAGACATCCTGTTCTGCCTGGGGCTTTCCCTGCCCCCTCCCTTGGGATCATTATGGGATGGTCCTTGATGCCGGTGCTGGAAGAGCCTTTCTCAGTGGAAGAGCGCTTCCCACTGCCGGGTGGGGTGTACGTGATTCTTAGCCCCACTTTTGGGTAACTGGAGGGTCTGGGAAAGGAGGCTCAGAGCTGGTAGGACACTGCATTGCTTCTCCCACCCAAGGTCGCACAGGGAGAGCTTGACCTTGACCCCCTGACCTTGACTTCCAGGATCCCTCCCCCAGGTCAGAAGAAGAGCAGCAGGTGGTGGCTTCCCCGCCACCCCCAGCTCCGACCTGAGAAAGCCACCCTTCCCGGCTCTGTCGCTCTCTCTGTCCCTCTCCTCTCTGTGTCCCCAGACCTGAAAGTGAAACCGGTGATACCAAAGTGAAACCGAAGCCCCGGCCCCCGCAGCCAAGCCCAGCAGGCAGAGACGGAGAGAAGGAGAGGGGGCCTGGGGCCAGCCCACGTGGCAGGCGGGCTGGAGGGAGGACGCTGCTCTTGAAATTGCGGTGATTTAAAAAAAAAAAAAAGAACAAACCCAGAAGGTCTGGCTGGACCAGAACCGCAGCCACGTTCTCCCCTCCCACGGCCCCTGCCCCCACTCCTGAAGTCTGGAGTCTTCAGCCCCACACTGGTTGTGCCATGTTGAGGATTCTGCATGATTGGGGCTGGGGGAGAGGACAGACTTGCCTTGTGCATTGTGGAGGGGGGTCTCGTGGGGTGAGGCTGACCCCTGGGGTTCATCTCCAGGATCCAGGAATCACCCAAAAGTGGGTAAAGCCAGGGTCCAGGGTCTCCCACCTTATCTCAGACTGTCTGCTTTGGACAAAGGGGTGCAACCTCCACCTCCCAGGTTCAAGTGACCCCCTAGATCGACCCCGGGGCAGTGGTGGAGGGCAGTGGATGGCTGAAGTCCCTTGTCCAGAGGCCTCTGACTGGTGGCTTTTTTCTCTGCAGAGCACAGAGAGGGAAGAAGTGTACGGGTGCATTCTACAGTAAGCAAGACCTCAGGGAGACCCAGGCTAGGGTTTCAGCCCCTCGGCACCCACTGTGGATGCAATAGGGCTGGATTGATCTCTGGGATGGGTCCGTCCTGGGCACTGCAGGGTGCTGAGCAGTGTCTCTGGCCTCCACCCACCCCCTCCCCAATCACACCTAAACATGTCTCCAGCTATCACCCAGTGTCCCCTGGAAGGAGGCAGAGTGACCCCAGATGAGACCTCCTGGGCTAAATGGGTTCAAGCGATTCTCCTGCCTCAGCCTCCCAAGTAGCTAGGATTACAGAGAGAGGGAGAGACCCAGCGCTGAGCCATGACCCAAAAGGCAGAAGGTCCTGAGAGGTGCCTGGGAGGCAGCCAGCCGGTCTGCAAGAGAGAGGACGGGGCAAGAGGCTGCCACGCAGGTGCAGAGAGGCGCCTGGGCTGGGTGAAGATGGGACAAATGGACCCATTGCACAGAAGGGAACACTGAAAGGTGGGGTGGAGAACATCCCAGTCCTAGCATAGCTACCACAGCTTCTGCCTTCTGGAACAAATCGAAATTGCCTCTTAGCCAACCAGGTGAAAATATCCAGGCATCCTCTCCCCAACCACTATGAATTCCGAGCTGTGGAGGGGTCAGCAGCTCAGAAAGTATTTCTCCTAGACTGGGTGTGATGGCTCAAACCCGTGATCCCAGCATTTTGTGAGGCCGAGGCAGGGGGATCACCCCAGCTCAGGAGTTCAAGACCAGCGTGGCCAACATGGTGGGACCATATCTGTAGTAAAAATGCAAAAATGAGCCAGGCGTGGTGGCGCACACCTGTATTGCCAGTTGCTCAGGAGGCTAAGGCAGGAGGATCACTTGAATCTGGGAAGCGGAGCCAAGATCACACCACTGCACCCCAGCCTGGGTGACAGAGTGAGACTTCATCTCAAAAAGTGAAATGACGGCCGGGCGCGGTGGCTCATGCCTGTAATCCCAGCACTTTGGGAGGCCGAGGCGGGTGGATCACGAGGTCAACAGATCAAGACCATCCTGGTCAACATGGTAAGACCCCGTCTCTACTAAAAATACAAAAAAATTAGCTGGGCATGGTGGCGCGTGCCTGTAATCCCAGCTACTCAGGAGGCTGAGGCAGGAGAATTGCCTGAACCCAGGAGGCGGAGGTTGCGGTGAGCCGAGATCGCACCATTGCACTCCAGCCTGGGTAACGAGAGAGAAACTCCGTCTCAAAAAAAAAAAAAGTGAAATGAAATAAAACATAAATGAATAAATTGAGATACAATTCACATATCAGAATATGCACTCTTTATGCATGTATATATGTATTAATCTTTTTTTTTTTTTTAATTTTAAGATGGGGGTTTCACCAAGATGGCCAGGCTGGTCTTGAACTCCTGACCTCAGGTGATCCACCCACCTTGGCCTCCCAGAGTGCTAGGATTACAGGTGTGAGCCATCATGCCCGGCCTTTTTTTTATCTTTTTGAGATGGAGTTTCCCTCTTGTTCCAGGCTGGAGTGCAATGGTGCAATCTCAGCTCACTGCAACCTCCGCCTCCGGGGTTCAAGCGATTCTCCTGCCTCAGCCTCCCGAGTAGCTGGGATTACAGGCATCTGCCACCACACCCAGCTAATTTTGTATTTTTAGTAGAGACAAGGTCTCTCCATGTTGATCAACCTGGTCTCAAACTCCTGACGTCAGGTGATCTGCCGGCCTCGGCCTCCCAAGGTGATGGGATTACAGGCGGGAGCAACTGCGCCCAGCCTTATTTATTGATTGATTTTATTTGAGATGGAGTCTCACTCTGTCACCCAGACTGGAGTGCAGAGGCACAATCTCGGCTCACTGCAACCTCTGCCTCCCGGGTTCAAGCAATTCTCCTGCCTCAGCCTCCCAGGGAGCTGGGATGACAGGCACCGGCCAGCACTCCTGGCTGATTTTTGTATTTTTAGTATACATGGGGTGTCCTCATGTTGTCCAGGCTGGACTTGAGCTCCTGACGTCAGGTGATCCACCTGCCTCGGCCTCCCAAGGTGATGGGATTACAGGCGGGAGCCTGCACTCTTTAAAGGATACAACTCGGGCCGGGCGCGGTGGCTCAAGCCTGTAATCCCAGCATTTTGGGAGGCCGAGGCGGGTGGATCACGAGGTCAAGAGATCGAGACCATCCTGGTCAACATGGTGAAACCCCGTCTCTACTAAAAATACAAAAAGTTAGCTGGGCACGGTGGCACGTGCCTGTAATCCCAGCTACTCAGGAGGCTGAGGCAGGAGAATTGCCTGAACCCAGGAGGCGGAGGTTGCGGTGAGCTGAGATCGCGCCATTGCACTCCAGCCTGGGTAACAAGAGTGAAACTCCGTCTCAAAATAATAAAAAAAAAAGGACACAACTCAGTCATTTTTAATACATTAACAGTTTCGCAACTATCACCACTATCTAGTTTCAGAACCTAACACCCCAAAAAGGAAGCCCCATCCCCATCAGCAGTCACTACCCATCCCCCTTTCAGCTCCGGCACCCACCCATCCCCTTCCTGTCTCTGCGGCTTGGCTTGTCCTGGACATTTCATAGAAATGGGATCACACGCCGTGTGGCCTTTTGTGTCTGGTTTCTCTCACTGAGTGTAAGGTCCTCAGGGTTCATCCACGCGGTGGCCTGAGTCACAGCCTCCTGCCTCCTTCCTTTTCATGCCTGAATCCAGGACGCTCTGAATAAAGTCCACAGCTGTACCATGGCCCACACGTCCCCACTGGCTACCCTCTGTCTCCCAACTGCAGTCACTCTGGAAACCCTGGCTGTTCCTCTCTACACGCAGGTCTTCATCTGATTCTATGTACATTCAGATCTCTGGTGGAGTCCACTTTGGGAGGCCAACACCGGTGGATCACATGAGGTCAGGAGTTCGAGACCAGCCTGCCTGGCCTGGTCAACAATGTGAAACCCCATCTCTACTAAAAATACAAAAAGTAGTGGCCAGGCGTGGTGGCAGGAGCCTGTAATCCCAGCTACTCAGAAGGCTGAGGCAGGAGAATCTCTTGAACCTGGGAGGCAGAGTTTGCAGTGAGCCGAGATCGCACCACTGCACTCCAGCCTGGGTGACAGAGGGAGATTCTGTCTCAAAAAAAAAAAAAAGAAAAAAGATCTCTGCTCAAACATTACTTCCTTTGAAGAAATCATCTTCATGCGCATTTTTTTAAGGAGATGGGGTCTCACTACATTGCCCAGGCTGGAGTGCAGTGGCTATTCACAGGCACGATCCCACTACTGATCAGCAGGGAGTTTTGACCTGCTCCGTTTCCGACCGGTTCACCCCTCCTTAGGCAACCTGGTGGTCCCCCACTCCCAGGAGGTCACCATATTGATGCTGAACTTAGTGCGGACACCCGATCAGTAGCGCCCTACAGCCCAGAACTCCTGGGCTCAAGTGATCCTCCTGCCTCAGCCTCCAGAGTAGCTGGGACCACAGGCACGCGCCACCACGCCCAGCGATCATGTTTTGTTTTGTTTTGTTTTTAAGTAGAGACAGGGTCTCACTACACTGCCCAGGCTGATCTTGAACTCCTGGGCTCAAGGGATCCTCTAGCCTTGGCCTCCCAAGGTGCTGGGATTACAGATGAGAGCCTTCGAGCCAGCCCTCAGGACTATTTAAAAAATAAAATAGTGGCCGGGCGCGGTGGCTCAAGCCTGTAATCCCAGCACCTTGGGAGGCCGAGGCGGGTGGATCACGAGGTCAAGAGATCGAGACCATCCTGGTCAACATGGTGAGACCCCGTCTCATCTAAAAATACAAAAAATTAGCTGGGCATGGTGGCGCGTGCCTGTAATCCCAGCTACTCAGGAGGCTGAGACAGGAGAATTGCCTGAACCCAGGAGGTGGAGGTTGCGGTGAGCCGAGATCGCGCCATTGCACTCCAGCCTGGGTAACAAGAGCGAAACTCCGTCTCAAAAAAATAAAAAAATAAAAATAAAATAAAATAGCCCCAAGGCACAAGTAGCTTTTGTCTGATTCTGTGGGATCTCTCCTTCTTTTGCTATCTTTGAGTTATTTCACAACTCAGTAAGTTGTAGAAAACTGATAATCATTTCAACGATTCTTGTCCACAAGAAAGCAAATTCGTTCCATATTGTCACGTCTTCTATATGTAGATTCATTCTAGCATTTCCTCTTTTACTTTTGAGTCAAAGTCTTGCTCTGTCGCCCAGGCTGGAGTCCACCCGCACAATCTCAGCTCACTGCAACCTCCACCTCCCTGGATCAAGTGATTCTCCTGCCTCAGCCTCCTGAGTGTGGGACTACAGGTGTGCACCACCACGCCTGGCTAAATTTTTGTGTTTTTAGTAGAGATGGGGGGCCGTTTCACCATGTTGGCCAGGATGGTCTCTACCTCCTGACCTGTGATCTACCCACCTCGCCTCCCAAGGTGCTGGGATTACAGGTGTGAGCCACCGTAATAGTAATAATAATTATTATTATTACTATTAATTTTTTTTGAGACAGAGTCTAGCAGTGTCACCAGGCTGCAGTGCAGTGGGGCAATCTTGGCTCACTGCAGCCTCCACCTCTCTGATTCAAGTGATTCTCCTGCCTCAGCCTCCCAGTAGCTGGGATTACAGGCATGCGTCACCATGCCTGGCTAATTTTGTATTTTTTGGTAGAGATGGGGTTTCACCATGTTGGTCAGGCTGGTCTCGAACTGCCGACCTCAGGTGATCCACCTGCCTCGGCCTGCCAAAGGCCTGAGCCACCGTGCCTGATCTATTATTATTATTTTATTTATTTATTTATTTATTTATTTGAGGCGGAGTTTCGCTCTTGTTACCCAGGCTGGAGTGCAATGGCACAATCTTGGCTCACCGCTCACCTCCCGGGTTCAGGCAATTCTCCTGCCTCAGCCTCCCAAGTAGCTGGTATTACAGGCACACTCCACCATGCCCAGCTAATTTTTCTTATATATTTAGTAGAGACGGGGTTTCACCATGTTGACCTGGATGGTCTCGATCTCTTGACCTTGTGATTTACCCGCCTCGGCCTCCCAAAGTGCTGGGATTACAGGCTTGAGCCACCGCGCCCGGCCCTATTATTATTATTTTAAATTTTAGAGACAGGCATAATCATAGCTCACTGCAGCCACCAGTTTCTGGGCTCAAGTGATCCTCCTGCCTCAGCCTCCCATATAGCTGGAACTATAGGCATGCACTACTGGGCTTGGTTCCCAATTTTACAAAAAAAAACAAAAAAACAAAAAAACAACAGGCCAGGCAAGGTGGCTCATGCTTGTAATACCAGCACTTTGGGAGGCTGAGGCAGATGGATCATGAAGTCAGGAATTGGAGACCAGCCTGGCCAACACAGTGAAACCCTTCTCTATTAAAAATATAAACATTTCCTCCCTGACATCACACACACAAAAAATTAAAAATAGAAAAATTAGCTGGGCGTGGTGGCGGACACCTGTAATCCCAGCTACTCGGGAAGCTGAGGCAAGAGAATGGCTTGAACCCAGGGGGTGGAGGTTTCAGGGAGCTGAGATCCTGCCACTGCACTCCAGCCTGGGCGACAAGAGCAAACTCTGTCTCAAACAAACAAACAACCCACACAGTTCCCCAGGATCTGGAGCTTGTGTTTCCATCCCGGCTTGCTCCTCACTGCACTCATGGTGTCTGGAATTCTTGTATTCATTTGTCTTCTATCTTCCTGTCTTTAGCTTCCTCTAGCCTGTAAGCTGGAGAGCAGGGACCTGGCCCGTGGAAGCACATGGTGCATGTTTGCCCAGTGAATAAATGAGATCGGATGGCACAGACGGACGCGGTGCTCATACCTGTAATCTCAGCACTTTGGAAAGCTGAGGCAGGTGGATCACCTGAGGTTGGGAGTTCGAGACCAGCCTGAATAACGTGGAGAAACCCTGTTTCTACTAAAAATACAAAATTAGCCTGGCGCGGTGGCGCACGCCTGTAATCCCAGCTACTTGGGAGGCTGAGGCAGAATGGCTTGAACCTGGGAGGCGGAGGTTGCAGTGAGCCGAGATCGCACCGGTGCACTCCAGCCTGGGCGACAGAGCGAGACTCCATCTCAAAAACAAAAATAAAAACAAAACCCTGGCTACACAGAGACCAAAATAACAGGTGTGACCCACACATTAATAATCCAGTCCCGTGTCTCATGTATTGATAATAATCTAGTCCCGTGTCTCATGTATTGAAGGCCTTCCTGGTGCAGGGGGTGCTGTCTCAGAATTACAGGAAGTCTCAGTTCTCCCTTGGGATAACCTCAGGAAGTTGCATCGATTCTTCAAAGGACTCTGAGGATCAGAGAGGTTAAGCCACCTGCCGGAGATCACACAGTAACCCAATCTTTTATACTTTATTAGGTTTTGAAATAGTATCAACTCGATTTTTTGTTGTTGTTGTTGTTGGGGGGGAGGAAGAAGGAAGTGAAGCGCAGAGGTCAGGAGGAAGCTTTGGGCCCCCTTCCTTCTGTTTTTATGACAGGGGTAGGGGGCGTGGTTTGGGGTATGCCACATCCTGGCTCTTCCTGAAGGACCTCCCTTGGGTCCCCTCAGTGTCCAGAGACACGTGAATGCTGGATTTAACATCCTTTCTCTGGGCCTCAGTTTCCCCAACTGTATGATGGAAATCGTGGTCTCTGCTTTTCCTCAGGGCTGAGATGAGGATTAGGGTCAATGCCCTTCTTACAGAGAAGCTCCTGTCCCGTCTGAGTCAGGTTCTCACCAAGGAGAATCCGTGTGGGGCTTTCTCCTTTTCTGCAGGATCAGATCTGAGGCTGGTGGTACAGGAAGGGAAACTGAGTCACACTGCTTCCGGTGTGGGGGAGGTTAGACCATGTAGAGTTTAGAGCCTAGGTGTCTGGCCAGCACGAGGGTTCATGCCTGTCATCTCAGCACTGTGGGAGGCTCAGGCAGGAGGATCACTGGAGGATCACTGGGAAACAGAACCCCGTCCCCCTCCCAAATCTTTATTTTTTTAAAAAAAGGCCAGTCCCAGTGGCTCACGCCTGTAATCCTAGCACTTTGGGAGGCCAAGTTGGTCAGATCACCTGAGATTGGGAGTTCAAGACCAGCCTGACCAACATGGAGAAACCGTCTCTACTAAAAAATACAAAATTATCAGGGTGTGGGGGCGCGTGCCTGTAATCCCACCTACTGGGAAGGCTGAAGCAGGAGAATAGCTTGAACCTGGGAGGCGGTGGTTGTGGTGAGCCGAGGTCGTGCCATTGCACTGCAGCCTGGGCAACAAGAGCGAAATTCCGTCTCAAAAAAAAAAAAGGCCTGGGCATCAGATCTAAGAAGAATCCTACTTCATTGCCCCCTGGTCCCGAGGCTGATGGCTGGTGGTTAAAGGAAGAAGGGCTTCTATCCAAGGCAGGGTCCTCGGAGCAAAGTCCCTGGGTGACACTGTCGCCCTCGTTGCACGCGGCCCCTCCCTGGGTGCCTTCCCACCTCCTCGGCTGCTTTCAGGCTTCAAGTCCTGAGACAGTTCACTTCCCCTCCGGGGTGGGGGGTCCTCCCGGGTTTCCCCTCGAAGCCAAAGTATTATTACAAAAACCAACTCAACCCGTTTGGGTGTTGAAAGGCGCTTTTAATAAAATCGTGCGAAGAGGCCATACACGAGCTTTGAAGTCAGAGGACTGGCTGGGTACACTTGACTCAGGCCGGTGATGGTTCCCGCTGTCAGGTGGTGTTGGTAATAAGAATGACAGATAATAATAATAAGAAATAATCATGTCCCTGGGATTAGGTGTTAGAATGGAGGCGCACCGAGACCCGGGACAGGGTCACCCACTGGATGAGCGTTCACGAAACGGCAGCTCAAGCGGCTGTCAGCACTGTCCGTGCGGAGGAATGAGGAGGGGGAAACTGAGTCCAGAGCCTCCCAGGCGGCCGATCGCACCAGCCCGCCGTCCCCGGGCCGGGCCAGGACGTTCTCAACGCCCGTGCCCTCCTCCCCCTTCCCCGTCCCCCGCCGGACCTCTCCCACGACCGGGGAGGAAGTGGGAGAAACGGACAGGGGAAAAAAAAAAAAAGTCGCGCTGAGCCAACGCCTCCCCACTCCTCACGTCCGCGCCTCGCGAGCCACGCCGACCCCCTGGTGCAAAGGACAGGCCCGCGAGGACCCAGGCGTCCGGGCCCCGGGCCCCGTCCCGCCGTGCGGCCCGCAGCCGGGTGGTGGAACTCGCGAAGCGGGGAAAACAACCGCCCTCCCCGCCCCTCGCCAACCCCTTCCCCCGCTGACGCCCCTAGCGCAGCGGGGTGGAGGCGACTCCTTTATATAATCGCGGGCGGGCAGGTTGCTGGTTTCATTTAGGGACCCGGGCGCCCCGCGGACCCGGGCCGTCCTTGGCGAGGCCACCCCCCGGGTCCTCGCGCGCGGCGGGGCCCACGGAGGCCCGGCGCCTGGCCTGGGGGGGTCCCCACCGCCTCGCCCCCCCACCCATCCCCTGCAGCCCGGGCCGCGCGACCCACGCCCGCGTCGCTCCTCGCCGTGCGCACCGCGCTCCCCTCCCCCGCTGCCATCCTGCCACGCCCCGGGCGTCGGGGGCACAGCCCGCGCCCCCCCGCACCCCGCCCCTGCGCAGAGGCTGGGGGCCTGTTTATCTGGAGGCCCCCACCCCCCTCCACCCCGGGGGGCCCGCTCCCCCCGCGCCCCGGGGAGCTCTGGGGCCAGATAAGCTGGCAAGCTGGCACGGCGCCGCGCGGCGGGGCGGAGAGGTCAGAGGCGGGGGGGCGCGCCGGGGCGGGCCGGACCCCCCCCCACTTGACAAAACCTAATAACAGCCCGGTCTCCCCGGCGCAGCGGGCGAAGCCCCACGGGAGGGCAGAGACGTGGCAAGAGGGGACCTGCCGAGCCTGTTCTGGCCTCCGAGGCCGGGCTGGGGGGGGCGGGCTGGGCGTGGGGGGGCCGGCGGCTGCGGCACCTTTAAGACAAGGGAGGACCCCTCTTGCCCTCGGAGAAACCAGGAAGGGAGTCGCGAGCATCATACGGGGCTTTGGCTGTACTGTACAGTTACTGTAGGGGCAGTGACGCCGCCGCCGCGCGAGGGAGCGACCAGGGCAGCGCGACGCGGGCAGAGCGAGCGCCGCGGACCCCGGAGGCGAGCGGCCGAGGGAGCCCAGTCCCAACTCCGGGCCCCGGCCCCGCGCGCCCCGGCCCGGCCCGGCCCCGCGAGGTAAGTCAGTGCCCGGCGCGGCCCCCGGCACGGGGTTCAAGGCGGGGACGGGCGGGGGGCGCTGCGCCCACCGCTGCCCCCTCGGGAAGGGGAGATCCGGGGAGCCGGGGACGTTCCCCCAAGTTTCAGAGGAGGGGGTGGTTGGCAGCTGCCCGGAGGCTGGAGGCGCCCTGAATCCCGAGTGCGGGAGGGGGCGCCGCCCGGTAGGGGATATTGGGGGCGAAGTGCACGGGCTTGTGCGCCAGCCCCCCCAACCCCGGTGCATGGCTTTTCGGGGCTCCCAGGCGCGCGGGGAACGGGGGAGGGGAAGCAGGGCTGCATTGAGGATGGGGGGAGCCGGCGTGGGGAGATAGGGGGGCGCGTCGCCTGCTAAGTTTGCAGCTGAAGACGAGGGGCGCCCTCGCCCCCCGGGGGCCTATTCGGTGCTGCGTGCATACGTTGGAGTTGGCCAGGATTGAGCTCCATGGGGGATGGGGGGGAGGGGGCTGAAAAAACAGGGAGGGGGGCTTTGCAAAGGAGGGGAAGGGGTGGGGTGTACGGGTGGGCGGGCGGGGCCGCGGGGACCTCTGGGCGTCGTAGTCCCCTCGCCGTTTGCGGCCGGCAGGTGGCAGGCGGATTGGACTACAAGTCCCAGGGTGCCTCGCGCCGGCAGCCCGCCGCGGCCCGCGGGTAGGGGCGGTGCGGAGGAGGGGCGGTGAGCGGCGGACCGGAGAGCCAATGGGCGCCGGCCGATCGCGCGGCGCGGAGCGGGGGCGGGGCCAGCCGGCCCGGGGGCGGGGCCTGGAGCCGGGCTCCCCTCGCCAGGGGCCGGTGGCGGTCCCGGCTTCCGGCTGCGCGGCCCGCGGGCCGGCCCCCTCCCCGCCCCGGGGTCCCTCCCCGCCTGGTTGTGTAACCGTCCCCAGCCCCCCTCCCCTCGGCCCCTCGCCCGGGGGGGGGTCACCCTCCCCGCGCTCCCCGGGGAGGGCGGCGGCCCGAGCGGCCGCGCGGTGCAGGCGAGCCCGGGGATGCGCGGCCTAGCGCAGGCCGGGCCCGGGCGTGGGGGAGGCGGGCGGGCGGACCCAGATCCGGGGTAATTTGCATCGCCCTCCCCCCAGCCCGGGTGGGGATTGGCCGCCGGCGGCGGGGGGTGGCGCGGGGCCAGGCTCACTGCCGCCTCCCGGCCCCTCGGAGGGAGCCAGCCCAGCCGCAGCCGCCGCCACCGCCGCCGCCGGGGCCGGGCCCCCTCGCCGCTGCCCCGGGAAGGAGGTAGGAGCCCCCCGCGCGGACGAGATGGCGGGGGCCCGCGGGCCGGGCGGGGGCCGCGCGCTGCGGCCGGGGCGGGGGAGGGGGCCGCTTCCTGCCCCCGCTTGGGCCTGACTCAGCCCCGGGTGGGGGGCCCGGCCTGGCCCCTCGCCCTGCCCTGGCGGCCGTCCGGCTCCGACCCGCGGGAGGGGGCGGAGAGGACACCCCAGTCCCCGCCGCCCGCGACCCCAATGCGCGTGACCCCGTCTCCTCTGGCCCGGACCCCCCCTCCTTCCCCTTGACGCCACCACCACGTGCGAAGCCTGAGCCCGGGCACAGGAGGGGGGAGCTGGTGGGATCCGGCCCCCTCCCTCCCGCTCCCTACCTCCGGGGCCGGAGACCCGGCCCGCCCTCCGCCCCAGCCCGGGGCCTGGGAGCCTGGCCGGGGGCTGAGCCGAGCGGAGGAGCGGGTGCCCCCCCCCCAGGGCCCGGGCCTCTGCGGGTTCTGGGAGGTGCTGCCCGGGCTGGCTGGCGGGGGCGCACGGTGGGCCGTGGCGGGAGGGTGCTGTCCACCCGGCCCGGGCACCCAGTCGGCGCCCACTAAATGTTGGCGGAATGCAGCCAGGAGTTGGCGGCGAGGAGGGGGGAGGCAGCAACTCCTCTCCCCACTAGCCAGCCGGCGGAAGTTACAGAGGTGCTGGTGCCCCTGCCACCAGCGGCGCCCACCTGGCTCACCCATGGGTGGCGGGCTCGGTGGGCCCCCCCCACCTCCGGGCCAGCTGCCTCCAGAGAGGGCGTCGGGATTCCGTGTCAGCCCCCCCAACCCTAGAACTGGACCAGGGCGTAACCCTGACCGTGCCGCTCCCACACTGGGGGTGCCCCCCCACCACCGGCGAACACTTCCTATTGGCACGCTGGTCTGGGAGAGGTCCCCGGGAGGCCAGGCCGAGGCCCGGCCCTGCTGCTGCCCGGGCCTGAGGGCTTCAGGCCGGGGGCGTTTGTCCCCGAGGGCCACCCCAAGAGCACCTATCGGCAGGGCTGGGGCCTCTGTTTACCACCAGCCATTGCTGTGGAGACAGAGCCTGGGGGAGAAGGGGGGGCAGGAGCCGGCCGCTGGAAAAGCGAAGTCTAAGAAAGGAAAGAAGAGCCAACCGGGACACTGAAATTTTAATTCGTGGGTCAGTCCGGGGGTATTTATTATTCAGTTCCGATTGGCTGCGTGGCGGCCAGTCAGCACCCGGGCCCGGGCGGGCAGCCACGCTTCGGCAGAGCCCCGCGGGTGGCGGCAGGGAGGCGATGGGTCCTTTGCTCTGTGCATGAGACGGACGCCCGGCAAGGGCCAAGGCAGAGCCCAGCCTGGGCCTGGTCGGGAAGGTTCTTGGGGCAATCACAAGTCCCCTGCTGGGGTTTTTGTTATTTATTTATTTTTCTTTTCTTTCCTTGAGTCCCTCTGACCGAGAGCTGGGTCCACCTGGTAGCAGATCCCCGTTGCCATATGAAGGGGAAACTGAGGCTGGGAGGGAGGCAGAATGTGAGCTTGGAAATTGGGGGGTTAGAGCAAGCCTCAGAGCAGGTGCTGGGCAGGGGAGACTGAGGCGTGGGGAGAAGCAGAGAGCTGCCAAGGTCACTCAGGTGGAGGCAGAGCTGTCCTCTGTGGTCCATCCTTCTAGCTCCCGGCCTGGCCAAAGATCCCCCTGTGTGGTGGCCGAGGGGCGCCTGCCCACCTGTCTTTGAGCAGGGCTGGAGGTTAGCAGTAGAGGCTCAAATGCAGGCACCTGCCTGCAAATGGAGCGTCACTGAGGCTTATTAAACCCTGTGTCCGAAGATGACATTGAGGCCCAGAGAGGGCCAGCATGGCTCCCAAGGTCACACAGCACAAGCCACAGCCCTCTCACCTCCCGGCCTCACCGGGCAGGCCCTTGCTGGTACATGTGCATATGACGCCCCTCTCCAGTCCTGCCAAGCCACCAGCCCATCTCACCTTGGCCCTCAGAGGCAGGCAGGGCTCTGGGTTTTACTACCAGAGCACCTGGAGGTCACCTCACCAGAGCTGACCCTCTGCCTCCCAGATGCTGCAAGGAGGGCTCCTGGGGGTTGGAATGCCGGCCTGCTTGCTCTGCAACCTTGGACGAGCCCCTTGACCCCTGCAGCCTGGGCGAGCTGTGTGCGTGGGGCGCTGAGGGTCCCCAGCTGATGCCTGCAAAGCCACCCATGCTGTCTTCTCCATGGCGGGAGCTCCCGGGTCAGCTCAGGGCACGGCAGGGACCAGAGTGTGGGGTGTGGGTCAGAGCTGCGTGAGAGACCTGCACCCCAGCCTTTGCCTGCCAGACCATAACCCACCCTGCAGTAGCCCTGGGCAACAGGGACCAGAGGAACAAGCTTTGGAGGAGGTGAGGGCAGTCGGATCCCAGCCCTGGCCCTGGGCCCACCCTCGGCAGTCACTCCCCCTCGGCCAGCCTCAGTCTTCCCATCTGGACAGTGGGGAGAGGATCGTCAGCCCTAGCGCGTTGCCCCCAGGGTTTGCTCAGTGGGTCCTTGGGAACGTTGGTTGAGTGACTGCTGTGTACCGTATCGGGCCCTTGGGTGCTGTCCTGAGGACTCCAGGGCCAGGGGACCCCTCCCTGAGGTCACCTCTGTCAGCTGGACTCCAGCCCTGCCCCAGGCGCCCTGCACTGCAGCGCTGAGGGTATGAGAATAAGCCATCCTCTCAGCTTCTCAGCCCCAGGGTAGGGGGATTTCACCTCCTGCTGGTATCCCGGGGCCAGGAAGGGGGATGGAAGGAGCCGTGGGAGGACTAGTTAGGCAGGCTGGAGCCAGACGGACGGCCCGGGCTCAAATTCCAGTTCTGCTCTGCGACCCTGGCCAAGCTGCTCCCCCTCTCTGATCCTGTTCCCCTTCTGCAAAGTGGGGCACGGACACAGATCCTGCCTTCCAGCACTGTGGGGGCCGGCAGGTACTGCGGGTCTCTGGGGCGATCATCGAGGCCCAGCCTCCCCGAGCGCCATGTCCAGAGCCCCGAAGCGCAGAAGGCGCCCCTCGGAGAATCCGGCGCTCGGGAGGAGCGTGGCCAAACGACCAGCCCCTCCATCTGTCCCCCCAGCAGGCTGTGGACGGCCTGGGTGGAAGTGTCGCCACCCACGCCTTTCTGGTTTGACTGGAAAACAAGGCCCATCCCACCTATCAGGATACCTGAGAGAAGGATCTGGCTGGGTTCTGCAGGCCGCTGGGCTCCCAGGCCTTGCCTTCCACCTGCTCAGGCCAGGGTGGGGGTGCCGCGGGCATCTCCAGGTGACACGCAGGCCTCCCTCAGGGGAGGGAGAGAGGTCACCCCCGCCTCTCACAGGCATCTCGGCTAAGCAGGTGCAGCCTGGGCTGACGGCAAGGTGGACAAGGATGGGCGTCTGAGAGTCTGGCCTTGCTTGCCCCCGGTGACGGGAAGCTCAGCCCCTCCACTGCTGTCATGAAGCTTCCTGTTAGAACCTAGGCTGAGGCTCCAGGCTGGGCTTCCTGGCCCGTGACAGCACTCAGAGTGTGGGAACCAGGTGGGCCTCGGTCTCACCCCTGAGTTGGGCGTCAGATGGGATCCCCCTGGCCTCCTCATCGCTGCCCCCATCCACACCGCCACACTTCCCACTGGGCCACCAAGGCCTTCCTGCTTCTGGCCCTTTAAGGCCCTGGGCAGGAAGCCCCTCCCCATTTAGGGCAATAAATGGACACATAAAATGGCCGAGGGCCTGTTTGCTCAAGTCTGGCCCAGAAGGAGGCCTTCGGGCAAGGGCAGGCGGGCAGGGGGTGGGCTGGCAGCTGGCAGCCACCCCAGGCCGTTAGTGCCCCCCGATCAGGACACTGCATTCCTGTCCCATTAAACCCGGGCCGGGGACTGAGCCAGGCGGGGCTTGGCACCAGGTCAGGGCGGGGTAACCCGTCGGGACCAACCTTTGCAACACAGGCCGCTGGGCGGGGAGGGGCAGGGGCTGCCGGGTGCGGGCCTGGCGGCCACGCCTACACACCGGGCTGACAGGGTGACCTTGGGCCGGCCACCCACCCTCTCTGGGCCTGGTCTCCCCTCCAACTTCCTCCTTGGACCCCACCACCCGCTCCCTTAGTAGGTGAGGGGGGACCAGCTTCCCGGAATAGCATTCAGGGGAGAAGTTCCCATCGGAGTGGGGTGCTGAACGCATGGCCTAGCAGTGTGTTTTGGGGACTGGCTCTGGCGTGCAGTAGGTCCCGGGGCTGAGTTTGCTGCATGGATGTGAGCGGGACCCTGACCACACTGCGGGGGGCCCTTTCCAATGTCACGAACCCCATCCCGCAGGAGATGGAGGTTCAGAGAAGTCTTGCATCTTGTCCACACTCACACAGCTTGGAGGTGGGGTAGCTGGGGCTTGAACCCGTGCTGCTCTGCACAGCACACAGGAGGGGTGAGAGGTCCCTTTGGCCTCCTCTCCTGCTCTCCCTGGACAGAGGGTTGTATGGGGGCCCTGAGCCCCTCCTTAGACGGCCCCCAGGAAGTGTCCTTCGGGAAGGCGGTGGATGGCAGTGGCCTGGCCAGCCCCCTGGCTGGCGGCCCCTTCTCCATCCTGAGGATTGGGGGTCGGGGAAGGCCGGCCCCAGCCCTCACCTTGTGTGACCTTGGGGAGCCCCCTAGTTCCCGTACCCTGTGCTGGCAATGCCATCTCCTCTCTGCTTGTCCCCAGTCAGCCACCTCCAGGCCTCAGCTTCTGCCACTCCCTGTGCTGGGACGCCCGTCTCAGGATGCCGGGGGCCTTCCGGCGTACACCTGCGGCTCCCGAGCCACATCAGGGTACTTCGGAGCTCTCGGCAAGTCCTTAGCATCTGGGAGTGGCAGCCGCCCAGGTCAGAGGGCTGCTGTGTGAGCTGGGCTGGGCCGCCTCACCTCTCTGAGCCTCTCTGGAACCCCAGGAAGATGAAATGAAGGGCACCCAGCTGGTTTCTAAAGGCGGCCTGGGTGCAGTGGCTCCCGACAGACGCTGCAGCAAATGACCCTTAGGTTAGACCGGAGGTGGGACTGGCAGCCTGCACAGCCCCCTGCTTCTGGGTGTGCCTTGCAGCCAGGTGGGCGGCCTGGGCGTGGGCTGTCTCTGGTTTATCCGGTGGTTTGCTGCGCCCCTACTGTGCGCCACCCTGGGAGGGTTGGGCTTAGGGGCCCGGGAGTGGCCCAGGGGGAGGAGGGTGCCCCACCTCCAGCCCAGGAGGGGCCTGCCAGGGCCTGCCCCTTGGCCGCCGAGTCAGCACCGAGCAGCCCCGGAAATCCCACGGAGGCCAGCGCAAGGGAGGAGCTGTGATGAAAGATGGGGCCCTGGGTGGGTGTGGGCCGAGCCCGGGGGACCCTGGCCGGCAGGGGTGGGGACCCGGCTGGCGTGGGGCTGGGGCTTTCCGGAGGAGGGGAACGAAGCCGCCAGCTCTGCAGGCGAGGACTGTCGGGCGCACAGTGGGGCTTCAGCACTCGGGGACTTGGAGACTTTGTGGTCTCCCGGGGGGTGCTCTGGCCGGGGCCCGGCCTCCCCTCTCCCATCTTAGAGGCAGGGTCTTTGGCCTTTTCCTTAGGGGCGGCCTCCAGGAGGCCCAGGTGGGGGCGGGGGGGCGGGGCGTGGCCGGCAGGTGGCTTGTGTTCCTGGAGTGAGGGCGTGGGTCAGTTGTCCCAGAGCGAGTTTGGTTTCCAG
>CM052668.1:2841998-2881075 GCA_028533165.1 Leontopithecus rosalia | reverse complement strand
GGTCTTCACAATAGCTGGGACTCCCAGAGGTGGCTGAGCCCCCTGGGTTATTTCGGGCCCATCTTCCATGCCCTAGGAGAGACACCTCTGAGCCACCCAGAGTGGGGACCGTGGTCACCTGAGGAGAAGAGCGGCCCCGCAGGCCTGACGTGGCCATCGTGGGGTGTTGGTGGCCTGGGTCAGAGGGTGGGTGCTGGAGTGGGTAGGAGGGCCCGGGCCTGTCTGATCCAGAGCTCCATCTGCTCTCACGCTCCCTGCGGCCCAGGGCCAGACGGCAGATGGTGGCAGGGGGTGGACACCACCGAAGGGGGCTCCTCGGAGGCTTCCCGGGGCGGAGACTCGGGTGGGGTCCCACCCTCCCTGCCCCCAGCAGCCACATCTGAGCCCCACTGCCCCACTGCAGGCCTCGGAGAGGACGCGGGCGCTGAGCAGCTGGGGCCTGGGCCGAGGCGGGCGGGGGGGACCTGGGGAGCGTGGTGGTGCTGAGCAAGCTCACAAAGGCCTCTGTGTCGCCCGGCAGCTCAGGCCCCGTGAGGAGGGCCCTGGGCTTTGGGTCCGGCTGGACCAACACCGTGTCTCCCTTGTGGGGCCTGGCTCAAGCCCATCTGGCTGCCAGGCTGTGGGGGGCAGGAGGGTCCCATGGCCTAGAGGAGGCCATGAGAGGCCTGGCTTGGGCCCTCTTCCCCAGGGGCCTTGCCCAGGGGCTCTGGTTTGAGAGCTGCCGGCAGGCCAGGAGGAATGTGAGCTGTGCTGGGTGACTCGGGGCAGCCGGGGGCTCCCAGGAGAGGGCGGAGGGGTGGAGACAGGGGCCAGAGGGTTGCACAAGCTCCGAGTGGGCGGATGAGTCACAGCAGAGGGGAAGGTGGAAAAAAGGAGGGAGGGGGAGAAGGGGGTGGGACAGACACAGTCCCCCGCCCAGGGCCTGGCGCTGCCTGAACCCTCTGCCCATTTGACGGATAGGGAGACTGAGGCCCAGAGAGGGCCAGGGCCTTGTCTGGGGCTAAACAGCGCAGCCGGGGTGGCCGGGAGTTCGGGAAGGGCTGCCTAACAGGCCTGTGGCAGGAGGTGATGGGGGTTCCCTGGCTCCCTGCTCCTCCCGGGCGGGGGCCTGGGCTCCTCTGTTACTCACAGCTAGGGCTGGGCCGCAGGCTGGGGGCTCTGAGGGGCAGGAAGGGGTTTAGCCTGCGGAGTCACTGGCCCTGCCCCGACGGGGCACACCCACGGTGGCCTTGACCTCGGCTGGGTTTCGGCTCTGGGTCCCCGGCCTCGACCACACCCCTTCCTGCTGACTCAGAGCCCCCTGAAAAGAACCAGGCCCGACCAGGAGGCAGGAGGCAGGGTCAGGAGGCTGGGGGGCCGGCTCTTCTATCCCCCAGTTTAAGTTCAGATGCCACTGTCTTCTGACCGTGGGGCTGGGGCAGGCGGCCGCCACTCACCACCGAGCGGGTGTCCCGGTCGGGTTCGGTTGGGACTAGCCTGAAGTAGGTGTTTGGTGGGGTTGGTTTTGTGTTTTCTTGAGACGGAGTCTTGCCCTCACCAGGCTGGAGTGCAGCGGCACCATCTCGCCTCACGACAGTCTCCGCCTCCCGGGTTCAAGCGATTCTCCTGCCTCAGCCTCCCTAGTAGCTGGGATTACAGGCACGCGCCACCACACCTGGCTAATTTTTGCATTTTAGCAGAGACGGGGTTTCACCATGTTGGCCAGGCTGGTCTCGATCTCTTGACCTCGTGATCCACCCGCCTCGGCCTCCCAAAGTGCTAGGATTCCAGGTGTGAGCCACCGCGCCCGGAGTCACCGTGTGACCTCCCCTCTGTGTTGGCCAAAGCCCATGCCCGACCAACAGGAAGATGGCTGAGATCAGGGCACTGTTCTTGAGCACCTACTGTGTGCTCCTGCGGCACCTCAAAATGCATTTTCCTTTATTTATGTTTTTTTGAGAGAGAGTCTCACTCTGTCACCCAGGCTGGAGTGCAGTGCCTTGATCTCAGCGTACCACAACCTCCACCTCCTGGGTTCTGCCTCAGCCTCTCGAGTAGCTGGGATTACAGGTGCATGCCACCATGCCCAGCCGGTTTATGTATTTTTAGTAGAGACGGGGTTTCTACTAAATGCCGGCCATGTGGGCCACGCTGGTCTTGAACTCCTGACCTCAGGTGATCTGCCCACCTCAGCCTCCCCATGTGTCCTTTCAGTATGCATTCCTGGGGGCCCTCCTGGGTGGGTTTTGCCAGCACAGGACATCTGACTGCCCTCATGTACAGATGAGAAACTGAGGATGCGGGGGGAGGGCGGAGGCAGGACACCTGGCTGTTCTCATGCACAGCTGGGGAAACTGAGGCTGGCGGAGGCAGGACACCTGGCCATCATCAGGCACCACTGGGGAAACTGAGGCTGGGGGCAGGACATGTGGCAGCCCTCATGTACAGATGGGAATCAGGTTGGGAGTGGGACATCCGATTGCCTTCCTGTACAGCTGGGGAAACTGGGTCTGGGGACAGGACATCTGATCGCTTTTGTGCACAGCTGGGGAAACAGGCCGGGGTAGGCTGGACATCTGACTATTCTCATGCATAGCTGGGGAAACTGAGGCTACAGAACTAGGACATTTGACTGCCCTTGGGAACAGCTGGGGAAACTGAGGCTGGGGATCCAGGACATCTGGCTGTCCTCATGCTCAGGTGGAAAACTGCTGAGGCTTGGCGGGGCGCGGTGGCTCACACCTGGAATCCTAGTACCTTGGGAGGCCGAGGCGGGTGGATCATTTGTATCCAGGGGTTTGAGACCACCTTGGCCAACATGGTGAAAGCCTGTCTCTGCTGAAAACAAGAGGCTGGAGGCGGGAGTCTGTTGCTGTGATGCACAGCTGGGGAAATGGGCTACTGCCTTCATGAACAGGTGGGAACCCGAGGCTTGGGGGGCAGGTGGAGGCTGCTTCTCAAGGGTCTTGGGGCCTTGGCAGTGGGCACAGGAGCCCCCGCGCCCCCACTCACGAGCGCCCTCTTCCTCCCTGCTGCTGCAGGTCTCGGCTCGGAAGATGGCTGGCGGCGTGGACGGCCCTATCGGGATCCCGTTCCCCGACCACAGCAGCGACATCCTGAGTGGGCTTAACGAGCAGCGGACGCAGGGCCTGCTGTGCGACGTGGTGATCCTGGTGGAGGGCCGCGAATTCCCCACGCACCGCTCGGTGCTGGCCGCCTGCAGCCAGTACTTCAAGAAGCTGTTCACGTCGGGCGCCGTGGTGGACCAGCAGAACGTGTACGAGATCGACTTCGTCAGCGCCGAGGCGCTCACCGCGCTCATGGACTTCGCCTACACGGCCACGCTCACCGTCAGCACGGCCAACGTGGGTGACATCCTCAGCGCCGCCCGCCTGCTGGAGATCCCCGCCGTGAGCCACGTGTGCGCCGACCTCCTGGACCGGCAGATCCTGGCGGCCGACGCGGGCGCCGACGCCGGGCAGCTGGACCTTGTAGATCAAATTGATCAGCGCAACCTCCTCCGTGCCAAGGAGTACCTCGAGTTCTTCCAGAGCAACCCCATGAACAGCCTGCCTCCCGCCGCCGCCGCCGCCGCCGCCGCCAGCTTCCCGTGGTCTGCCTTTGGGGCGTCTGACGATGACCTGGATGCCACCAAGGAGGCCGTGGCTGCCGCTGTGGCCGCGGTGACGGGTGACTGCAACGGCTTAGACTTCTATGGGCCGGGCCCCCCTACCGAGCGGCCCCCGACGGCGGACGGGGAGGAGGGAGACAGCAACCCGGGTCTGTGGCCGGAGCGGGATGAGGATGCCCCCACCGGGGGTCTCTTTCCGCCACCTGTGGCTCCGCCGGCTGCCACGCAGAATGGCCACTACAGCCGGGGCGGAGAGGAGGAGGCCGCCTCGCTGTCGGAGGCGGCCCCCGAGCCGGGCGACTCCCCGGGCTTCCTGTCGGGAGCCGCCGAGGGTGAGGACGGAGACGGGCCCGACGTGGACGGGCTGGCGGCCAGCACGCTGCTGCAGCAGATGATGTCGTCGGTGGGCCGGGCGGGGACTGCGGCGGGGGACAGCGACGAGGAGTCGCGGGCCGACGACAAGGGCGTCATGGACTACTACCTGAAGTACTTCAGCGGCGCCCACGACGGCGACGTCTACCCGGCCTGGTCGCAGAAGGTGGAGAAGAAGATCCGAGCCAAGGCCTTCCAGAAGTGCCCCATCTGCGAGAAGGTCATCCAGGGCGCCGGCAAGCTGCCTCGGCACATCCGCACCCACACGGGCGAGAAGCCTTACGAGTGCAACATCTGCAAGGTCCGCTTCACCAGGTGAGCTGCCTGCGCCGCGGAGGGGAGGCGCGTCCGCACGCCGCCCCGGCACCTGCTGCTCGCGGGCCCTCCCCGCCTCTCCCCCTGCACCGCACACGCACGCACACAGGCACACTGACGCACACACAGACATGCACATGCGCGGACACGCACACAGATGCACATGTACACAGGCGCACACACCCATGCACATACACATGCACACAAGGCAGGCACATGTGCACACACACGAACGCACACATGCACACGCAGACATGCATTCACATACACAGGCGCACAGATGAACACGCGCATGCGTGCAAACAGTTCACCCGCGGGCACACGTACGTGCACACAGACACACCCCACCTCAGGCCCGAAGCTGCCGTGTCCCTGGCCGGTGTGCCTGTTAAGAATAGCCTGGATCAGCCCCTGCCCTCGTGTGTGGACATCCCGGTAGGGGACAGCGCAGGCGAAGCGTGCGGGTCGGGGTTGAAGTGAGGGGGCGGGCAGGAAGGCACAGTCGCTCTTCTGCAGTTTGGATTTTTCTCCCTTTTTGCTTTGGGAGAGGGTGACAGGCGCTCAGGCTTAGGCGGGGAGAGACCAGGCTGTTGGGTTTCCCGTGAGCCCGGACCCGGGTCCTCGGCTTCATCAGCCAGCATGTCTGAAGCATCTTCTGGTGCCAAGCCCTGTTGTCGGTGCCGGGGACAGGCCTTGCTGGTCCTGAAGGATGGGGGGAGGAGATGCAGGAACGGGCGTTCCTGGCAGAGGGAACAGCCAGTGCAAGAGGCTCTGAGGCCAGCTCAGCTTGAGAGATCACTGTGTCCCTGTGGGAGCCTCGGGGCCTGGTCCCTGAACAGCAGGAGTTCAAGGCCGCACCGTGCAGTGTCTGATTTGGTCTTAGGAGTCCAGAGGTGGCTGGCCAGGCCTCGTAGGTCCAGGGCGGGCCGCAGCGGTGGGAGCAGGGACCTGGCCAGGCTGGGTGACTCAGCACCACCCCCTGCCCCTCTACCGCCCTGGGGTTCCCCCAGCCACGCCCACCGGGGGGCCGAAGAAAGAGGCCATTGTCCCAGCTTCCCAGTCCCGCCCCGTGGGGACAGGAACTAGGACTGACCCCCTCCCCAGCTCCCCATGCCCAGCACCCCGGCCCCCTCCCCAGCAGGCCAGGAGAGAAGGGTGCGGCCTGGACTCCAGCGCCCAGGAGTGCCAGCGAGGGGGCAAAGGTCACTGACTGGGAGGCGGGCATTGTAGCTGGTGGCTTGCCCCTCCTTGGTGAAATTGGGGTACTGGAGATCTTAGGGGTCTCCTCTTGTTCCAGGCAGGGGTCCTGAGGTCACTGTGGGTTCATCTCTGAGCTCAGGAACAGCAGCTTGGTGGGTACAGAGAGCCCGGGTCTGCAGAGAGGACCAGGCTGAGCTAAGATGCTGCCCCCACCACTCCACCTCCCTGGCCCAGTTTCATTCTGACTCGGGCACCGCCAAGTACACCCTACTCAACCCCGGGGCTGATCCCGTCAGTCAGGGAAACTGAGGCTGAGAGAGGGACACTCATTGAAGGCTCTTCCTCCCACCCCAAGGCATACCCACCCGCTTCCTCTTTTCCCCACTCCGAGCCTCAGTCCCCCCTCTCCCGGGCACCAGCACCCCCCCAACAAAAGCCGGGGAGCCCGAGGCCCCTCTGAGTCACAACGGGGCGTTGAGTAAGTGGGGCCTGTGGTGGCCGGGGCTATAATTACCCAGGCTGGGGCTCAGGCTGATGAAACTAGGGATACCTCTGCTCCCACCCCGCCTCTGCGTGGCCTCCGGCTGGCTGTGCAGCCCCAGGCAAGACACTTCCTCCCTCTGGGCCTCCCAGGCTCATCTGGGGAGTCTCTGCACATTCTAGAAAAACTTGTGGCTGCCATCCCCTCTGTGACCCTGGCCCTCTGCCAGATCTGGGCAGGGCAACCCAGAGACCTTGTTTGTGGGCTTTGCAGGAGGTGATCAGTAGACACCAGAGGCCTGGAGGCGGCTAACAGAGCTGGGTGGGCCAGGGTTCTGTTAGCAAGTTACCATGTTCTGTTGGCTTCAGTGGGGCTGCAAGGCTCAAGAGAAGGTCAGGGTCTGGTTGCAAACAGCCAGGCCTTGATCCTCAGGGCAACAGAGAGCCAAGGAGGGGTTAAAGTTAGGGACACCAGTTCTGTAGCTAGTGCCAGAAGGAGGGACGTAAAGCTGGAGGAACCCAGAGCGGAGCTAGGTCTTTGGGAATTAGGCAAAGTAGAGGGGCATTCAAGGTAGGGCTTTGAGGGATGCATAGGAGTTTGCCAGTCCCCACACTGAAAAAGCCTTCAGTCTGTTGAGTGTGAGAAGGAAGAAAACCAAAGTGGCTCAGATGTGGGGCACAGTAGGCAGCAGCAAGGAGCAGGTCAGATTCTAGCCAGGGCTCCTGAGACCCAGGGCTCCCTCCTGCCCTCCAGATCCAAGAAGTAGTCTCCTTTATGGCTGTGGACTGGCATCATGTAATGGAAATAGGCGAGACACCGCTACTTTTTCTTTTTCTTTTTTTTTTAATTTTTTTTGAGACAGAGTTTTGCTCTTGTTTCCCAGGCTGGAGTGCAATGGCGCTATCTCGGCTCACTGCAACCTCCGCCTCCTGGGTTCAGGCAATTCTCCTGCCTCAGCCTCCCGAGTAGCTGGGACTACAGGTGCGCACCACCGTGCCCAGTATTTTTAGTAGAGATGAGGTTTCACCATGTTGACCAGGATGGTCTCGATATCTTGACCTCGTGATCCACCCGCCTCGGCCTCCCAAAGTGCTGGGATTACAGGCGTGAGCCACCGCGCCTGGCCTTCTTCTTTTTTTTTTTTTTTGAGACAAAGTCTTTCTCTGTCGTCCAGGCTAAAGTACACTGGCACGATCTCAGCTTCCTACAACGTCCGCCTCCCAGGTTCAAGCGATTCTCCTGCCTCAGCCTCCCAAGTAGTTGGGATCATAGGTGTGCCACCACCGAGTCTGGCTAATTTTTGTACTTTTAGTAGAGAGGCTGGGTTTCCAATGTTGGCCAGGCTGGTCACAAACTCCTGACCTCAGATGATTTGCCCACCTCAGCCTCCCAAAGTGCTAGGGTTACAGGTGTGAGCCACTGTGCCTGGCCAGCAAGCCACCTACGTATTTTTGTATTTTCTGACAGCCGCGTTCAAAAAAAAGTGAAAGGAAATGGGTGAAAGTGACTTGAAAGAAACATATTCTACCCAACCCAGTGGATGCATTTCTGTGTGGAGTCAATATGCAGAATCCTCAGTGAGCTGTTTTTAATATTTATTTATTGTGGTTTTTTTTTTTTTTTTTTTTTTCTGAGATGGAGTCTTACTCTGTTACCCAGGCTGGAGTGCAGTGGGGAGATATCGGCTCACTGCAGCCTCTTCCTGCTGGGTTCAAGTGATTCTCCTGCCTCAGCCTCCGGAGTAGCTGGGATTACAGGCGCCCACCACCACACCCGGCCAATTTTTTATATTTTTAGTGGAGACGGAGGTTTCACCATGTTGGCCAGGGTGGTCTCGAACTCCTGACCTCATGATCTACACACCTCCGCCTCCCACAGTACTGGGATTACAGGCATGAGCCGCCGTGCCCGGCCTCAGTGAGCTATTTTACATCACCTTTTGCATATCAGGTTTTCAAAAGCTGGGGTGTCTTTCTCACAGCGCACATCAGTTCAAGGGCTCAGGAGCCACCTAGGTCACAGGCACCCCAGGGCTGATACAATGACCGGCTTTGTAGGGTAAAGGCCCCAGGCTGAGCTGGGTCCACGCTGCCCCCATGAGGCGAGATGGGCAGGGAGGGGCCCTCTAGTCACACTCAATCCCTGCTGTCTCAGGGCTCACGGTCCAATCAGGGAGACAGAAGAGAAACAAGGAAGTAAACGAAAACAAGAGAGACTGGCTGGGCGGGGTGGCTCACTCCTGGTCCTCCCAGCACTTTGGGAGGCCAAGGTGGGTGGATCACCTGAGGTCAGGAGTTTGAGTCCAGCCCAACCAACACGGGAAACCCTGTCTCTCCTAAAAATACAAAAATCGGGCCGGGTACAGTAGCTCACGCCTGTAATCCAAGCCCTTTGGAGGCCAAGGAGGGCAGATCACCTGAGGTCGGGAGTTCAAGACCAGCCTGACCAACATGGTGAAACCCCGTCTTTAAAAAAAATAATAATAATCAGCCAGGCATGGTGGCAGGTACCTGTAGTTCCAGCATTTTGGGAGGCTGAGGCGGGCGGATCACCTGAGGTCAGGAGTTCGAGACCAGCCTGGCCATCATGGGAAAACCCTGTCTCTCCTAAAAATACAAAAATCAGCTGGGCGTGGTGGTGGGTGCCTATAGTCCCAGCTACTCAGGAGGCTGAGGCAGGAGAATCTCTTAATCTCTTTTTTTTTTTTTTTAAAGCCAGTCAAATTTAGCAGTGGGGGGTTGTACACCCACTTTAGTGACACTAATGTTAATAAGTTCTGATAACCCACTACCATCCGACCAGCCTCTTAAGCTCTTGAACCCGGGAGATGACAGGGAGCCGAGATCACGCAGCTGTACTCCAGCCTAGGCAATAGAGCAAGTCTCAGTCTCAAAAAAAAAAAAAGAGAGAGAGAGAGAGAGTCAGATGGTGGTGGCACGAGGATGGAGACGGGGCTCGGGGAGGAGGTGACATTTGAGCCCAGATTTGACTATAAAGATCCAGGAGGCAAAAAGAAAGCGCCCTGGATAGCGGGAACAGCATGTGCAAAGGGCCCAGGGTAGCTCTCGATGTGCAGGTCAGGGTGGAGCCCAGATCGGGGAGCGAGGCTGAGTTGAGGGGAGAGGGGAAAGTGGGTGGGACTGGGTGCTGTGGGGTGGGGTGACCAACTGCCCCAGTTTGTCCCAGACAGAGGGTTTTCCCAGGACGAAGGGCTTTCAGTGCTAGAGCCAGAACAGCTGGTCACCCTGTCTGTCAGCAAACACCCCAGCGACCATCCGCCTCGAGAGGGCAGGGATGTTTGCCTGTCTTGTTCCCTGTGGTATTTTCAGCACCTGGAACAGGGCCTGGCCCTCAGCAGGAGCTCGGCAAACGTCCCCGGCGTGAATGAAGGCCCTGGGCACTGGCTGGCCTCGCCCCACCCCAGGGGTAGGGACAGCATGAGGCGGACAGCAGAAGCCCGCTGTCTGCTTTTTCGGTAGGGAAGCTGGTTCAGGGCGGGTACAGTGGCTCACACCTGTAATCCCAGAGCTTTGGGAAGCTGAGGCAAGAACATCGCGTGAGCTCAGGAGTTTGAGATTTGAGATTAGCCTGGGCAGCATAGCTCGACCCCCATCTTCTAAAACTTACAGACATATGTATATATTGTTTAACAGCTGTTTAATAGGGTGAGGCGGTGCATGTGCTACTCTGGAGGCTGAGCCCAGGAGTTCGAGGCTGCAGGGAGCCATGGTCATGTCACTGCCCTCCAGCCCGGGCAGCAAAGCCAGAGCCTGCCTCTTTCTCTCTCTCTTTTTTTTGGAGACAGTCTCATTCTGTTGCCCAGGCTGGAGAGCAGCTGCATGATGGCATGATCTCGGCTCACTGCAACCTCCACCTCCCACGTAGCTGGGATTACAGGCACGCGCCACCATGCCTAGCAAATTTTTTTTTTTTTAGATGGAGTTTTGCTGTACTGCTGCAACCTCTGCCTCCCAGGTTCAAGCGATTCTCCTGCCTCAGCCTTCCTAGTGGCTGGAATTACAGGCGTCTGCCACCACGCCTGGCTAATTTTTTTTTTTTTTTTTTTTTTTTTTTTTTTTTGAGATGTTTCGCTCTGTTGCCCAGGCTGGAGTGCAGTGGCATGATCTTGGCTCACTGCACCCTCTGCCTCCCAGGTTCAAGCGATCCTCCTGCCTCAGCCCCACTAGTAGCTGGGATTACAGGCGCACTAGACCATGCCGGGCTAATTTTTTGTTTTTTAGAAGAGTCGGGGTTTTGCCATGTTGGCCAGGCTGGTTCCAAACTCCTGACCTCAGGTGATCTACCTGCCTCAGCCTTTGAAAGCGCTGGGATTACAGGCTTGAGCCTCGGTACCTGGCCTAGACCTTGTCTCTTAAAAAGTTGAAAAAGGGGCCGGGAGTGGTGGCTGACGCCTGCAATCCAAACACTTTGGAGGCCAAGGCGGGTGGATCACCTGAGGTCGGGAGTTCAAGACTAGCCTGACCAACATGGTGAAACCCCGTCTTTAAAAAAAAAAAAAAAGTTGGCCGGGCGCCATGGCTCAAGCCTGTAATCCCAGCACTTTGGGAGGCCGAGACGGGTGGATCACGAGGTCAAGAGATCGAGACCATCCTGGTCAACATGGTGAAACCCTGTCTCTACTAAAAGTACAAAAATTAGCTGGGCGTGGTGGCGCAGCCTGTAATCCCAGCTACTCAGGAGGCTGAGGCAGGAGAATTGCCTGAACCCAGGAGGCGGAGGTTGCCGTGAGCCGAGATCGCACCATTGCACTCCAGCCTGGGTAACAAGAGCGAAACTCCGTCTCAAAAAAAAAAAAAAAAGTTGAAAAAGGAAAGGAGACGGGGTTCAGAGGGGGTTAGCGTTTTCCCAAGGCCACACAGCACACAGGCCCTCTTCAGATGTTCAGAATGCGAAGTCGCCCCAACTCGTCCCGTTTGTCGGGGGACCCTCCCCATCCGGGAGGCTGGAGCCTCTGGCGCACATCCGTGTCCCTCGGCGGGGGGTGGTGGGGGGGAGTCTGACGCGTGTGTGAGGGTCCCCGGCCCCGCTGACCGTGCCCGCCCCGTGCCCGTCCACAGGCAGGACAAGCTGAAGGTGCATATGCGGAAGCACACGGGCGAGAAGCCCTACCTGTGCCAGCAGTGCGGCGCCGCCTTCGCGCACAACTACGACCTGAAGAACCACATGCGCGTGCACACGGGCCTGCGCCCCTACCAGTGTGACAGCTGCTGCAAGACCTTCGTCCGCTCCGACCACCTGCACAGACACCTCAAGAAAGACGGCTGCAACGGGGTCCCCTCGCGCCGCGGCCGCAAGCCCCGCGTCCGGGGCGGGGGGCCCGACCCCAGCCCGGGGGCCACCGCCACCCCCGGCGCCCCCGCCCCGCCCGGCTCCCCCGACGCCCGGCGCAACGGCCAGGAGAAGCACTTTAAGGACGAGGACGAGGACGAGGACGTGGCCAGCCCCGACGGCTTGGGCCGCTTGAATGTAGCGGGCGCCGGCGGAGGAGGCGACAGCGGCGGTGGGCCCGGGGCGGCCACCGACGGTAACTTCACAGCGGGACTCGTCTAAAAACCAAAAAGAGAAAACAGAAACCCGAGAGAGAGAGAGAGAGAGAGAGAGAGAGAGAGAGAGAGAGACAGAGAGAGAGAGACAGAGAGAAAATCACCCACCACCCCCCCAAAAACACAAAAAAAGAAAATCTATCTATATACAGATATCTATATCTATATATATATACAGATATATATATATGACGCGTCACAGAATCTAGGGTAGCGCTTTCTCAGATTTCCCTCTTTTCTGACGTTTTTCCTCCCTCGACAGGGGCCCCGGCCCTCCCTGGCTCCCCTCCCCCCCACCCCACCCCATCGCTGGGTTTCGGGGCTTGGTTTGGGGTTTTTTGTGGGACACAAGGAATCCGAGACCCCACACAGCCCCCTGGGCACCCGGCATGGGGCCCGGGGCCGATCTGAGGCCCTGGGCCGGGGTGAGGGTGGATGGGGGGGAGCTTGGGGGAGGATGGGGTGGGCTTTTAATTTCCTCCCCTCGCTGGTTTCTATGAGTCTTTCAGACAAGACCTTAAATGATTTCTGTCTGCTCTGAGCAGACGTTAAAATGGGCCCCCGCCCCCGACCTGCACCCTCCTTCCTCAGGGCACTTACTAAGGGAGGGGTCTCCCTCTCCATCTCCCCAATGGCCTCCCCACCTCCAACCCTGCCTGCGGCCCCCTCCCCCACCCCCTGCATCTCCTGGCCGCGAGACACAAACCTATTTATTTCCAGGCCTGGAGAAAGGAGATCGGACTGGGGTTCCCAGGGGGGCACCAGGATGGCTCCCGGGGGGGCCTCCCGCCGCCTCCCTTCACGGCACTTACAACTGGCGGGACCCCCAGGGACCACCCCTCAGGGCGCCCCCCACCCCAATCCGGTCCACCTAGACCCCCCATATTTGGAGATTCAAAACTTCTGTCTTGGTCCTCTCCCCCGAGCCCCCTTTCCCGAGTTTTTAAAGCACTTTTTAGATTTTTTTTTCTCTTTCCTCCTTAAAAACAAAATTTATATATAGATTATATATATATATATAAATAATATACTTTTCCTCAGAGGAGCAGGCAAAGTGTGGGGTAAAGAGAGTCATGATCGGAGGAACCCCAGGGTCTGGTGATGGCAGGGATGGGGAGAGAGAGAAAATCCACAAATTCCAATGTCACAAAAGCAATAAAACAAACTAAAAAAAGGAAAAAAAAAAAGATTTTACAAAATGAAAGGAAGGAAGAAAAGGTAACCAACCACATTAGAAGTCTTGGCACTTTGTAATGGAACGGGTACTACACTTTATCTTAATTCTTAATTTAAAAACATGTTTACAAGTCACAACCAACTTCTATGAAAAGTTGAAAAGACAAAAAAAAAAGAGCGAGAGAGAGCGAGAGAGAGAGCGAGAGAGCAGAAATTCCTGAAAGTCGATTTATTTTTGTATAAAATAATAAAAAAAAAAACCCACCACAAACGTAGAATCCACTTCTGTTCCCCAAAAATCGAGAAGGGGGGTTCAGGAGGAAGCCATTGCAGGGGCCCTGGGAGGCGCCCCGAGGTGTTTGTGCTGCACCCCTGGATGCCGGCCTTGAAGGCAGGACTGGGGGTGTCTGTGCTGTGTCCCCCGTCCCCCTCTCTGTCCCCTTTTTTGGTTCTGACGTGTACAGGTCTTAGCGCCCACTAGACATACAAAGGGCCATCTCTGTCCTCGGGGTCTCTCCTTCCTCCTCCCTAGCTCAGGGATGGGCCTTCCAGCCGGAGTACCCCGATTGCTGCCCCACACCCCCAGTCCCCCAGTCCTCCCGCATGGCCACCAAGGAGCTGGACCTTGGACACGCCTGCCCTGTTGAGGTGGGTGACAGGGGCCCCCCCACCTCCAGGGCCTTAGAACCACCGCCCCCGCTTCCCCGCCCCAGGCACCTCTCTTTTTACTCAAAGGCACTGACTGTAATCCAGGGGGCTGGGACCTGCCTCCCCCCAACCTCTGGCTCCCACAAGGCCCGGCGTTGACCGAGCCACAGGCCACGGACAGGGGCCGGGGTTGGGGAGACAATGTCGCCAGATGCCAGGATGCCCTCACCCCTTTTGCATATGCAATGCCTAGCATGGGACCCCGAAAATAGACGGTCTGCTGCACTGACACTTCCTTGTCAACGCCCAACCAAGGGGGGTGTCTCCCTGCTCCCATCCCCCCATGCCCCCTTCTCTGTGACACACACGTCTTCTCGTCTCTTTCTTTCGTTTTTAAAGGGAAGCTTTTTAAGAAGGCAGTTTCCATATAGTTTCTACAGGATGGTTTTGGTTCCCCTCCTACCCCCCCTTAAGCCTGTCAACCCCCTCCAATGTCTCAGGATTCCCCCTCTCCCCTGGGGCTGGGTGACGGCACCCCGGCCGCATTCACACCCCAGAGGTACAGGGCGAGCTGTTCTGAAGAGAACCGTCTGTGGTGGCTTGGGACACCCAGGCCAGGGACACCCCCTGCTCCAACTCCTAGAGCGGCCCCCTGAGGGGTGAGCCCTCTTTCCACTTCCCCCTCTCCACGCACCCCCTCGCAATAAAACCCAACTCCAAAATCACAGCTGTCGTCCTGGCCAGTGGGGGCGACCGGACTTGAGGGGGTGGAACCAGGGCTGCTGCCCACCGAGACACTCACACAGACCTCCTTGGGGATTGCACTAACCCCGCGTTCCCAGCTCCGCACTCAGCTTCGCCTGTCCTGCCCGCCCACTTTGCCTTAACTGCCCGCCCGTCCTGGGGGCCACAGCCTCTGCATGGGCCCAGAGCCGGGACCCCCCAGCCCAGCCCAGCCCAGCCCCGCCCTCCCCAGACTCCTCGCAATCACATACTGTATATAGACGTGGATCGATTTTATTTTTATTCTTTAAATTAAGGTCGTGATAAAGTGTTGCCAAAGATACCTGCTGAATTCTCGCGTTTCAGGAAACAAACAAAGTGATATTTGAGGAGGGTCGTGTGACTCCGTGAGAAAGGACACAGCTAAAAGCTTTTTTGTTTGGTTGTTTGGGGTTTATTTTGTGTTTTCTTTTTTTGGGGTGTTTTTTTTTTAACTGCCTGGTACAAAAAAAAAAAGAAAAAAAAAAACAATGCGAAATTGTGGCTTCCATTCTCATGGTGAAGTTTCGTGGACGGGTGTGTGCGTGTGTGCAAGAGAGCGGGAGTGAGGTCCAGGCTTCGGGGGGCTTCAGGCGGGGGCGCCCGGGGGACCGGGGAAGTGGCCAGGCCGGCGCCCCCGTCTGCAGCGTCCCCGCCAGCCTGCCGGGCCCAGGGGAGAGAGAGAAGCATCCTTGCTGTCAGCTTTTGCTGTTTCCTGCCTCGGCCCCACCGAAGCCACCCCGCCTTTTGAGATTAATAAAAAAAAAAAAAAGGCAAAAAAACTTTTAAAAATGAAAAAAAAAATTATAAACCAGTGAATGTAAAACACCGGACCAGGTCCAGCCTGGCACGGGTGTGGGCCTGTGGCGAGCCTGGCTCGAGCGGGCAATACCAAAGTCTGCCCCCGCCTTGGGTGGTCCGCTCAGGAGACCCCCCTGCCACCATTGTGGTCATGGGAGCCCTGTCACCTTTTGTCCATAGCTGTCTTTTTGCTTTCTTCCGACAGGGGTCCCCAGCCTCTTTTGGGGTCTTCCCCTGGAAGTGGGGTACTGCGGGGAAGGTGGCGGAGGGGGTCTTGGCATGATTCAGACCCCAGGGCTGTGGCAGGAGCAGTCACCTCACACTTGGTGGCACTGAGGCAGGGGTCGCAGGGCGCCCCACCTCCCCAAATGGGGACAGTCCAGGCAGCTGGTGAGGCAGAGAGAATGAAATGAAAAACAGAAAAAAAAAAACCAACAAAAAAAAGCAAAAATCCTATTTTTTGAGAAAGAAAGATATTTATATTTGCAGTTTTATTTTAAAAAGTTATTTAAGTTGAAGCAGCCTTCCCGGAGGTGGGTGGGGGGTGGCTGGCACAGGACGGGTCAGGGGCCTGGAAGCTGGGGGGCCCCAAGAGCTACAACCTCAGAATTCAGGCTAGCTTGCATTAAATACATAGATTTACAAGGGTGGGGGGCGGGGGTGACCGGGGCCAGGAGGTGGAGGGGGCTGGGGAGACCCCCAATCCCTTGCCGGGCTGCCTGGAGGCTGTGGACGGGGGTCCGATGCCCAGGTCCCACCCCCTGCCCCACCCCAGGCCCAGAATCCAGGTGCCTTGGACTTTGCGGGGGCCAGGACTGGTGAATGGGGGGCGGGATGGCGCCTTCAGGGTACAGAGCACAGACAGACATTCCAGAGACTGTATTTGAGAGTCTTTATAAAGTGTGGGAGATAATAAAAAAAAAAAAATCTGATAAAAATGCACTTTTTGGGAGTGGGGAGGGAGAAGCTTTAAAAGTAATTTAAAAAAATACAAACAAAAACACAAAAGATGAAAAAGCAGAAAAAAATTCATTTTTCTTGTACATAAAAAGAACCACTAAACGCAGCCTGTTACGACCGCTGCTGCCTCGGTTGCCTCATTTGATGTTCTGTGTTTTGTTGGGGGAAGGGTGGGGAGCGGAGGTGGAGGGCTTGGGGGGGGTACCCTCTTTCCTCTTTTGGCCCTGAAGAGACTGGATGGGCTGAGCACCTGGTCCACACCACACCTTTGGGCCCAGGGTGAGTTGACCTTGGGTCTCGAGAGAAACCCCAGGTCCCTGACCCTTCCTGCCCAGCCTTGGAAGCCAGGCCCATCTCTCAGGGGTCCGTCTGTCCCATGGCGGGAGGCAGGGTGTGGACAGTGACCCAGCATGAGGGGTGGGGGCTGAGTATCCAAGGAGGTCCCAGGCCCGGAGGCCCCTGCGGGGAAGGTGACCCACAGCCGCTCGTGTGGGCAGGCAGCTGGCACGGGATAAGGCCAGAGGGGCAGCAGGGAGAACTGGCTGGGCAGGTTATTAGCAGAATCCAGGGGTGGGTCTTGGGCACCCCTGGTTCCAGGCTTCCCTAAGGCCCCAGGCGGGGTAGCCTCACCTAGACTGCTAGGGCCTCAGAGGACCCCAGTGTGCTGCCCCATGCCAGGCCCCTGGGCCATGAGCCAGGATCTGGAGCTGGAAATGTCAGCTAGCTGCAGCCACTACCTCTGGGTGGGGTCCCTAAGGGAGAGCCTCCTCCTCTCGTCTGTCCTCCACGCAGACTCAGCCCATGCCCACAGAATCTGTCCAGGCCAGCAAGGGTGGGGATGGGGCCGGCCCCAACGGATGAATGAGGCAGATGTGTCTGCACTGAGTCGGGCTCTGGGTCCATTCAGAGCCCCAGCTCCTCCTCTGTGGATTGGACCCTTCCTAGTAGCCACAGAAAGTCAACAAAGCCTGGCCCAGCCCTCGCCAGGAAGCACCACAAAGGTCACACCACAGAGTCTGAGGGCCACCGGGTCTTTGTGTGGACCCCACGTCAAAGCCCTGTACCTGTGTGATGCCACCCATGACCCTGCTGCAGCCAGGATTCGAGCCCAGGTCCCCAACGTGAGCTGGGGCAGGGTGGGCGGATCATCGGTTCTACAGCCGGACGGTGTCCTGAGCCCCCTGCCTCCTAGGCCCTCAGGGCACACAGGCCTCTGCCCAGAGGTCCCGCAGCATCAGAAAGCTGAAGGAGCACCCTCAGGACCACCAATCGGGGGTAGGTGCTTCCTAACCTCTGCTTTAGAGGGGTTGGTGCAGTGGCTCTCGCCTGTAATCCCAGCACTTTGGGAGGCTGGGGAGGGAGGATTGCTTGAGCCCAGTTCGAGACCAGCCTGACAAATAAGGGGAAACTACATCTCTGCAAAAAATACAAAAATTAGCCAGGTGTGGTGGAGCACACCTGTGGTCCCAGCTACTCTGGAGGCTGAGGAGGGAGCATTGCTTGAGCCCAGGAGGTTGAGGCTGCAGTGAGCTATGACTGCACCACTGCACTCCAGCCTGGATGACAGAGTGAGACCCTGTCTTGAAAATTTAAAAAAAAAAAAAAAAGTAATTCACATACCATGAAATTTCCCTTCAAGGCCGGGCCCGGTGGCTCACGCCTGTAATCCCAGCACTTTGGGAGGCTGAGGCAGGTGGATCATGAGGTCAGGAGATCCAGACCATCCTGGCCAACATGGTGAAAACCCGTCTCTACTAAAAATGCAAAAATTAGCTATGCGTGGTATCATGTGCCTGTAATCTCAGCTATTCAGGAGGCTGAGGCAGGAGAATCACTTGAACCCGGGAGGCGGAGGTTGCGGTGAGCCGAGATCGCGCCAATGTACTCCAGCCTGGACGACAGAGCGAGAATTGATCTCAAAAAAAAAAAAAAAAAAATCCTTCAAAAAATTACTCATCCATCACCACTAATTCTGGAACATTCTGTCAACCCAAAGGATGCCCCATATCCATTCGTGATCACGTCCCATCCCCTTCTCCACCCTCCAGCAGCCCTGAATCCCCTTCTTGCCTCTGTGATTGGCTTGTCCTGGACATTTCATAGAAATGGGATCACGCACTGAGTGGCCTTTGGTGTGTGACATCTCTGAGTGTGGCGTCCTCAGGGTGCGTTCGCGCTGGGGCCTGTGGCAGGGCCTCACTTCTTCCTATGGCTGTCATGCTGCAGCGTGGATGGTCACGCTGTGCTGATACACCGCCAGGTTGATGGACACGGGTCACTTCCAAGTTCGGCTGCTGTGCCCATCTGTAAACACTTTGTTTTTTTGAGACAGTCTTGCTCTGTTGCCCAGGCCGGAGTGCAGTGGTACAATCTTCTCGCTGCAACCTCTGTCTCCCGGGTTCAAGTGATTCCCCTGCCTTAGCCTCCTGAGTAGGTGGGACCACAGGTGTGCGCCACCACGGCTGGCTAAACCATGGCCAGGATGGTCTTCATCTCCTGATCTGATCCGTCCGCACTGGCCTCCCAAAGTGCTTGGATTACAGGGGTGAGTCACCGAGCTTGGCCCTGTGAACACGTTTCTATCTGGACGGATGTGTTCACGTGCCTCGGGGACATGCCTAGAGGTGGCACTGCAGGTCCCACGGTAACTCCACATTTAGCCATTTGAGCAATGGCCCAACTCTTTCCAAGGGGCTGTAGCATGTGACCCTCCCTGACCCTCGCTGCTGTCTCTGATGCTAGCCGTCCTGGTGGGGGTGGCAGGTATCTCACCGTGGATTTGACTCTCACATCCCTAACAGCTCTTCATGTGCTCACTGGCTTTTTTTTTTTGAGACAGAGTCTTATTCTGTCACCCCGGCTGGAGTGTTGTGGCTTGGTATCAGCTCACTGCCACTTCCACCGCCCTGGTTCGAGCAATTCTCCTGCCTCAGCCTCCCTAGCAGCTGGGACTACACGCGCACACCACCACGCCCGGCTACTTTTCTGTATTTTTAGTGGAGGTGGGGTTTCACCATGTTGGCCAGAATGGTCTTGATCTCCAAACCTCAGCCCACCTCGGCCTCCCAAAGCGCTGGGATTACAGGGCTGAGCCACCGGGCCCAGCCCCCTTTTTTTTTTCTTACAAAAGCAAAACATTTATCTTCTTGGCCACCCCAGAGAGACATGGATGATCTTGGGACCTGAATTCCGTGTCCGGCTGGAGCCCCGATCCGTCTCCCAGTCTCCCCTGCTGGGTGAAACTGATCTCATTCAGCCCAGGTGCAGTGGCTCCTACCTGTCATCCCAGCACATTGGGAGGCTGAGGCAGGAGGATCACTTGAGGACCCGAGTTTGAGAACTGACCCCCACCCCATCTCTATAAAAAATAAAAATCTGCCTCGTTTGACCAGGTGCGGCACGTTTTGACTTCTGGAGCTCAGGCAATGAGCAGGAGAGATGTGGGTGGGGCTGAGTTTCTGTCCTTTCCCCACCTGCCCCCCACTACAAGGCACACAAGAGACACAGGGCACAGAAAAGCGACACCTGGGTGGCTTCACCTCGACCTTTTTTTATTTCCATTTTTTAAAAACAATTAAATTAGAATACAAATATTAGAAAACTGCGGCCTTTAGCTGCCCGAGCGGGCGGAGGGCCGGGCTGCCGGCTCTGCAGCGAGACTGCGCTGCCCTGGGCCAGATGCACGTCCCTTTCTTTAGACCTGAAATGATATTGCTTCCTGACTAGTTCTGTTTATACAAAGGAAGATTCTGGGCCAGGGAAGACAAAAGCAAAACAGACCGCAAGGAGCGGTGTTGGAGAACCAGGTGAGGCCGGCGCCCCGCCTGCACCCCGGTCTCCTGGGGGGCGAGGGGGACGCCCAGCTACAGGCTCCTGGAGGCAGAGACCCCGAAGCCCCCCCTTGTTGGACCCTGAGGCCAAGGGCATGGGTGGGGCCTGTGAGGGGCAAGGAACCCCTGGGGGCAGGAGGGAGGCCCCATCTGGTCTGGTCCCTCTGGAAGAGCGAGGCTCCAGGGGGACAGGGCGCCGGGCCAGCCTCGTACCCGTCGGAAAACCCAAGAGCAAAAAGAAGGGAGAGGAATCAACCCAAACCGAGAGCCAGGGCGGCCGGAGTCCCCGCTGCCCCTTGGGAAGCCACCACCCCCCGTCCCGAGGACCAGGGTGTGGTGGTGGCGGCGGTGGCAGCTGTGGACATCTGTGGACATCTGTGCTGTTCCGTAGGGAAGTTAACCTGAATTGGAGTTACCGAGGTAGCTGGCTAGAAAACTGAGACCCCCCCACGCCACACGGTGCCGCACCCGGGCCCCCACCTTCCCCAGGGGTTCCTGGCCACACGCCGGGTCTTCAAAATACCAAATTATTGCACTTTCAAAAAATACAACACATCTGTGGCTAAACCCTCCCCAGCCCCCCACCGTGCCCTCAACCTGCCCGCCCTCCTCCCACCCCTGCCCCTCCCTGCCCCAACCCACTCCATGGCTTCTTGGCTAAAACGCTCGCTGCTAGGAGCGTGAGGGTCTCTGGGTGAGGCCGCGTTTGCAGAGAAAAAGCAAAGGAAGAGACAAACGTCAAAGTGGTTGCCAGAGAGGGGCTGTGCCCCACCACCCGCCGCCCGGACCCCTGCGCCCTGGCTGGAATGGTCGTGGGAAGAGGGCGGCGGGCAGCAGGGCGTCCTGAGGGGAGGATGCGGGGGGCGTCCTGGTCCCTCCCGCCCACCACCCCTGCCCGGCTCTGACTCCAGCCCGGGAGGTGGCTGTGTGGGTGGCCGGCCTTGTTTTTAAGAGTTTGACTTTTTCGTTTCATATTTTTTTGTATCTTTTTTTTTGTCATTTTACTTTTTTTAATCCCCCGACAGGAGAGTCCAGAGGTACAGGTGCCAGGAGCCAGGCAACGGGGTGGAAAAACAAAACGAACGACAATAAAAATGAAAAAAAGGTCACTCCTCCCTCTGCGCCCAAGGCCGGCCCGCGCCCCTCTGCGTGGTGAGCACCAGGAAAGTCGAGTGTCCGGCCGGGGTCAGCAGGCCGGCACCAGGCCCTTCTGGAAGGGGCAGCGGCGCTTGGACCGGGGGCCCTCGTCGTCCTCGTCCTCCTCCTCCTCCTCCTCCTCCTCATCCTCCGAGGACGATGAGCTGTCCAGCGTGAGGTCCACCACGTCTGCGCCCGGCTTCCCGTTCTCCACACTGCCCGCCGGGCCGCCAGCCGTGCTGCCCAGCGCGCCACTCCCGTTGACGCTGGGGGTAGGCAGGAGCCCACCGGCATCTGAGGGGCCTGCGGGCGACAGGCACAGGACGAAGGTACTTAGGACGCAGCTACTGACAGACAGGGAAGCTGAGGCGGCCTGGCTGGGGACCGTGCAGTCGGTGGTGGTGCGGCACTCACCCAGCACGAGGATGGTGCCCTGTGGGCTGCAGCTGCGCTCCTTCTCGGCGCGGATTGGGCACCACGAGCCGTCCACCAGGTATTCGATCTCGTCGGCGTCCTCGCACTCGCTCAGGATCTTCGAGAGGAGGCTGGAGCGAGGCGGAGAAGCTGAGCCCTGGGCTGGGGGCACCCCGCCCACCCAATCCACAGTGCACCATCCCCTCCGAATGCTGCCAGCCGCTGCCCACTTCTCTGTGCCAGAGCGGCTTCACCACCCCGACCAGGGAGGCCCAGGAGCGCTGCCTTCCTTCCCTGCCACAGCCCCTGCAGCTGCTGAGCCCTGGGCAGGTCTGCAGGTACACACGCGCGCGTATATGGATGGTGTGGCCATGAGCACGTGTGAGCGTACGTACATGCACACGTGAATGTATGCATGTGTGGACTGTACGGACGTGGGCACATGAGCATGTGCATACATGGGCATGCGCTGTGTTAATGTAGGCACGCGTGCATGTGAAGGCGCAGTCTGCAGACATGTAAGCATGTGGTGTGCGCATGCCAAGTGTGAGCCTGTGGGGGTGCATACACTCATGCCTTCACATTGCACTGTGTGCCGGCAGACCAGGAAACCGCCTTGGGGGGAAGGTGTGGGCTGCTCAAAGATCCTGCAGAGGCTGTGAGGGCAGCACTGGGAGCAGAGCGGGGGTCCCCCCACGCCCACCGCAGCCACAGCCTCTCCAGAGCTCGCACCCCACCCAGTGTCCGGCCTGCTTACTCAAGTGTCCTACCAGCCCCATTTTATAAACGAGCAAACAGAGGCCCAGGAAACGGATGAGTCCTGAGGACCCAAGGACAATCGGAGGCAGGCCCCGGTTCTGGGGCATCCTAGCCAAAGGGCCTCGGTCTCCCCACCTGCAGAATGGGAAGGGTGCAGTGGCCAAAGGGGGCATCTGAAGGGAGACCCCCATGCCCGGAGGTATAGGCAGGGCCATGTATCAGAGCAGACTGGCCTGTTACTGTTAAGGCTGCAGCTGCTCCCAGGTGCCTCTCATCACGAAGGAGAGGCCTCTTCCCGCTCTGGGCCACCCTCTGAGGCCTATGGGACTCCTCAGGTCAGCCCCACCCACCCTTCCTACCCTCACCCTCACCCTGAGGCGATGCTCAGAGCTCACTGTGCCAGGGCCATCCCAGGCATGGGCACAGCTCTGCCTGCTTACTTCTCTGCCTGTAAAACTCCTACTCAGCCTCCGAAGCCCCATCCCACAGCAGGCACAGCAATAGGAATGCTATGCCTGGCTCTGCTCCTCTGTCTGCCCCGCCCAGAGCAAGGCTCTCTGAAGGCAGGGTCTGGGAAATGACTCTTTTGGGGACCCTGGGGTCACCCAGCTCAGGGCTAGAACAGACAGGTGACAGGGCTCATGGAATAATGTATGAACCAAGGAGCCCTCCTTTAGGAAGCCTCTCTGGCTACACCAAGTACCCATGGGCTGCTGAGACCAAGGCCTACGTGCGTCACAGCTGCCTGGCCCAGCCCTGGACCTGAGAGCCCAAGCCCAGCTCAGGGCCTGTGGGGGAAGGCGGGCAGCGGCCTCACAGCTGTCAGGCTGGGAACAGAGAGGCCATTCAGGCAGCGCATGCGCCCAGGCCCCAGGGCCTCTCTCTCCACCCGAAACTGGCCTGCCGGGGGGTGGCAACGCAGCTCTCCGAGGAGGGGAGCACTCAGGCTGGGTTCCAGTCCCAGCCGGTCCACCTGTGGGCCGGGGCAGCTCCAGCTGCTGGCTGCCTCCTCTGAGCCTGTCTCCCTGTCTGTAAGATCTGCCTCTCAGGACTTTTACTGGGGACCAAATCTACAACCCCGGAGGTGGGCCAGTCCTGCCTTTACCTGCACGGTTGGCTGAGGCCATGCCCCTGAGGGCTGAGGGCTGGGGGCGGGGCCTGCTCCCACCTGTGAGGGCACCAGCTTGTGCCGATGTGGCCTCACACCCTGCCAGCGGCTCTGGGGACAAGACGGGGGCGTGGCTGGTGCCAGCCAGGAGCCAAATTGGGCACCACAGACAATGGCGCTGTTTCTGGAGACTTACGCCCTGGGCAGAGAGAGCCTCGCTCCAGGGAGAAAGGCCCTATCCTCCTGTCCTTTGGCCTAGGGACCACCTGGCCAGCTGTGCCACCCAGGAAGGGTAGGGTGTGGTGTGGCCAGAGCACTCGGGGAGCCGCCGCCTCCTCTGCCTTTCTCTGAGGAGGTCACCCCCGACCAAGTCTGCCAAGTCTGCACTTCCTGGGGTGGAATGCCGTGCGAACGCCGTGCCTGGCTCAGCTTTTCGTGGCAAAAACCATCCATACTCCTGGAACTCAAGGTCACACTCGCCCAAGGTCATGTGGGAGCAAGGGTGGACCCGAGTCCACCTTCTGCAGCCTAAGCTACACACCTGGCACCTGCACAGCTCTGGGTTCTTTCCGCAGCCCCGGTGCTCCCGGAGCTCTGGGACCAAGTGCCCTCACTATTGCATCTTGCTGGGGCAGCACAGGGTCTGCAGGAAGCGGGGTGCCACCGAGACCTCTGCGGCGTCTGGCTCTGGCCTCCCTCCCCCGGGCCCCAGGCTCACCCATCGATGATGAGCTGGTCGTAGGGGGCTGGCTTGTCACACACTGGGCACATCCAGGTGGGCTTCTTCTCATTCATCTGCAGGTAGAAGACGGCGTCGAAGCACTGCAGGTGCGCGCAGGTCTCTGCCCGGCAAGGCACAGAGAGCCGCATCTTCACCAGCTGCGGGTGAGGGGCTGGGTGAGCAGGGCACCCCTGACTGCTGTGCCCAACCGGTGCCCCTCGCCCCCAGCTCCATCCTGTGGCTCCTTCCAATCGCTCGTGTCTCAGGGACACGGAGGGGACCAAGACCAGCCTTGCCGCTCAGGCTCTCGGCCCACCCAAGCCGCCCTGGGACTGGGACCACCGGGCAGGAGAGAGGCCTGAGGAGGGGTGTGTGCCCCAACTCACCGGGCAGATGAGGGACACCCGTACCCCAGTGGTGGCAATCTCGCTGTCAGGATCAAGGCGCAGCTTCTCCTTGACTGTGGGGAAGGAACAGAGGACACCATCAGAGGAGAGGTGGCAGCGGGGGGCAGGCCTGGGATTCAGGTTCTCGCCAGCACTGACCTCCACCTCCCAGAACAGTGCCCTGAGGACAAGCGCCAAGCTTTGCTGCTGGCTCAGGGCTACGAGGGATCAGGGAAGGCTGGGCGGCGACCACCATTAGATATGGCCACAGCCTGGGTGCATCGCACACCCAGCCAAAACCCCAACACGCAGATGAGGCCTCTCCCCAGCCCGCATCAGCGTTCTATGACACACGGGACTTTTCTGGAAAGTTTCATGCAACACAGCCACCGACAGGGTCATGGCTGTGACTTAATCCTGTCACCAAAGCACCATCCCCAAGGCCACAGCCGGGAATAAGGCAGCAACCGAGCCATGAGACGGACCCTGAAACTCCGGACCACGAGCCAGGAAGCGGCTACCCCCCAGCCCCAGGCACCGCCCCCGGGCAGCCCGCACACCCAGGAGGAGCATAGCTGCTTCTACAAAGGAAAAGACATGCCTGTCACTCGACAGGCTGCAGGCCACTGACAGGAGGAACTCACACAGGCACCTGGCTGCCCTCCTGATGCTTCTGGGATTCGGCCAAATTCCATCCCCGGGTAGCTCAAGACAATCCCAGCCCTGGGCCCTTCGGGGCAGAGACCACACTGGCCCACAGCCCACAGGGCCTCTCTATCCACGACCTGGCCCTCAGCTGCCTGGCGGACCCAAGTTGCTTCCTCTAGGAAGCCACCTGCCCACCCAACTTGGGGTCCAGAGTGATGGTGCCGGCCTGTCCCCCCACTGCCCCCAGCTGCCCTGATGTTTCTCTGCCTGGAACTGCCCCCCCACCCGCTGTTGGCCTGAAACACCATTTATCTCTGGCCGCGTAGGAGCCACTTCCTCCTTCCTGACCCCCACCCAGCCCCCTGGCCCAACCCGCAGTCTGTGTGTGGACCAGTGGGCGCTTCCTCCTCCCATGGGGACACGGTGGCAGCGACGTGCTGGCCACCACAGTCTGCTCCCTCGCGGGGCCCCAGCAGCTCTCCTGCCTGAGCCAAGGCTGCCCCAGCCTTGGCCAAGTTTCCAGCCCTGGGTCCCAGCTCGGGCTACCAGGTGCCCGGGCAGACCCTCGGGCCTGGTAAGGGGGCCCTGGGCAGCTAGGAGGGAATGCAGGTGCCCATCTGCTTTTAAAGCAAGCTCTCCCTCCTCCATGTATAGCAAGACGTGTGCGGCAAGAAGGGCTCAAGTGAGACAAAGGCGAGGACTTCCTGGTGCAACAGGAGAGATCCAGTGACAAGGGGCCGCAGGTGGGCAGCGCCTCAGGACCACTTCAGAGAGGAAACTTGACCCCACAGGCCCAGCCACGGCCCTGCAAGCTGTGGTCACTGACAAATTCGGCCCAGCCCCTGCCCCGTAAGCCTGGAAGAGGCCTGCATGGCCCCAGCCTCCTTGCTCAAGTTGGCCATCATGCCTCAGGCAGAGAAGCGGGGGGTTGAAGAAAGGGCCCTTTGAGGCAAGAGGGAGGTGGGGGACGGGAAACCCAGGTCACAGAACCCTAACTCTGCCACTCTGTGCCTCAGTGTCCCCACTGGTCAGACAGAGACGTCGCCAGGCCCTTCCTCCACTCACCCCTCCCTGTCCTGCTCTGCAGAGGGCATGCTGACAGCCATCTTTCCGGACTTGGGGAGCTGGAGTGTGTAGTAAGCTTCAAGATAAAAGGACTCACAGGGCCGGGCGCGGTGGCTCACGCCTGTAATCCCAGCACTTTGGGAGGCCGAGGCAGGTGGATCACGAGGTCAAGAGATCGAGACCATCCTGATCAACAAGGTGAAACCCCGTCTCTACTCAAAATACAAAAAATTAGCTGGGCATGGTGGCGCGCGCCTGTAATCCCAGCTACTCGGGAGGCTGAGGCAGGAGAATTGCCTGAACCCAGGAGGCGGAGGTTGCGGTGAGCCGAGATCGTGCCATTGCACTCCAGTCTGGGTAACAAGAGCGAAACTCCATCTCAAAAAAAATAAAAATAAAAATAAAAAATAAAATAAAAGGACTCACAGGTCCCTAGCTATTCCAGCACTGCTCCAGGCTCTGGACACCCAGGCTAGGAAGTGCCCTTTGGAGGTCTGGAGCAGGGGCCAGAGGCCTGGGTCCAGCTGTGCCAGGAGGGCAGTGCTCACGAGGGACTCTCGGACCTGGGCACAGGGGCCCTGGGCAGTTAGGAGGGGCAGCTGGGAGACCCTCTGGCTCACATTCTGCCAAGGGCTGGGGTGGGGCCCAGGAGCCACCTGAACATTCTTGAAGGGGATGTGAGCAAACCCGGCTGCTGGCTGGCCTGGAACTGCCCTCCCCTCAGCCTGGAAGGCAGTCCCAGTCCTTGCCCACCTGTCCGACTCCCACTCCCAGCTCCAAAGGACTCCAGATTACGCCTCATTTCTCCACAGGACAGGCCTGCAGAGCCCACTGAGGCCTGGGCCCCAAGCATGTGGGTCCAGAGAGAGGTTCAGGTGCCCTCAAGATGTCTCAGACCTGTTCCCGTGAAGACAGCAGCCACCAGACAGGGCCACTGACTTTCCGAGGCCACACGGCTTGCCAAGCAAGGTTAACTGAGCACTGGCTTTGTGCCGGGAGGCTGCTCGGGTGGGGAATGATCGGCTGCCAGTCTCGGTAGGCTTTGTTTAAAATGCCTTGCGTGTCACTTAAAAAAAAAACTGTTTTCACTGTTACAAGTACCAAAGAGGCCAGGTGCGAAAAGAAGCCACGACTGCAATCCCAGCACTTTGGAAGGTTGAGGCAGATGCACTGCCTGAACCCAGGAGTTTAAGACCAGCCTGGGCAACACAGCAAGATCCCAGCTCTACGAAACATTAAAAAATTAGCTAGTATGGTAGTGAACACATGTGGGTGGTCACAAGCTACCCAGGAGGCTGAGGCAAGAGGATCACTGGAGCCGAGTTAGAGGCTGCAGGGAGCCATGATCGCACCACTGCACTGCAGCTGGGTGATACAGTGGGCTTTTTCTGAGAAGGAATCTTGCTCTGTTGCCCAGGCTGGAGTGCAACAGCAAGATCTCAGCTCCCTGTAACCTCTGCCTCCCAGAGACCCTGACTCTCTTTAAAAAAAAAAAGATAAAATGGGGCCTCACCACAGGAGGTCAGACCTCTACCGTCCGTCTTCCTCCCACAGCGACTGACTGCACGGCCCTGTCTGTCCGCTAGGTCCACAGCACCCTCGGCCTCACCGTGGCAGCCAGGGGGGCCTGCTTAGAGTGCAGCTCCTGCTGTGCCCCCTCTCAACCCTCCCGGCCTCTGTGCTGTCCTGGAATGCTTGGACCCCTTTGTGCTGGGGCGCCTGGGGCCAGCGATACAGGGTGTGTCTCTGCAGGCCTCTGCACAGCAGCTCCCACTGCCGAGCGCCACCTCTGCCGTCCACATCCTCCAGGGACCTCCCTAGCCGCAGCATGGGCCATGGACCCCCAGAGTGACAGGCGGCCCCTGACTGATCTCCTTCGGGTGCAGGGCCCGCCCCTCGCCCAGCACAGGGCAGGCTTCCAGGACACGCGGCTCTGCCTGCCCCTCAGCTGAGGTGGCCCCAAGCCCCACTCACCCAGCGCCTTGCACAGCTCTGGGTGCTTCACCCCAATGGTCTTCAGCCTCTGCAGCAGCTCCGATGAGGTCAGCTGCCGTACCAGGTACAGGGCCACCGAGTAGCTCTGGGGAGAGAGGGGCTGGGTCAGGGCCGGCAGGGCAGGGCCGGTGACGACAGGGCGGGGGGTAGGGAGGCAGCCCAGGCACTCACTCACCTTGCCATAGTTCCCCCAGGTGACGGTGATGCGGTTGGTGGCCGAGGACAGGTACATGAGGTGGGTGAGGTTGATGGGGCGGCACGGCCTCTTGGGCTCCACCCCGGGCTTATTGGATGGGTAGTAACCCTGCAAGCAGAGAGGCTGCTCAGACGGGAGTGTAAGGACGGCCAGGAACTCCAAGGGCCCCCACGCCCCTCCGTCCTGCCCACCCTCACAGCAGACACGAGCGGCCGTGCTCACCGGGACTGAGCAGTAGCTGTGGTTGACCTTCACGGCGATGTTGGGTGGGTACTGGTCCTCCTGAGGGCAGCTGGTGTCTGAGTAGCAGATTCTGCAATGACAACAGGGACCATGGGGCAGCAGGAGGAGGGCACAGGAGGGGACATAGGAGGGGCGGCAGGAGGGGGGCACAGGAGGGGTCAGGCTGCTGTGGGGGACAATAGGGACCAAGGGGTGGCAGGCGGGGAGGGGGCACAGGAGAGGCTGGGTTGCTGCAGGGGACCACAGGGACATGGGGCAGCAGGCGGGGGGATACAGGAGGGGCTGGGCCCCGGGGAACACAGGCGGCGGTGACGGGGGCACTATAAAATGTGACACATGGCTGGACTGCATGGGGGTGGGGGGGGTCTCGGGACATCTGGGTGTGGCCTGAGCAGGGATGGGGGATAGCGATCTGTCCCAAGACAGGGACAGATGGCAGATAGGGGGAGCTGGGCTCTGCTGCTAGCAGGGGAGACTGAGAAGGGCCTGGGCCAGGACTTGGGGAGCCACGGCGGGACTGAAGAGGCAGGTAGCTGGGGGCCCAGCCCTGGGGTGGCGGGCACACCTGGGCATACCTCAGGACAACCTGCACGGCTTTGATTCCGGGCTGCAGTTCTCTGCGGGTGTGGAGCCAACCAGAGGAGAGGAGAGGAGAGGAGAGGAGAGGAGAGTGAGGTGGGCACGACCCCAGCCTACCCCACAAGGCGGAGACTTCCTCCCTGAAAGGCCCCCTCCCCCAGCTAGGAAACTGAGGCCCAGGACTCCCTGGAAAATAGAAAGGAATCTACCACAAAACCCTGAACCAGAGAGCGCAGCCAGCTGCCTCTCGCTCTGAGGAACCGCAGCTAAAACACGCACGCTGGAATCCAGTGCCCAGCTCTCAACCGCAAAACACCCAGCTTGGGAGGCCAAGGCTGGCAGAGTGTGTCAACCCAGGAGTTTGAGACCAGCCTGGGCAACACTGTAAAACTGTCTCCACAAAAAACACAAAAAATTATCTGGAGGCCAGGCGCGGTGGCTCACGCCTGTCATCCCAGCACTTTGGGAGGCCGAGGTGGGTGGATCACGAGGTCAAGAGATCGAGACCATCCTGGTCAACATGGTGAAACCCCATCTCTACTAAAAATACAAAAAATTAGCTGGGCATGGTGGTGCACGCCTGTAATCCCGGCTACTCAGGAGGCTGAGGCAGGAGAATAGCCTGAACCCAGGAGGCGGAGGTTGCGCCATTGCACTCCAGACTGGGTAACAAGAGCGAAACTCCATCTAAAAAAAAAAAAAAAAACTATCTGGGTGTGGTGGTGCATGCCTGTGGTCCCAGCTGCTCGGAGGCCGAGGTAGGATGATCCCTCCTGCTTAGAGGATCGTCTGAACCCATGGAGGTGGAGGTTACGGTGAGCTATGACTGCACCACTGCACTCCAGGGCATGGGTGACAGAGAAACCCTCTCTCTCAAAAAAAACCAAACCCCAAGAACACCCAAGGATAAACTTTAACAAGAAATGCCCCCAGAAAAAGAGAAAAATCTATCTACCCTAAGACACTTCCATGGATGTTCACGGCAGAACCAACCATGACAGCCACAAAGGAGCAGCCGCCGCCTGAGCGTCCTTCATACACCACTGGATGCGACCCAGCCTTGGAAAAGAGTGAGGCTGAGACCCAGGCCTTGGTGCAGAGGCACCATGAGGATGTCCCGCCCCGTGAGACACCAAACACAGAAGACCACGCAGGGCCTGGCGCAGCGGCTCACACCTGTAACCCCAGCAGTTGGGGAAGCTGAGGTGGGCGGGTCACCTGAGGTCAGGAGTTCGAGAGCAGCCTGGGCAACAGGGTGAAACCCCGTCTCTACTAAAAGTACAAAAATTAGCTGGGTGTGGTGGCTTATGCCTGAAATCTCAGCTACTCCGGAGGCTGAGGGAGACGCCTGAACCCAGGAGGCAGAGACTGCAGTAAGCCAAGATAGCACCACTGCACTCCAGCACAGCGACAGGGTGACACTCCGTCTCAAAAAGTAAAATAAAATTAAATTAAATTTAAAAAAATGAAACCAAGCCCCTGCGTGGCTGCCTCTGAACGCTCCAGAGCAGGGACCCAGTGTGGGTAGAGGCTGTGCTGACCCTGGTTCAAGACGAGGAAGAGGAGGCTGAGGAAGGCAAGTCACCACCTTGGGTCTCCCAGGCAGAGAGGCCTCCGTGGCCAGGCCTGGCTAGGCTGATCCCGAACCCTTACCAGGTGTGAGGACCATGCTGGGAGGCCCCGGGGACCTGGGCCCACAGTGGGTGGGGGCAGTGGGTCAGAAGCAGCTGGGCCCGAGAGGCCGGGCATTACATGTGGGCACCCACCCCAGCCCTGACACGAACTCAGGTGTGACCTGGGCAAACGGCCTCCCCTGTGTTGAGATCCCAGCACCTGCCACATGGCTGCCCCAGCAGGAATGTCTCCGCTGGGATAGGGCAGCCTTGGAGAGACTGAGGGAGGAGCAGGGCAGCCGCGCCAGCCCTCACCTGCTTCAGCTCAACCATCTTTACCTGAGGGTGACGCTGCCCCAGGGGACAAACACCGGGCAGTGTCTGGGGACATCTGTGGTTGTCACAACAGGGGCATGTTCTTGGCATGGAGTGGGTGGAGGCCAGGAATGCGACTCAGCACCCTGCTGTGCCCAGGACAGTCCCACATGCAGAGGGCACGACCGTGTTGAAAGTGGACAGTCAGGCCGCCTCTCAGGATGCAGGGCACGGGCAGTGAGCACACAGCCCAGCACCTGAGGCCCAGGACAGGGTTTTACGGAAGGAAGAGAACTCGGCCACTGCCTTGCAGCAGGATCTGGACTGAGCTCGATCGAGGCCTGTGGTGGACGTGGCTGACAGCTCTCCCGTGAGCCCAGGACACGGGGCACTGGGCTAGGGGAGGCACCGCGCACCTGGAGTTCCGGATCAGCTCCACCTGTCTTGGTGTCAACGCGAAGATGCACGGGCTCTCCTGAAGCTTCTCGTTGTTCTGTGGGACTGAAGACAAACATGGGTTTCGGGGACGCGTCAGGTCCCTGGCAGGTCCCCCGGGCCCAGTCACTTTTCCGGGCCTGCGCCTCTTCAGACCAGGAAACAGGAAATAGAAGCTGGCTGGACAGATATGTGGGGCAGAGGTGGGGGCTGCGCAGGGAGGAGGAGGAGGGAGGACTCCCGTCCCCTTCTTGGGGCCGCTCACACGGTCCATGCCCTGTTGAGGGCCACTCAGCGAGCAGGGCAACCTTGGCAGCCAGCGGGATGCAGGCGTCCAGCTGCCTGGGGGGAGAGCTGGGCCCGCCAGGCCTGGAGGACACAACTGTCCTTCCTCCTCCTACCTCTGGCAGCACAAACTGGACCCGGCCCCAGCCCTCCTCATGCCTGCAAGGCGCCCACGTCACCAGGACAGAGGTCGAGCCACGGGTACTAAAAGGGGACAAGGCCACGGTGCTGACAAGTCTGGGTCCTACCCTATTAGTTATAGCTGGGCTGAGCAGCAGAGGCACAAGCAGAAAACACTGTGTTTTTTTCTTCTGAGACGGAGTCTTACTCTGTTGCACAGGCTGAAGGGCAGTGGCAGAATCTTGGCTGACTGCAACCTCTGCCTGGCCAGGTTCAAGTGACTCTCCTGCCTCAGCCTCCCCAACAACTGGGATTACAGGCACGCGCCACCACACCCAGCTAATTTTTGTATTTTTAGTAGAGATGGGGCTTCGCCATACTGGCCAGGCTGGTCTCCAACTCATGACCTCAGGTGATCTGTGTCTGCCCCTGCCTCTCAAAGTGCTGGGATTATAGGTGTGAGCCACCACGCCCAGCCAATCCCATCTCTTTTTTTTTTTTCTGAGACAGAGTCTCGCTCTGCCACCCATTCTAGAGTATGGTGGCGCCATCTCAGCTCATTGCAACCTCTCAGGCTGAAGTGATTCTCCTGCCTCAGCCTCCTGAATAGCTGGGATTACGGGTATGCATTACTGCGCCAGGCTAATTTTTTGTATTTTTAATAGAGTCGGGGTTTCTCCATATTGGCCAGATTGGTCTTGAACTCCCAACTTCAGGTGATCCGCCCGCCTCGGCCTTCCAAAGTGCTGGGATTACAGGAGTGAGCCACTGCGCCCAGCTGCCCCATCTCTTAAAAAGAAGAAAAGTGGCTGGGTGTGGTGGCTCATACCTATAATCCCAGCACTTTGGGAGGCCCAGGCGGGTGGATCACAAGGTTAAGAGTTCAGGACCAGCCTGGCCAAGATGGTGAAAACCCACCTCTACTAAAAATACAAAAAAAATTGGCCAGGTGCGGTGGCAGGTGCCTGTTGTCCCAGCTACTTGGGAGGCTGAGGCAGGAAAAGAGCTTGAATCTGCAAGGTGGAAGCTGCAGTGAGCCGAGATCACACCACTTGCACTCCAGCCTGGGCAACAGAGACTTTGTCCAAAGAAAGAAAGAAAGAAAGAAAGAAAGAAATTAGCCAGGCGTGGTGGGGGGGTACCTGTAATCCCACCTGCTACTTGGGAGGCTGAGGCAGGAGGATCACTTGACCCCAGGAGGTCGAGGCTGCAGTGAGCCATGATCACACCACTGCACTCCAGCCTGGGAGACAGAGCCAAACCCCAATTCAAATAAAAAAAAAATAAAGAAAGAAAAACAGAAAAGAAAACTGCAGGTCCATATTAGCGATTTCTATAAAACATTTTGGAAATAAACCATATAAACTATATATAAACTCTTAGAAAAAACACTTCGTATTTTACAAGGTCAACGTAACTCTGATACCAAAATCTTACAAGGAAGCATCGAGGAAGGAAAATTACAGATAATACCCCTCACAACATACATGGGAAATCCTCCACAAAATCTTAGCCAGGATTCCAGGCCCCTGGGATCTGTGTGGGAAACGCAAGCCTGGCTGAAAACCTCTTGCACAGCCAGGCCGGGGGCGCTGGCTCTGGCCTGGAATCCCAGCACTTTGGAAGGCCGAGGCAGGTGGATCACTTGAGGTCAGGAGTTCAGCACCAGCCTGGACAATGTGGTGAAACCCCATCTCTACTAAAAATACAAAAATTAGCCAGGCGTGGTGACCCACATCTATAATCCCAGCTACCTGGGAGGCTGAGGTTGCGGTGAGCCAAGATCACACCACTGCACTCCAGCCTGGGCAACACAGCAAGACTCTGCATCAAAAATAAAATAAAATAAAATAAAACACCTCTCTATACATCCACTAGTGTGGCTAAAATTAAGAGACTGACAGGTCTGAGAGGTGGCCAGGGCACAGGGCAACCAGAAGTCTCCGCTGACAGGGCTGAAAGAAGGTGTGACCACTCTGGGAAACTGGCCTTATAAAGGTAAACACAGACCTACCCATCACCCAGAAATCCCACTCCAAAGTATCTTCTCTTCAATAAATGCAAACAGGGCTGGGTGGAGTAACCCATACCGGTGATCCCGGTACCTTGGGAGGCTGAGGTGGGCGGATCACTAGGTCAGGAATCTGAAACCAGCCTGGCCCATATGGTGAAATCCCGTCTCTACTAAAAGTACTAAAGGGGCCAGGTGTGGCGGAGTTCATCTGTAGTCCCAGCTACTTGGGAGGCTGAGGCAGAAGAAATCACCAGAACCCAGGAGAGGCTGTAGTGAGCCAAGATCGCGCCACCACACTCCAGCCTGGCAACACAGAGAGACTATCTCAAAAAAATAAATAAAAAATAGGCCGGGCGCGGTGGCTCACGCCTATAATCCCAGCTCTTCGGGAGGCCGAGGCGGGTGGATCACGAGGTCAAGAGATCGAGACCATCCTGGTCAATATGGTAAAACCCCGTCTCCACTAAAGATACAATAAATTAGCTGGGCATGGTGGCGCGTGCCTGTAATCCCAGCTACTCGGGAGGCTGAGGCAGGAGAATTGCCTGAACCCAGGAGGCGGAGGTTGCGGTGAGCCGAGATCGCGCCATTGCACTCCAGCCTGGGTAACAAGAGCGAAACTCCATCTCAAAAAAAAAAAAAAAAAAACTGTCCAGGTGTGGTGGTGCATGCCTGTAATCCCAGCTACTAGGGAGGCTGAGGCAGGAGAATCGCTTGAACCCTGAGGGTGGAGGTTGCAGTGAACCGAGATTGCATCACTGTTGCCTGGGCAACAAGAGCGAGACTCCATCTCTCTTTTTATTTTATTTATGTATTTATTTATTTTTTGGGACGGAATTTCGCTCGTTACCCAGGCTGGAGTGCAATGGCGTGATCTCGGCTCACCGCAACCTCCGCCTCCTGTTAATTTTTGTATTCTTAGTATAGACGGGGTTTCACCTTGTTGACCAGGATGGTCTTGATCTCTTGACCTTGTGATCCACCCGCCTCAGCCTCCCAAAGTGCTGGGATTATAGGCATGAGCCACCGCGCCCGACCTACTCCATCTCAAAAGAACAAAAAGGTTTTAAAATAAGCCAGGTGTGGTGGTGTGCAGAGCTGTCACCTCCACCACTCAGGAGGCTGAAGTGCTGAAGTGGGAGGACTGCTTGGGCTTAGAAGTTAAAGACCAGGCTGGGCAATACGGCACAATTGTGTCAATGTTTAAAAATATATACAGATCACTGGGTGCGGTGGCTCGAGCCTGTAATCCCAGCACTTTGGGAGGCCGAGGTGGGCGGATCACGAGGTCAAGAAATCGAGACCATCCTGGTCAACGAGGTGAAACCCCATCTCTACTGAAAATACAAAAATTAGCTGGGCATGGTGGTGCACGCCTGAAGTCCCACCTACTTGGGAGGCTGAGGCAGGAGAATTGCTTGAACCCAGGAGGTGGAGGTTGCAGTGAGCCGAGATCGTGCCATTGCACTCCAGTCTGGGTAACTACAGCGAAACTCCATCTCAAAAAAAAAAAATGTGTATATATATATATATATATATATATATATATATATATATACACACATACATCTAGGCCGGGCACCTGTCATCCCAGCACTTTGGGAGGCCGAGGTGGGTGGATCACCTGAGGTCAGGAGTTCAAGACCAGCCTGGCCATCATGGTGAAAACCCATCTTAAAAAAAAAAAAAAAGATTGAGACCATCCTGGCCAACCTGGTGAAACGCCATCTCTACTGAAAATACAAAAACTAGCTGGGTGTGGTGGTGCGCACCTGTAGTCCCAGCTACTCAGGAGGCCAAGGCAGGAGAATCACTTGAACCTGGGAGGCGGAGGATGCATGGAGCCAAGATCACACCACTGCACCCCAGCCTGGCAACAGAGCAAAACTGTCTCAAAATCCATATATATAGCTGGGCACGGTGGCTCACGTCTGTAATCCCAGCACTTTGGGAGGCCGAGGCGGGAGAGTTCGAGACCAGCCTGTCTCTACTAAAATACAAAAAATTAGCCAGGCGTGGTGGCATGCACCTGTAGTTCCAACTACTCTGGAGGCCGAGGCAGGAGAACTGCAAGAACCTGGGAGGTGGAGGTTGCAGTGAGTGGTGATCACCCCAGTGCACTCCAGCCTGGGTGACAGAGCAAGACTCCGTCTCAAAAAAAAAAAAAAAGGGTACATATCCACACATACATACACATACATACAGGTGTGACTGTGTGTGCAGATCTAAAACACACATGCTGAGCAGCACGCGTTCTGCTATTGTTTTGTAATGAAACGGGAGGGAAAGCGTATGTGTAAACAGCTCATTGTTTTATAAGTGCAAAAGACTCTGGAGGAACACAGTGGAGCCAGAATCCGGCCACAGTGGCAGACTCGGAGTGGCCGGGGAGGACGACAGGCAAGCCCTTTGTAATGGGGGCAGCAAACTGGCCCTGTCCAGGCTGGCATTCGCCAGCTTCGCAGGCTACACTGTGTCATGACCACAAGAACGCCTCGTCCCAGGACGGCAACGACAGGGCCTTTCCAAAACCGGCAGCCATGGGATTCGGCCACCACTGCCAGCACTGACTTGGAACTTTCTGAATTAAAACCCATGAGAAGAGGTAACGACGTAAAAACACATCTGTTTTAGGCTCAGAAGCCAGACTGCCAGGGCTTGGATCGCAGCCCTGCTCCAACCCATGCTGACCTGTTTCTTTCTCTTTCTTTTTTTTTTTGAGATGGAGTTTTGCTCTTGTTGCCCACGCTGGAGTGCAACAGCGTGATCTTGGCTCAGTGCAACCTCCGCCTCCTGGGTTCAGGCAATTCTCCTGCCTCAGCCTCCCGAGTAGCTGGGATTACAGGCGTGCGCCACCACATACGGCTGATTTTTTTATTTTTAGTAGAGATGAGGTTTCTCCATGTTGGTCAGGCTGATCTCGAACTCCTGACCTCAGGTGATCCTCCTGCTTCAGCCTCCCAAAGTGCTGGGATTGCAGGCATGAGCCACTGCACCTGGCCTGACCTGTTTGGGGGACTGGTGCCGGGTCTGGCTGATGCTCAGGAAGAGGAGGCTGCCGTAGCCAGGGCACTGCCACAAGGGCCACACTGCCACAGCCAGCTCCCGTTTATGTTCTGAGGGCACAGCCAGTTGGTCTCTGGGTGATGGGCTGTGGACTCCCAGCTGGGCTCCTGAAGAAGGGCTGCCTAATAGGGAGGCTGGGCACACAGGCCACCTGCAGACGTGCCCAAATCTGCCCGATGCGTCGGGGAGCGATGGTTCATGGGCAGGGAGGCCTCCCAGGAGCTGACACCTGAGCTGGGCCCTAGGCTTCCGAGGCTGGGATGGAGGTCAAAACACTGACACCACAGCCCTGTGTCTCAGGAGGAGGCAGGGAGGAGGGTGGGTCCCCAGCATGCAGCCAGGGAGCCACCCAGCTGCCCAGGGATTGCTGGTAGCCTGTGCCCAGAGAAGACAGGGCCCAAGGCTCCAGGGTCCCTGCCTTGGGAGGGCCCCTCCCTCTAAAGGAGGCCAGGTGGCCTGTGCTCTGCCTGCTCTGCTATGCCACTGGCCCCAGCCCCCTTACGCTGGGGAAGTAACCACGAGACTGTGATTCTGCCCTCAAGGTCAGCTATTCGGGGCCAGAAACCTGGGGGGCATCAGGAAGCCGGTCTCTGCAGTCTCTGCAAACATCCACTCCCTCCACTAGCGCTGTCGGCTCTGCCCGAACACCCCACCTGCTGCTACCCCTTCCCCCAGCTCTGCTGGGCTCAGCCGCTCCCTAGGCGGGCTCCGCAGGAGACCCCCTGGCCCTCAGCACCACTGCTCAGGGCCATACCCACCCTGCCGCACACGCAGCCACCACCCTGGCCTCCTCCTCCTGCCCCACCAGCCACGCTGCCTCAGGGCCTCTGACACGCCATTCCCTCTTCTGGAACCTTCCTCCCCAGACCAGCCTCATGGCCCTGTATTTGTCTTTGCACAAATGTCACCAGAAGGCAAGGCTGCCTGAGCACCTCATCTAAAAGCCTGCCCCACTTTTCTCCAAACGTTCTCCCTCCCAAGGACCGACCCGTTCTCCCACATCACTCTGGTGCTCCTCCTCGCTGGACTATGAAGCATGCAGTTCCCCGAGGAGGAGATGGTTTTGTGAGCTGCCTGGCACCCACAGGCCTGCAGGACACAGACGCGGGTGCCGCTGAACCAGAATGCACCTGAGGCCAGGTGCAAGGCAGGGTGACCACTGGGGCCCTGCGGGGCAGAGCCGGTTCTGAGACGAGGCCCTCCAGCCCCAGCAATTAAAGCAGCCCCAGGCACGATCCCAGAGCCCAGCAAGAAGGGCTCAGCCATCAGCTCCACCCCAGCCTGCCAGGCAGCCTCACGAGATGCTGCTGACGGTGAATATTTAACACTGCGAGCAGATGCTCACAATATGGGGGTGGTTATAAAATAGCAGTCAGGACACAGCCACATGTTCCTACAGTCACACATGCAAAGAGACAAGGCGGCAAGCGCCGGCCCGGGGCACCCAGACAGCCATTCCGGGGGGCAGGGCGCCGGCCCAGCCGCTCCGCTGCTGACTCGTTTTCTAAGACAAGTTCGTAATTGTACAAAAGTTTAAACAAAAATGAAACACAGGGAGATTTTTTTTCCTTTTTTTGAGATGAAGTCTCACTCTGTCCCCCAGGCTGGAGTACAGTGGCATGATCTTGGCTCACTGCACCCTCTGCCTTCCAGGTTCAAGCAATTCTCCTGCCTCGGCCTCCTGAGTAGCTGGGATTACAAGTGCGCACCATCACGCCCAGCTAAGTTCTGTATTTTTAGTAGAGACGGGGTTTCACCATGTTGGTCAGGCTGGTCTTGAACTCCTGACCTTGAGATCGGCCCACCTCGGCTTCCCAAAGTGCTGAGATTACAGGCGTGAGCCAATGCACCCAGCTACAGGGAGATTTTAAAAACCCAATGGGGCTGGGCGCAGTGGCTCACACCTGTAACCCCAGCGTTTTGGGAGGCCAAGGCAGGTGAATGACTTGAGATTAGGAATTCAAGACCAGCCTAGTCAACATGATGAAACCCTCTTTCATTTTTTTTATTTTTTATTTTTGTGAGATGAAATTTCACTCTGGGCCGGGCGCGGTGGCTCAAGCCTGTAATCCCAGCACTTTGGGAGGCCTAAGCGGGTGGATCACAAGGTCAAGAGATCGAGACCATCCTGGTCAACATGGTGAAACCCCAACTCTACTAAAAATAGAAAAATTAGCTGGGCACGGTGGCGCGTGCCTGTAGTCCCAGCTACTCAGGAGGCTGAGGCAGGAGAATTGTCTGAACCCAGGAGGCGGAGGT